>CM040245.1:212189580-212332850 GCA_022545495.1 Chrysanthemum lavandulifolium
GACTCGTAAAAGTTAATATAACATGTTGAATTTTCTGCACCAAATATCTTTCGTCGTCAAACTTGAAAAATTCATAACTTCTTCGTTATAGCTCCGCTTAACCCGCTCAAGCGGCCACGCTGCTTTTAAAGTATATTTTCCAAATATCTAGCCCAAATTATTTTACCAACTGTCGGATTTTCCAGATTTTCAAAATATGGACAGACCCTTATTAATAGTTGTCGAAATGAGTTTTTATCGCGCAAAACCTATTCTAACCAATTCAAAACAACTCCGAAGCTATTCAAATCCTACCACACACCTTCTTAGGGTGTCATGGGTTCCTAGACATCATCAAAACTAATATGTTTCAAAGGATTATATATAGGATGATTATAATTCATAATAAGTAATAAAAACACTAAAAGTGGTATAGACACACATGATACTTGCATATATTTCTAAATAAATCATAAAAATAGATCAAGTAAATGTTTAAAAGATTAGAAAAAATTAGTAGTAACTTACTTGAAGTGATTATGAGGATAGATGATAGAAAACTTAGTTAATCTTCAAGGTTTAATCCTAAACCTTAACTAGAACACTAATAGGATCATAATAATACTTGCCTTGAAAAAAATGGTGAACTTCTTCTTCTTTATAAAAATGTCGACACCCATGGAAGACAAGAGAGAAAGAAAAGAAAATGAGCTAGTGATATTTAAGAGAACAAAGACAAATTGAGTTTGAGTTACTAGATATATGTAGCTTATATTAAGGTATTTTGTTATTATGTATAGAGTTAGCTAGAAATTGATTTTAACAGAACAAAATAAAATGTATTGTTCGTAAAAATTATAAAAATACATTTCCTACATGAGTTGAGTGAATAAATATTTATCGTTTTGAATTTACGAAGACCGTCAGAATATTTATATATAACAATTTATATACAAAATAAATTGAAAACATCGGTAAATTAATAATATAATTTTATTGTCTTAAAATGAGTATAAACATATATTAGGATTATTTTGGAAGTGTCGGACAAATATTCAAAATAATGTTTACGCGATAGCGTTTATTTAATAGGAAAATAAACGTTTAATGAAAAATGCAAATCCATGCATGAACTAATATGATATTGATGTGTAGACTAAACCTAGTCTATATGAAATGTCCTTGATGATTGTTTATGAATTCGCAGCTAAACCCCTAAGGTTATGCGAATTTAATACTTGTGGACCTAGTTTACGATAAACAATGAAATAGTAAATGTGAGAAATGACCGGAAATTGAGAATTGTGACACTAAGCACGGCCCAAAATGGTGTATCTTTCGTTTTTAAAGTTGTGGAAAACTAGAATGGGGGGTTGAATAGTTTTGCCGATTTTAAGTTAATTTCAAAAACTTTAGATTCGATAATATGTGAGATCGTATGGATGTAGAGAAAGTATAGATCTAATGATAAAGCAAGTAAATAAAGTAAAACAAAGGGATAGAAATGACACAACCGATTTATAGTGGTTCTGCCACAAGGACACCTTCCTTTCTACTCCACTCCCGAGTCACCTACTCGAGTTCAAGCACTATGTCAACAAACTCCTTCAACTTGGCGGAGAAGCCTTCACAACGTTGCTTACACCTTTTTCGGTACAAAGCTAAATACCGAGTCCGTAACACGGTGGACCAAACCAACACGACTATTACACAACAAATATGTGAAATATCAAATACAAGATCTTCGCTGTAAATCTTATGAGAAACAAATCAATCAAGGACCCTTGCTTGGATGACTTGTAGAATGCTCGTGATATCGTCTTAGAAGGACCTATATGAGAATCACTAAAGAAAGAAAGAAGGAAGTACTCTAGATCAAGTGATCTTTTGTTAGAAGAGAATGAGAGAATTAGTAAGAAGAGGGTAAGTTAGAATGAAGAAATGGCTCTCTATTTATAGGCAAAATCGCCATCGCTTCTCGGATCCCACGGATCCCTCCTATGCGGATCCGCTCTAGTGTAATCCTAGGGATCTCGGGACGCCTCTTCGCCCACGGGTTTTTGGTTATTGGTCATGGGTCATGGGTCATGGGTTATGGGTTGGTCCATGGGTATTCTTTTAGATTCAATGTATCTAATGAGTACATTGTATCTAGTCAAGTGGGTATGGGTTAGTACCATGGGTTATGGATATGATCCATGGGTTGTGATTTTTACCCATCCTAATAAACTATTACAACAAATGATTTATTACAACATTTTGTATTTAAATGGCTATATGTAAATGCTTTACAAAAATAACATGTATCCTTATAATTGTACTTAAGATAACATTATATTTGTTATCAACAAAACACAAAGAGATCGCAAAATATTATTAAACGTTTTTACGGTTTATTTGTATTAACAAAAGTTGTACAAATGGTTTCTAAGAAAATATAGTTTCCTGCTTAATAGTGGCTAAGATGTATTTAAGGTGTCTAATTGGTTGAGGGAACAAAATGTAAAGTAAATAAAAGAAAAAGGTTTTTAAGCATTGCTCAACTTGATGGGCACGACAACAAATATATCTTTTATTCATTCTTTTCTATCCTCTTTTAAAATGCGTGTATTTTTTGCACATAAAAATGTCATCACATTTTCGCACATAAAAGTTGTAAAGAAAAAAAACTACACTATCAGTAATTTGGGGTCACAAATTGACCCCTACACTTCTATATTTGATAAAAGTTTATATTTTTACGCAATAGGAAGTGTGAATTTTTCATATATATCGAGTTTACAAAAAGACGTGGCATAAGACGGTAAAAGGCGTGGCGTGTCGGCATGACTAAGTTTCACGCCTTTACGAGGCCTTTGCACGCCTTTTATAACCATGGGAAAAATTGATAAAACTTTTTGCACGCCTTCTATAAACGTGTACAAATTGGTCCTTTCAAATCACAATTTTTGTTGTGGTGAGGGATTCAAGCCTTTCTCGACAAATATATAAAATGAAAGAGAATAATTTGTGACAGAAAATTGTCTCGAAAATTAGATATTTATAAATATAGCCATAGGTTTCTAAATTACGTTTGAATATTGACTATCAGCGATTCAGTGCAAATAATATGCGTGTGAAGAAGGTTACCATATTTCAATTTCATATGTTGAAATATGGAATATTTGTAGTTAAACAGTCAAACCCTTTGGTTTGCATCTATTTTGATTTTTCTTTGTCAGATCTCAATATTCATTTGCTTTGTATGAACATTTTTTTGACTTTTTCACATGCCTTATAAAACTTCTTACTTTTGTAACACTCATCACCTTTCACATGATTGACGTTTAATATATATGCATGTTTTTACATCATGATTTTTTATTATACTTGTATTGTTTTTACCTATTTGGTGTATTTGAAAAAAAAAACTAAGTTCCAAGATAAATTTTGTTGTAACTTTAGATATATAGATATATAGCTACTCTTAATATGAAAAAGTCCAAAACGGCAAAACCTCAAAGTTTATTGTTGAATATCTGTGTAACTCGTGAAAATAGCAGATTATTATAATGAATATAAAAAATTGTATGTCGACAAAACATGTCTCAATCAACAATTTTTTTTGTTCTTCTAGTCATTAACTTTTGATATGGATAATTATACTTAATATGCAATAATTTGAAAAGTTACTACAAAATACCAAGAATGCTTTGTATCAATGTGTCATACTCAAATATCAACTTTGCTATTATCCCTGGCAAAGCTCAACTAATCAATGTATATATAATTATATATCTTAATTAGGTATCTTGAAGAAATGGTGAATATTTTTGTTTCATGTAATGACTATTATAGTTAACCTGAGAAAATTAAAGTGAAAAATGTGTGGCAAATAATACTCTTCACATCACCCTACACATACGCACTCCCTCCCCAATCTTTGGCATTTATGTGTTCACTACACTTCCTATTCTATATATACTCATATAATATCAACTTTTGTTCTGCAATAGCTTATTCTTTTAGTTTATTTTTTTCCTAAGCTTAATACTAATAGTAATACAAACCTACTTTTGTACTGATATATACAGTTTTCTTGTAGCAATCGATATCAACTATCAAGAATAGGATAACACCACCAAACCCAAACGGACCATAACCTGTACTAACCTCCCATAGTGTCTACAGTAATTAGAATCCTGTGACTCGTTTGGGTTTATATATTTGGGCATACCTGAGCCTTATATGGTATCAGAGCCATGGAAAAGAGGAATATGTGTGTTTAAAGTTATTCAACATATACCTTTACATAATATGTTAAATTTGTTTCGAAGAAACAATACAAATATTAAAAACAGTATGACTGAGGAATATGCAATTCCCAGAAATTTAGATCTTTTAAATAAATGGACAATTCCTAAAGTCCAACCAAAAGTTTTATATGAAATAGGAACTTTTGAAGAATTAGGTTTTACTCAGTCAGTTAAAACTACTGAAGAAACCATATCACTTGATAATAATGAAATGATTTTAAAATTATTAAATGAAAGAGATATTCAAAAATATCGTTTAAATTTTAATTACTTACATATTGGTTTAGTGCAAATTGCTTTTAAACCCTTAACTTTACAAGGGTTACCTGAAAGTTTTTTAGCTGTTTTACGAGATGGTCGTAATAGAAATTGGCAACAATCTTTAATTGGTATTATAGAATCAAGTCTGGCTCATGGTCTAGTCTATTTTAATGTTTATCCTAATTTGCAATTATCTTTATCTGATGTTAATATACTTGATAGTTTAACTTTAAATATCAAAACGCATGGTTATAATTACATGTCCGGTTCAGAATTAATATGTTTATGTTATAGAATTTATTTTAGACCTCTTACTACTATGAATCCCAAATGTAAAATGTTTAGTAAAAATAATGAAACTATTTTGATAGAAAGTAATTTAGATATGTCAAAAATTATTACTAGAAAAACTATAAAATGAAATGAAATTAAATTTCCAGAAAATTGGGTTTTGGAAGGAGCTATACCTCCTCAGCCAAAATGTCACACCCCAAATTACACGCTTTGCAATGAATGGAATTCACGGGATCGATGTCATAGCATCACAATCACAGTTATATTGAACGACCTAAAGTGTCGTTTGAAAAGAACATCGTTTGATATATTAAAAACATTCAGAGTTACAAAGATAGGTCCTAAATGAAAGTTACTATGTGCGGAAAATAAGTTTGGTACAAGTCAAACGATGTTTTTAAAGTGTATAAATCCCACGTGAGACGCGTCGTCACCGCGACTCTATGATATGTCCGCATGCATGCCATGAAGTGAATGCCTTAGTTACCTGAAAATACATTGCTAAAAGTGTCAACACAAAGGTTGAGTGAGTTCATAGAGTTGTTGAAAATGTTCAATACGACTACCACAAGTATAAATTATGTATGACAATGTCGCCACAAAAATGATACAATTGCTATAAGTCCATGATTGGTCCCAAACGGTCAACCCAAATTAACCAGGTGAATGGTCAGCAAGAATTAATCACTTGAGAACGCAATGCAATTATCCAGGAGAGTTTAGGGTGTGTTTGGTACAGAGAAATAAAGCCAGAGAAAAGGAAATGCTTTAATTCTCGTGTTTGGTAAGCTAGAGAAATGGAAAAGCGGAGAAATTGGAGAAATTGGTGGGGAAATGGAGAGAGTTGAGTAGTGTAATTTAAGTAGCCTCATTTCCCTTAATTTTGTGGAGAAATTGGAGAAATGGATTAATTTTTTGAAAAATGTTTTTTTTTTTTTTTTTTTTTTTTTACATTTAAAAATATTTTTAAAAATTATTAAAAAAATAAGTTTAAAATTATATTTAAAAAATAAGTTTTTTTTTTTAAATAAATACATTTTAAAAATATTTTTATAAAAAACAAGTTTTTTTAAGTAAATACATTTTAAAAAATAAGTTTTTTAATATTTTTTTAAAGAAAGTACATAAATTTAAAAAAAATTTAAAAGATATATTTTTTAAAATAAATTTTTAAATATTTTTAAGAATTTTATTCGACAAAATATTATTTAAATAAAATTTTTTCATTTCTGGTCAAGTCTCATTATTACCAAACATTAGAATTGAAAAAATTCTCTCGATTTCTATTCTCCGAGATTCTATTCTCTACTTCATTTCTTTTCTCTGAATTTCTCTCTACCAAACGCACCCTTAGTGTTTCCCCGGGTCGTTAAGTCCCAACGAGCTATACGATTGAATAGCTAAACGCGTAGTGATCGGGTGATATTGAACAGAAAAGGGTTATGATTGATTATACTAAGGAAATTAAATCTAATAAAGATTTTGAAGTCGTTTTAATTCTATATTTAAAATTGTTTAACGATTAAAACCTAAAACGCGTACGTTTACTGAATTTTACGTAAACGTAAAATTTAAAATAATAAAACACCTACAGATATGAAAATGATATTTTTACAATCCTAATAAAAGAAAATTATTGGAAAAAGAAAATTATTTTATGACTATTTATTTATTTATTATTAATTAAAAACTATTTAAACTAATTAAATTCTAGAAAATAGAAGATGAACAAGAAAATTATGAAAATTTTCCTAAAGTTATTTTATATTATATAAAAGCTAGGAAAAATATAAAAACATTGTTTTACTTAATAAAAATTAATTTTACTATTTAATACTTTAATATTAATTAATTATTAATTAAACTATTATTAATTATTAAAAATACTATATGACAAAGGAAAAATCTGAGAAAACTCCTAAAAATACTTTAATATGACAGAAACTTAAGAAAAATATAAAAAACATATAAGTGCTTAATAATAAGCTGAAAAGAAAATTAAAAAGCTAAATTATATTAAATAAACGCTATCACTATTTTTAAAGTTGGATTTTCTTGATTTTTCTTTTATAAACCTACTTTACTGCTGAAAATGAGCAACTTTTATGAAAATTTACTTTTGTGAAAATGCCAAATAAGCAGTTTGAAGCTTATGAGCTTAACAGTTGAGCTTTTGGCTCAATTTGATGGTTTAAGCTCAAATAAGTGGCCAAATAAGCTAAACAAAAAGAAACAAAGGTACTTTAAGCTATGACCAAATGAGATGAACTTAGAATAAGCTAAAACAAACAAGAAAGTACCCTGAATAAGCTACAAATGGAAAATAAGCAAATCCAAATCCCACAATGACCAAACAAGCCTGCAGACAATTCTACAAGCAATTTAAGCTTATGAAATAAGCTGAAAACCTTAAAATAAGGACTGGAGTATTGAGATAGCTTGCTGAGCTATTCAAAAAGCCAAAGCTTTCAAAATGGGGTCCACTGGTGAGCTTATGATGAGCTTATGAGGTTGGCATTAATTTCTCGATTTCTCGCTGTATATCGAGAAATGGACAAAACTAAAAGCTAGTAGCAGCCCTATTAAATAAGCTGCAAAGTGGAAAATAAGCACTGGACTAAAGAGACAGCTATGAGAGCTTTCCAAAAAGCTAAGGGTCAAGCCTCGGATCCCACTAATAAGCTCAGTGAGCTTGTGAAATCAGCAGATATCACCACTCCCCTCGAGGCGGGGAGATTTTAAAAATAGCTTAAAGAAAAACACGAAAAGCAATTTATAAGTGAATAAAATAAACTAAAATTATTCTAGTGAATATAAGCAAGAAAATACTAATATCCTAAAAGATGATAAGCTAAAACTTAATATTAAGAGCACACTAAAATTCTCAAGTTTATTCAAAACCGCAAACGAGAAATTGACTTTTAAGTTATACTAACAAGTTGACTTATATGAACTTTGATCCTTTCTAATCTACTGAATAGGCTATAATAAGCTTATGTGAAACTAAATTAAGCAAGATAAACAACTTATACACTAATATGATGAGTTTGAACCTATAAATCCTAACAGACAACAAATTATTGAAAATTAAAAGCTATTTTGACTATTACACTAATAAGGACTGTATTTTATGACTGCACTGAGCTATATTGAACTAATATGACATATAACAACAACAAACAACAACAAGCATACACTGGAATGCTAATCTATCAGCAAATCCAAACAGCCCTGATATGAAACTGAATTTGTGATTTCCAAAGCAACCTAATGATTTAGACCCAAACTCTGTTTTCAAATTTTATATTATCCTATCATAAGACCAAATAAGCATAAAATCAAGAACTAATAGTGTAAAAGCACAAGCACGAAAATTGCTAAAAATCAAGAGTTTAGCTTACAACTTGCATCCAAGCAACCTCTCGAGAATCAAGGACCAAAGAAACACTCCTATAGACTTACCACTAAGCCTCTAACCCAAGGCAATCCAGAATATACCCTGCTCCAGCCATCTTCAAGCATCTTCACTGAATTTTTTATTTGTTTTTCTATTTTCTTGATTTCTTTTTGGTATTTTCTTTTTTAAATGACTAAAGCTGTTTTTAATGTTTCTAAAAGCTTATAAGCTTTGTCAGGAGCTTATATGAGCTTAAGAGTCCTTAGTATCAACTACAATCATATATAAATAAAATTGAGATTTTGAACTTGAAATTTGCATAAACTGAATTTATGTAGATAAACTGAAATTGAAACTGAAAACAAGTTTGCAATACACTGAAATATCTTAACAAAGTATTTGAAAGTTGAAATTAACACTTGAAAATTAAAACAACATTAATTCGACATAAACTAATAAAATTACTCTAGACTATATCCACATTGCTCCATTCTTTCTTTATATTGATCTTTTAGAGTTCCTTGTCGACCTCTAAATATTTCCCACTGATCTTGGCCATTGAATTCATCAATCTCATCAAAACCGCAAGACTTGGCATTTTGGCGCCAAAATATCTATTTTAGTGGGAGCAGCAGTTTTTTGCAATTAAAGAATTGTGGAAGGATGTGGAGTGGAGGGACAAAGTAGGGATAGGTTATGGCCTGGGTTTGAGGTGTAAAGCAAAACAGGTTTATGAGTAAGGATGGAGTGTAGATTGGTGAGAAGCATTAAATGCTTAGTGGGTGTACAAGAGGAGGGAATGAGTGGAGAATAGTATAGGTGGTGAGGTGGAAAGGTGGTGAGGTGGAAAAACCATGGTGGTTTCGGTTTACAGTGATGGTGAGGAAGAGAACAGGGAAGATGGTTTGTGGGAGGAAGTGGGTTTGACCTGTGGGAGTTGACCCGCTTTATATTATATTGGTTTTGACTGGGGTCAAAATGGGGGTCAAGGGTTATTGATAGGGTTCTTTGGGTTGGTGGGTTAATAATACAAAAGGGGTCCGTTTGGTTTTAGTTTATCACAAGGACCATTTTGTAATATTCGAAAGTATAGGGCTGATTTGACAAGTTTCCAAAGTATCTTCAAGGACCTATCTGCCAAATATGATAAACCAAGGACCATATATGTAATTATTTTCCATTTTAAATTTCCAAGGACTATTTTGCCAATTTTGAAACTTGAAGGACCAAACTTGTAAATTCTCCAAACTTTTACCCAAGGATAATTTTTGATAAATTTTGATTTTAAAAGGACTTGGGTTGACTTTTATTCCAAAACAAATGCTCGAGGACCGATTTTGTCAAGATTTGAAAGTTGAGGGACCTAAACCGCCAATTATGCAAACTTTGTTCGCTTTTCATCTGTTTTAAACATTTTGCATCCGAAACATATGAAATACAATCCTTGGATATATTTTGTATTTTCTTGCATATTTGAGTGTTTTAAGTGTTTTGGCGGCTCGGATAAGACAAAAATGATGAGTATTTACACACTCATCATCCATGACACCGAAACTAGATCGATCATGATGTTCGCCCAACAGAGTGTTTGCCAAACAACTCAAATAATGTTATTAAATGAAATGCATCCGTTTAACCGTTGGAATCCACCAACCCGGATGGAGGAGTCACCGATAGATCTATCCACTCACTCTCGCTTTTCTAATTAACGGTTCATGTTATATAATGGGGACATTCAATTGGCAATGAGGTAACTTAAGCAATGTAATGAATTTGATATACTTGGTATCGTAATAAAATAATGTGCAATGTATTATCCCGTAGGTTTGAAATAAGTAAAACTTGAATAAATCGGGCTATGAAAACTCACGTGTTGCAATGATAATGATGATATAATGGCAATCGAAATGAGGCGCAACCTCGACCGTGACCTATTATGAATGATATGTTCTAATGTAAATCATGAAATAATGTCGTGCATGCAAATCCATATGTAATCTATACCACTTGTATGCGTTTTGAAAATATAATTTATCGTCGAATATATGTTTATGACATCTCGTCATGTTATAAAATACTTTACAAGTATATACGTTGAATCAACATCCTACGATAGTCATTTAATGATTTATTATTAAATTATAACTTTCGTCAGAAAACAATGTCATTTGACAATTTCATGAAAGTGACTAAAACGCCTCTAAAAGCTAGTCGTAAAATGGTGCACGTCGAGCGTTAGGAAACTAACTCAACGGTTTTGGGAAGCTCATATCATAATCTCAAAGTTTTAGTGTTTAAGTTTCCATCCTAAAGGTCTCGATCACAAAGGAAAATATAAGTTAAGTATGGTACTTTAGTCCAAAGTATAGTTTAAAGATGGTTTTCGCAAAGTTTAAGCGACCGTAATTAATTCATTACAACTCCGCTAAACAAACAATGGACATTTTGGAAAATATACTTGGCGAAGTTACTTTATTAGAAGATATCAATTAGATATTAGTAGAGTAATCGGTGAAATACCAACCCCCAAATCCAATACCGAGATTCAGACTTTCCATTTCATAAAACATAAAAGATAAAAATAATCTTCCTCAACCTTAACCTTAGCGTAGTAACTCCTCACTAGCATTCCTATTCCCAGAGAACGATATCAATACCGTGGCTACCACAATTACTACACTACAACGATTAGGTTCACCGCCAGGGTGTTATAAAACTTGCTCGAAGAAAGGAAGTTTCTTGACCCCGAACGACGCGTGTAGCGTTATCAAGTTTTGGCGCCATACGGGAATAGAATAGCTAGTTAGTAGTCCACCTTCGTTTAGGTTCTTTGCTTGATTCCTATCAAGTAAACTTTTTCTCATTTTAGCTTTCTTGGTCTACCCCCTTCGCGACCCTCGTTCGTGAAACCATCATTCACCAGATCCGTATTTTCCGTGACCCTCGTCAGAAACCATCATTCACCATGATCCGTATTTTCCATCAAAGATTCTTCACTCTACCCGTTCCCAATCCGAGATTGAGAACGCAATCCCACAAAACCCTTCACCCACTCACCATTTTGGTAATCACCTAGGGCATAATGAGATAAATTGGCAACAACAAAGTCCTTTCTATTACTCCGATTCGATGAGGAATTTGATTATGGTGAGGCATTTGATAGCGCTAACTCAACGGTTTTGGGAAGCTCATATCATAATCTCAAAGTTTTAGTGTTTAAGTTTCCATCCTAAAGGTCTCGATCACAAAGGAAAATATAAGTTAAGTATGGTACTTTAGTCCAAATTACCTTCTATTATCATAACTTTGTATAGTTTAAAGATGGTTTGAAACGCAAAGTTTAAACCATGCGAGGGTAATTTTGGCACCAAATTTAAATTTTTATGACATATAGGGTGGGCCATTAGTCTTAACAAAAGCGTCTCACGGATAGGAAGTTAATTCATTACAACTCCGCTAAACAAACAGTATGGACATTTTGGAAAATATACTTGATAAGAGGCGGATTACTTTATTAGAAGATATCACTTTATAAAATATTTCGTTCTACATCAATGTTAAAACAACCTTCAATATGGTCACTAGTTTTGCCGTAATATTTGCCTATTAGAAATAATATAGTTTAGAGTAATAAAACTCAAGTGTGAGGATGTGCTTATATAATAAAGTTATAAAAAAAAAAAAAAAAAAAAATAGAAAAAATAGAAAAAGAGAAAAAAAATAAGTGAAAAAAAAAAAAAAAACATACGGGCTACCATCCTACATCTATCCTTTAAATTTTTGTTTGTTTATTTCAGTTATCTAGAACTTTGTGAAATGGTAATCTATGTGTATAATTTAATCGTTACAAACACCCCATGTGAGGTGCGTTTTTCCGTGCTTGTTATGACTTTTCGGGGCTTACGTTTTAATGCTTTATAAGGTCCTTAGCTTTGTATCAAAGTATACTAACATATTTTTGACAAGTCGACATAATTTATAACACCTAAGTTTCATTTTTGACTCGTACAAAATAAACAATACATGTTATAAAACTTGCTCTAAGAAATTTCCTTGAAAAAATTATAGTTTTCGCCAACTTGAAAAATTCATAACTTCTTCGTTATAGCTCCGCTTTAATCCGTTATAGCTCAATCCGCGCGCCACGTTTTCGCTTTTAAAGTGTATTTTCTAAATATCTAGCCCAAAATATTTTACAAACTGTCGGATTTTCCAGATTTTTAAAATAAGGACAGACCCTTATATATAGTTGTCGAAATGAGTTTTTATCGCTCAAAACCTATTCTAACCAATTCAAAACAACTCCGAAGCTATTCAAATCCTACCATACACCTTCTTAGGGTGTCATGGGTTCCTAGACATCACCAAAAATAATATATAACAAGGAGTAATTATAGGATGACTTATATATACATAACTCTTAAAATCAATGAAAAAGTGGTACAAACATCATATGACTTGCATGTTTTCTCAAATATGATGAAATGAATATGAAATAAATATGAAAGATGAAAAATGGACATGAGATGCTTACTAGTTAACTTGATGAGGTTTATGATCAAAGGTTTTATCCTAATCACCCAAGGTTTTTATTGCAAAACCTAAAACAAGAGTGATACTAGAGTGTAAATAACTTGTCTTGAAAATTTTTGTGAAATCCTTCTTGGTCTTCTATGGTGGCCGGTTCTATGCAAGAGGAGAGGAAGAGATAAATTTTGATCTTACACTTAATAATATGATGAATCTATGTGTAGTTATGTGTTTAATACAATATAAATGGAAGATATTTAGTACATGTAAATGACTCACCCCTTAGGTGGTCGACATACATAAAACAAAAGAATAGATGTATTAATTGATAATTAAGTGTATTAATGTAGAGTAAATGTGTAATTAAGTAAGGATAATTAATAACTTGCGATTTATTTAAGCATTTAGGTAGCGTTAGCTAAAAATAAAATTTAACGGGTCAAGATAAAATATATTGAGATCATAAAATTATAAAAATATATTTCTTACAAGAATTGAGTGAATAAATAATTATCGAGTTGGATTTACGATAACCGTCCGTAATTATATAAATATAATAATTTATATACAAAATAAATTGAAAACATCGGGTAAACTCATAATATTATTTTTATAATCTTAATATGAGTATAAAAATATGTCGGGATAAATTTTGGAAGCAACGGATCAATGTTCAAAATAATCAATTACGCGATAACGTTGATTTAATATGAAATTATACGTTTAATGTAAAATGCAAAACCATGCATGAACTAATATGATGATAATGATGTTAATGATATGTAGACTAAACTTAGTCTATATGAAATGTCCTCGATGATATGATCATGAATTCACAGCTAAACCATTACGGTTACGTGAATTTGATACTGGTAAACCTAGTTTACGATAAATGATGAAATAGTGAAGCTTTTAAAGTTTGTAAAATGACCTGAAATTACGAGTTGTCACACAAAAATTAATAGTAATTTTACTAGTATTATTCAAACTTCTGATGGTACGGTAAAAATAGAATTTGAAGAAGAAATTTCTGAAAATACTTTAATAAGAAGAAGTAAGTCTAATAGATCTTTATTTTCTAGTCATTTAGACTACAAAGTTGATATGCCTTCTAGAGCTTCTACTTCTCAAATTAGAGAAGAAAGTTCTACTTCTCCCATCAGACAGGAAGAAGGTCTTCCCCAAAGAGTTGATAATTTAACAATTAGAAATAATATAGTTCAAGGTAACTATAATAATAAGGATGATATTACAGCCTCTGAAATGAATTTCTCTATATGATGGATAGTACAGAAAAAATTGATTTTTCCCCTGGTTCTTCAACCAGACTTTTAATTTCTAAAGAATTTAAATTAGAAAAATGGATACCTTTTAGAAAATGGTTTTTTGAAACTTTTTCAAGTACATAATTAAAACAGATACAAGAAAAATTTTATAGTCATTTATCAAAAGTTAATAAAATCATCTATTTTGTTCCATGGTTTATTCATAATTACCTTATAAATTATATTTCAGTTTTAGAAAGAGATTATAAACTCATAACTGGTCAGGTTGAAAAAGGAATATTTCCACCTCAAAAACCTTTTCAAATACAGAAAGAAAATGTAAATTTACATTTTGCAGCTTTTCAAAAATTATTTGAAAATGATACTTTGTCTATAACGACAAATCATGTAAATCAAATTTTACAACAAAATAATTTTACAAATATTTATTTAGTGGTCTTAGGAGAACAAATTTTTTCCATCCACAAAAGAGTTGAAACTCTTTTATCTCAAATAAACCAGTTAAAAAATAAGCAAAATATAGATGAAGGAAATAAGGGAGCAAGGAGTTCTCAAGCTACTGCAAGTATTCAACCTCCTCCTGAAATAACATATTTTAAATTAAAATCTACTTCTGAATTAGAAAAAATAATAGAAAATCAATTTAAAACTTTAAATTTGAATACTATGGATGATGATGGTAATATGTCTGATGAAGATTATAGGAATAAAATTAATAATGAAATTAATAAAATGGAAAAATATACTAGTAAATATGCTAATAAACCCTCTCAAATGAAATATTATTATCCTAGACCCATTCCTCAAGATGTTTTACATGAGGAAACTGAATATATTATTAATAATAGTTACAGTGGAAAAAATATTTATGAATGGAATATAGATGGTTATACTGAAAGGCAAATATATAGTTTAGTACATCTTATGATGATGTATTGCACTATTGCTAAAAATAATGGTAATGATGATAAAACGGTTGCTAAAATGATTGTAGCAGGTTTTACTGGTCAATTAAAAGGATGGTGAGATAATTATCTTTCCAGTGAAGATCAAAAAGAGGTTCTTAATACTGTGAAAACAGAAAATGGTTCTGTAACATCTAATGCTGTTTATACATTAATTGTTAATATAATTGAACATTTTACTGGAAGATGGTCTTATAATTCAGAAAATATTAGAACTCTTTTAAATGGATTAAAATGTCAAACTTTAACTTCTTTTAGATGGTACAAAGATACCTTCCTTAGTAGAGTTATGGAACTCCCTGACTCTAATAGTGCCCATTGAAAGTCTAAATTTATAGATGGTTTACCAAATTTATTTGCTGAAATAATTAGAAATACTCTAAGAAAAAATGATATTAATATAAATTATGGTACATTTACTTCTGGTAAATTAATTGGAACTTGTATCCAAGAAGGATTAGCTTTATGTAATGAAATAAAATTAAATCAACAAATTAAGACCCATAATTTAAATGAAAGAAAACAATTGGGTCAGTTTTGTGATCAATTTGGTATGAATTGTTCAACCTCATATGATAAGAAAAACTATAAGCCTTCAAAGATTTTTTTTTTTCGAGTATAAAAAATTTCCCAAATTTAAAAAACGGGAAGAAAAAAGGTTTACAAGGAAACAATTTAAAAGTGATAGTAAACCTATTACATGTTTTAAATGTGGAAAAATTGGTCATTTTGAAAGTAAATGCAGAGTAAAGAAAAAAATTAATAATCTTAATTTAGATGAAGAAATTAAAGATCGTTTAAAGAAAGTTCTTTTAAACTCAGAATCAGAGTATAATTATTCTTCTGATTCAGAAAGTTCATTCTCTGAGCAAGAACTAAATTGTCATTGTTTAAAAGAAGAAGATTTTATATCAGTCTCGGAAGAAAATGATTTTCATAGAAATGAAGATATGGAGATGGATATTTATAAAATCCAATCTCAATTTGAATATTTGAAAATAAATGTTTTAACAAGTGAAACTTTAGATCTTTTAAAATTAATAAAAGATGTTGATATTAGAGCTAAAATAATTAGTCAACTTTGTAAACCAGATGGTGAAACAAGTAAAAATATGGTGAATCAAGATGATTCTCCTTATTCTATGGTAGAAGTTAATAAAATGCTTCAAGAAAGACAAAAAATTGATAAGCCTGTTAATACTCAAAATTTACTTTAAGAGATTAATAATTTAAAACAAGAAATTAGTAAATTAAAAATTAGTAATAAAAATTTGGATGATAGAATGTCTAAATTAGAAAAAGGAAAATTATCTATAGATAAAAAGGATGATATTGTCCCAGAAAATGAAAAAGTTTTTCTTCAAACTTTAGAAATGATTACTTCACATAAATGGTAGGCTAAATCTTTATATGTTGAATAACATTAATCATACATATAACTAATTTCTATGGATCTTTATATTTTATAAGTTCTTGTTATGATCAAATATATTTAAGACTAAACAAAGTCCAGGTCGGTATTATGTCCAGGCAGATCTTATGGATAACTATGTCATAGTCGTGATCCAGCCCTGTTTAGCCGAGATGATAGCGTGTTAAGGATATTTTATCATTGACTGACTTGTGGTTTGAAATACGGATCTTGGAACACTACCGTAAATAAAATTCGTGACTCGTTTGGGTTTATATATTTGGGCATACACCGAGCTTTATATTATATTATAATTATATAATAATAATAATAATAATATTATTATTATTTTTTATTTTAGTAGTGTTTATTATTTATTTATTTATTATTATTATTTTATTAATATTATACTATTTTTTGTTATTATTATTATTATTATTATTATATATTAATAATAATAATAATAATAATAATAATAATATGATAATAATTATTACGATATTATTATTATATTTATTGTTTAATATTATATTATTATTTTTATTTTATTATTATCATTATTATTATTATTTATTTTATTATTATAATATTATTATAATTATAATGTTATTAGTATTATAATATTAATTATTATTATTATATTTATTATTTAATATTATATTATTATTTTTATTTTATTATTGTTTATTATTAATGTTATTATTATATTTTGAATTACATTACGTTGCAAGTCAACCAAACATAATAACAAATTTTATCAACACATTATAATTAAAACACATTTCAATTCTTTGAATTATAATTCTTTTTAAAAATTACAAATCATTAAAAAACATTCTGCGAACCAAACGCACCCTAAGTATCAAAATAAGAAAATTGATTAGCGAAACACAAATAATCTGATACATATAACGCTTAAACAAACACCCCCTAACTTTTGCCCCCAAAACAAAACCACTGTACCCGAAAAACATACACACAGAAATACGAGGAGAAAATGGGCGGAAGCGGAGATGGTCTGTCGATGAATCTTGCCGGAATGTCAAAGAATCAACTCTACGATATCATGTCTCAGATGAAGGTCACACACCTACTTATTCATTCTTTTTAGGGTTAAAGATTTCATTTTTTATCTTCTTCAATTTATGTTTTTTAAAGTATTATGTTGTTGGGATTGTATTTAGGGTTAAAGTTGAATCTTGAAAATATAAATTTAAGGACTTTAGTCTAAATTGTTCGATAGTTTAACTGGTTCACATGTAGGGTTAAAGATGGATATTTGACTTCAAATTTTGTGTAATTTAATTGAATAATGATATCCGCGTAAGCTCATCTATACAATATGGTTGATTATATGTGTTTTGTTATGCAGACATTGATAGAACAGAATCAAGATCAAGCTAGGCAAATCCTGATTCAAAATCCGCTACTCACTAAAGCTCTCTTCCAGGTAATGTTTTGTTGTTTAGGGTTTACTTTTTGTATTATTACTTTTCTTCTCGTGATTCAGATAATTATTAGACTTTTCTAGGGTTTTTAAGTTTGGTGTTGTAAAGTATAGGGTTGATGTTGTATGTGACACAAGGGCAATCAGTGTTTGTACTTGTGATTTGTGGAAAATGAGGAACTGGGCGTGTGTGCGTGAAATTGTAATAGTAAGATGATAGTAGGATTAGTTAGGAATTAGACGGTTAAGCTGAATTATTAACTTCATGATGTCTGCAATAGACTTGATTTATCGAAAAATTGAGTAAATATATTTGTATACCTTACTTTATGACATTTTTAAAGACTAAATCAAAAGCGAGGATTAACTTCAAGTAATAGAAGCATGTATAAACACTATGTTCTGCATCTTTCTGTCTTTACTGGCGCAGTTGATGCTTTTCTAGTCTTTGGTTTACCTTATTTAATCATTATCGTTCTTTTTGGGCTCTTTAATTTGTTGTTGGGATCCCTCCCCTATGTTCTGTTTTGACTGTCTGGGCTTGTTTGATGATTAGTTTGCGTGAACTTTCTTGAGAGCTTGGTTTTATTACGTCACATTTGAATGCTTTGTTTAGTGACTTGACGTTTGGCTGTTGGTAGATTCTACTGTCATTATATTGTTCTTTAAACTGAATTTGGGAAGAAGAAGCCTTTATCTTAGTTCTGAAGATTCAGTTATGTCTAGTATATGCTTAATACATATACAAGCGTTAGTTTTTTAGAAGCTAGATATACAAACTTATGATGGTATGGTAGAGAACAGTTGGAGTTATAGTGTTTTATCACTTGCTTACCTTAAGAAAGTTTTATCGAGTATGTCCTTCCTGTTCAGTTGTTGATCAACAACAGATAGAAATAGAGAACACACTTAATCAGTTACTAGATTGAGAAAAAGTTATGAACTAATGAATAACCTAATTTAGTTTAAAAATAATCTAGTAATTTCTAGAGAAATCATATTTTCCCTATCGGATTATGGTTATTCGTTAGCTCATAATCCTTTCAAAACACACTTCAAAGTGGAACTGTTTTAACAATATACCGTATCATGATGCCTCTTTTAGACGCATGTAATATAAAGTGTCACTGTCAACATGTGTTTTTGGGGCTCTATGGATATCTTGCAGCATTCTAAAAAGAGGGGGTAGTGGCTCCTTGATGCTATTAGCATCATTGATCTTACAATTGTTTATTAGATGGTTGTGCTTGTTTGACATTGCATATGAATCAACTTTTATTAGAACCATTGAAGGTGTTATATGCATGTAGAAGCAACTCTTGAATGGTTCAGTTTGCTTTCGATTTCCTTTTATTTTGTTGTTGTCTTTATATTTCCCTCTTTGTCACTGAAGATGTGTGCCTAGGCCCTTAGAACCGAGTTGTGTTGCAGCACAAATTTGGTGTCTGCCCTTGACGGACATCTACCATGCGACTAAATCACTAAATTCATTGTAATGAGAATTCGGTTAATTCAGTGTATCAAAATTGTATGTTTAAGTTTCTGATGTTGCTTCTCTTCTTCCTATGTCCCCCAGGCACAAATAATGCTAGGAATGCTTCAGCCGCCTCAAGAGGTAAGAAAATTTCTTATAACTGATACATTGTATTCTGTACATTGAAAGCGGAAAAATGGGTGGGTTGTGTAATAGGTTTAAGATTGTAATGTTTTTCTATGCAATTCGACACCGAATGGGTTCGGTGCCCGAAATCACTCTTTGTCCTAGTTTATCAAGTTCTATATAACTAATTAGCTTGTCAATTATGATTACCAAATTCTATTATGTCAATAATAGTCTCATGTGCTTAAAAAATGATTTTGGAGGTTGCATGCATAAAAAATACACTTTGGATTTCGGACAATTTTCAGACCCGTTTTCTGTTAAGATGTTTCTTTTATTTTACTCATTTGACCGGCTAGAGATAATTATACCCTGAACCCACCTATTCATGACTTGTGTCTTGTGTTAGAATATTGGTGAAATCTGCTGCCTCTACTGTTGGCACATGCTTACTCATTCTGTATGTTCTTACTTTGGAAACTAATATTTTAATGATGATTCAGATACCTAAAATTCAACCAGCTGGATCTCAACATTCTCAGCAAGCAACATCGCCAGCTCACCAGTCGAGTGCTCAACAGGCTTCATTGCCATCTCAAAATAGTTCCCGGGACCAAACAAGCGCACCTACACCCTCCGCATCTATGTCTCCTATAAACCCTCCGCTACCTTCACACCCCTTACAGTCGATACAGCATAACAGAGGTCATATCAATGCTCAGTCAGCATCAATGCCATCTCCACAGTCCTCAAATATGTCTGCTCTTCCGCCTCATTATTCTAGCCAGCCACCATCGGTGGTTCAACCCACAATGTCTGCTGCAAGCACCCCATTGCAGCAGCCTTTGCATATGAGTAGCATGCCTCAGATGCCACTTCAGCCCCCACTACCATCACAGCCTAGACCACCTTCTATGCCACCTTACCCTCATCAAAATTATTCTCACATGGGACCCAATGCCGGTTATCAGCACCCAGGTGCACCGCAACTACACCATTCACAACCCATGTTTCATGTAAGATTCAAGTTGCACTTTTGATGTGGTTATCTGTAATAAATGTTATGAAGTGTGATAATAAGATGCTTATCCCGTTATCCTGTCTATTCCGTTCCTTTACTTTTTGAATTTTGTAGCCAGGTGCAAGACCACCCTCTAGCATGGGCCCCCCTTTTTCTCAAGGACAGCCACTTCCCCCGAATCAGCAGTTGTCCCAAGCATCTTACCAGGTACTGGCTGTTAGTTTATCTCTCTCTTGGAGTCATCATTCTTAAAATAAATAAGCATAACGAAACTATCTTGCTTACTTTTCTTCTTAAACTCTCTATGTAGTGAGATTCTTGTTATTGAACATGAAATTATTTTTGTATAAATGGCATCTGGCTATATACATGATAATTTAAGCACCTCGAGGAGCCTATGAAGCTTTAATGGGTTACTTTTGTGGCTAGCTATATATAGTGGGGTGCGATCGGCAGGATTTTTTTTTCCCCCAAAAAAATGTATCTAAAGTAAACCAAGAAGGAAAGCAGTGGGGCTAGCCAGGGTAGATGAAAGAAAATGATAAAAATAAAAAATACAATGACACTTGATTAGTTTGGTTCATTTTTCAACATGTGCTACCAGCCTACTATAAGTGTTTGCAAGTCAATATGAGTTGGAATAAAGGACTGTTTCATGCTCTTAGTTCATGAGATGGGGAAAATTGACTAAGTTATGTGGTGCTTTTTGTTGATGGCTTGCAAGAAGCCGTAGGACACTGACTTAGTTATACTTCTATGCCATTTCTATAAGTGTTTGTAAGTCAATATGAGTTGGAATAAAGGACTGTTTCATGCTCTTAGTTGATGAGATGGGGAAAATTGATTATAAGTTATGTGGTGCTTTTTGTTGATGGCTTGCAAGAAGCCGTAGGACACTGACTTAGTTATACTTCTATGCCATTTTGTCAAGTTGTCATATAATTACGGTGTCTGAATAGAGTGGTTTCATGGTGACAAGATAGTAAGAAAAATTTGTTATTATTATTTCGTATGCTGGAAGTTGTCCCACCTTCATACCTAAAACTTGATATCATTTAGGTTTTAGGGTCCAAAATATTGGTATTGTAACCTTCTCTTATTGGTGCATGAGATTGTGTGGGATTGTTTTCACAAAAAATGAACTCAATAAAACTATGTTAAGCACAAACCTTACAGTCACTTGAAATTACTTCTCAATACCTAGGTAGTTAGTAAACGGAGAGGGATCCTTGTTGAGGCTACCTGGAGAAAGTCGAGCCTTTTTGTCTTTGATATACGTAGGTGGTTTTAATAAAAACATATTATCAATGTTCGGGGAAGAAAGTCATGTTTCTTCCAAAATAAACTCACACACGCGCCTAAACTAAATTTGATTGACACCTTTGTCCCAGTTGGGACTGGAACCCTCAACCACTTGGTTGGAGAGCACCTCACATTCACACAGATACCTCTAGGCCAAAGGCCCATTGTTAATTTTCCATTAATTTGTATTTCACGGTGAGCAAAGCTTTTCATATTTCATAAAGGGAAAAACTGTTTGTACTGGCCTTGGCCACCTTCACCTTTTGGTCCCATAAAGAAAACCTAACTATATCATATACCACATAGTATTTTACTTCCTGTGTCAATATAACCCCCTTGGAAAATTTAGGAACCCAAAAATTGTATAGACATCTGCAATAGAAGTTAGTTTTGTAATTCAGCAATCTTAGAAAACATATGCCCCCTTCCCAAAATGTATCCAACCAATGATCTTGCACAAATATTTTAAAAACGGTTTTGGTAGCGTTGAGTCGCAAATCACCCTTTTTGAAGAAACATATCTAGTTCCCTTTTTTTGGAACGAGGACACAAGGTGATCTTGGTTTATACTGATTCCTTAAATTTCCCTTCAAGTATGTCACACACTTGAAAAAGTTACTTCTACATAAGAAAGGACACATAGTTTTTTTTTTTTTTTTTTTTTTTTTTTTTTTTTTTAAATTTGTATTTATTATTGTCATGTTTCTTTTAAACAATGGAACCTCGTAACGGCTGGTTTGCTACAAATAAGTCCAAGCTCTAATAGTGCCATTTTTGATTGATAGTTTCCTGTGTTCATTTGTTTATTCTATAACTTTGAATTCTCATGTTTGACTTGATGCTTGTGTTTAACAGGGAGGAAATTCACATTTAGGAATGGATTTCAATCAAATGGGAATGCCTTCACAACCTGATAGAGGATCCAATTGGATGCCTGGTTTGTCAGAAAATGCAGCAGGAACACAGCTCCCAGGACACTCACCACCATTTCTTCCAGCTCATATGGGGTCAGGCAGTCAGCCTCCTCGACCTTCATCATCAGTAAGTTTCATTCTTATTTCCTCAACCGAATTTCACTTCAGTTTATAGTAGCATTCTTTTCGAGATGGCAAAATGGTTGGTTGGGTAATGTGCATAGGTGGCAAAACTGGTGTGTTGAATATTTGGGATAACGTATAAGGAGGCCATTGAACAATTCAACTTTTTACACTAAGGCCACCAACTACTGAAAATACTTTTTATACCACTTAAGTGTATATCCAGTTTTAGTTATGTCGATCTGATAAATAAAACATGATAAAACGATGTTGTTCAATAACTTTTACTATTAGTGCACCAGATGTTACTAGATACTATTACAGAAACTACACTAGTAAATCATTAATCAACTTTCTATTTGAAATTAATGAGGTTGTAAGTATTTTTGAAGCATTTTTCTCTTTTCAACCTGTTGCTTGGTTTTATATAATCTAATTAGATCATGTCAATTTCTTTTGAGATATGACTTTTGCTTTACATTGATTATTAATTTGAGAGGTCGAAGTGTATCCCTGTTTAGGAATTTAGAGAATATTGAATTATGGCTGAACATACTAAAATTTGCATGTATGCAGTTATCTGCTGATCAGGAAAAGGCGCTACTTCAACAAGTCATGAGTCTCACACCAGAACATATAAATCAGCTACCACCAGATCAAAGAAACCAAGTGCTTCAGCTTCAACAGATGCTGCGTCAGTAAGATTGGTAAACAATTTTTGGTCCTACTGATAATCGGGATTATGCTGGACACTTGATCTAATGTTCTAGCTGTAGCTACTTTCAGATATAGCCACTAGTCAATCTAGCATATAACCTAGCCTGTATTTACATGTATCCCATCTGCGTCAAAGAGCGCAACATTTTTCTTGACTTGAAGGGTGTGTTTGGATGTGCATTTTGAAAATGATTATATGATTATTGTTATATACTACATCAAAGTCAACCATATTTAGATTCTAGTCTTTGCTTATGATTATCTATTTTTCTTATAGATTATTAGTTTAATATCAGCTACAACAAATTTGCACGCTATCCCACTACCGTTTGTTAAGGAAATGAGTAATAAACAATAGCGCTTTTTTTTTTTTTTTTTTTTCAATAGCTACAAATAAACTAGGCTTACGGAGTAAAGTCAAAGTCAAATTCAAAAACTAGTTTTCGATGGGTAAAAATGTAAACTAGGACTGCAAATATACAAGAAAAAGGAACACCGATTTTCTTGGGACAACCCAAAATCTTAGTTTTAAGGTGACATATGATCCGGTTAGCCAAGTTGGGGAGTATACACATTTTGGCCTTCTTTTTATTATCATATGTTGAGCAATGGCTTAATCATGGTTTTGCTAACTTTCTTTTCAGGGAGCATTTAGAACGATATTGACGAGTCAGCAAACGATTAAATGTTTTCAAGAGTTCATGCCATCATTGTGTTTCCATTACGTTGCTCGTCAATACGTCAAGATTAGTTATTCAAAGATGAACTTGTTTACTTATTAGTTTGAAGCTCAAAGTTGTTTAGAACGTTGTATCATGTTATTTTGACATTTTGAAATTTTCACCTACATACAACTGGATTCTTTTCATCTATGGCTTTCGTTTCAATCATGTGATCAATTAGTATTTGCTAAATTGTTGGACATATTTTCTTGAATACTAGTATAGATAGCAACATGTGTATTGGTTGGGTAACGACTCAAAAATGGGTTCGATTCGATTGAACTTGGAAACTATATTTATAAGATTTGGATGCTCAAGTCAAATATGGTTCCATCCCTACTACTTATCAAAGTACATTGTCTAATCTCATCAACAATGTTAGCTTTCTACACCACAACTGAGTGTAAGAGGAAATTTCTGAAAGCTGCCACAAAAAATCCCGTTGGTCTGGTTATGGTTATTACATTTTAGTTGGTGTGTTTCTCCTAGTCGTCTTGTGTTAAGCTACATATATATCATAAGTCAAATATCATGAGGTCATTAACAACGTACCACACTTAAACTTATTGGTTCCTCAACTTGCTTTTGAGACTATCTTTATTGTAACAATGTTAGTACCGTCTATCTTTTAACTAAGTGAGTTTAACAACGTACAAACATAATACCGATTGTCTGCTTTTGCACGAAGGCGCACAACTTCCTTATGAAAGCAAGGTGAACACTTTCCGATAGATCACTTAACATATATATAGTAACTACTTTCACCTCAACATCTTATGGATCGATAAGCTCACACGTGTCATTGTAAGATAAAAGCTTATTTATAAGCCAACATCTTATTTATACGCAAATTCTGATGTGACAAAGGCATACATTTTACCTACAAAATGTATTTTTTTTTAATCAAAATACTACTACCTTCATCTTAAAATTATTTTTACGAGACAAAAATCACAAAGTTTAATAAAAGCGAGATCACTATAAATCTCAAGCACTCAAATAAAATATTCTTTCACTAAATTTTCTTTTTCTTACTTAAAATGGAAAGTGAACAATTATTTTAATATATCCTAAAAAAAAACGTGAAATATAATCTTAAGACGAAAGGAGTAATAACACAAACAAGTTATATGCAAAATGGATTTTAATATTTTTACTTTACAACTCTTAACTATTATGATTGTACACAACTGATCTTTTATTTATATTTAGGCAGCAGAGAAAGTTCTTCGGTGCAGGGCAGGGGCGGAGCTATGTATGGTCCACGTGTGGCACGTGCCACATACGATTCCATACGACGAAGCGTAGTTTTCATTTGAAATTTTGTGATTTTTTAAAAGTGCTACACCCATTTTAAAGAGATGCACCACATAAATAAATAAAGATAGAAGAGAGACATGTTTTGAGTTTTTTTTATAAGGAAAAAAATTACAGTAAAAGATATAGAATTGTTTGTTGAAGAAGATGAACAGTAATGTTCATTAAATAATGGCCATGTACTTGTTTGCTTCATGTTGGATTTCTTTTTGTCCGTATATAGATGTGGTGTATAGGCATAGGCAATAGGAGCTAATTGAGTTTGTTTTATACAGTAATACGAAGTATATATATATTGTGTGGGCCGTTGAAATTGCATCAAATATGTGTGGTAAAAGAATAAGTTAGTTTTGGTTAGATGTTATAAACTCCGTATAAGTTAGTTTTGGTTAGATGTTCAAAAAAAAGTTTTGGTTTGTCTCTTCTTTTTCATTGGGTAATTTTTATTTTAGTTAGCATTTGTTTAATTGAGAGATGACTTGTATTGTATTTTTCGTTTTCTCATTTGCAGGTCTTAAATATATTATTGCCTTTTCTAAAAGAAATATGAATGGCAAAATAATTATAAATAAGTCATATAAGTTAAAATGAAGCCAACTCTATTTTTTTGGAAAGTCAACATTATATAAAACAAACAAAAACGTACAAATATACAACATTCTTTCTTTTAAACAAAACGATTAAAAAAAGAGCGAAAAACAATAATACAATAAATAAATCTTAGGATGAAACATTACAAATCATAAGACAAACCCCAAATACCCAAAGCCAACCCACTAGATTTAAGACAACCAAAACACTAAAAATATCATGGGACAAATTCACTAAACCCAAACAACATACCCTTATCCCATATGGAAGTGTCATACAACAAACCACCACACGCCAACTCTAAATTAAATCATTCTAACGTACTTGATAGTTTTTCATTGTATTTTACTTTTATTTGCTAAAACTTATAGGTAGAAAAATGTCCTCAATTTCTATT
The DNA here is from genome assembly GCA_022545495.1 of Chrysanthemum lavandulifolium. Lineage (NCBI taxonomy): Eukaryota > Viridiplantae > Streptophyta > Magnoliopsida > Asterales > Asteraceae > Chrysanthemum > Chrysanthemum lavandulifolium. The sequence continues at coordinate 212,216,150 of CM040245.1, forward strand.
TTATATATGAGTCAAAGATTACTATTATTTCAATATGTGCTATGTCAAGTTGTTTGGATCTAAAACCACAACGCAAAAAAAACCCTAATCAATAAACCACTAAAAGTAAGAGTTATTCGCGAGCAAGCAAATTGAAATCGTCTGCATATGATTTAAAATTCGGATCCGCTGAATGGTGCAGGGATTATTTTCCCATACCAAAAATATAAAGTTGTCGACAAAACCCAAGAAATACAGAATTCATGAAACAAAATATTCTATTTACTTACATTCGTACAAATACATAGGACCCCACAGAGTATATAGTATTCTGACACAAGTATAAAGTTTGAACATTTAGTCAAATAAAAAGGGACCAAGAAACTAACGAGACACATGCAATGTTTGTTCCTTCCTGAATTAAAAGTCAAAAGAAGAAGACAGGCAGTCCATTTCTTCCTTAAATTATATTCATTGACTTATTATTTTCTTAAACAATCAATCAATATTATATCAATCATGATTTCATCTCTAGATCCCAACCCTTTACCAACATATAATAATGAAATCTTTCTTAAATGTCACTTCACTGTTATCAATCACTTTTTGAGTTTTTTCTTCTTTGTAAATCATTACTACTTTTGTAACTAGTTTTAAAGAAGAAAAATGGCAAACTGGGAGTTAAAGAATTGCTGTAAGCATGATCAGTTGGTGTTTCTTATCACTCTTGCTCTTTGCATTGTTGTTATTCTTGCGGTTAGTATTTTTTTTGTCATAAAGATTTAATTTTTATGTTTGTTTATTGATGTTTTCTAGGAAATGGTTGATGGGTATTTGCTGTTTTGTGTTAATAGTTGATGATTAAGGGGTGTTTGTTGTAATAATCACTTATAGATGTTAAGTGGTGTTTGTTTGTGATTGCTTATGAAAACTGCTTATGGTAGTTGATTATCGAAACAGATTATTTCACTCTAGATTAGTCATTTAAGCAGCAATATGGATAAGCAAATCGCCGTTGAACTCAAAACTTCTTATCTGATGATCAAAATGCAATAAGCAATCTTAAGCATGAAATGTCCCTCTGCGTTTGATAATATGATTATTTATGGGTAAAAGTAATATTTTTTAAATGATCATTTTCATTCGGATTGAAACAAAGCTGATTGTTAAAGAGGAAAGTAAAATTACCTTACATATCTTTTAGCTTTTAGATTCAGGACTTTTACTATCATCTCACATTGTCTCCTGTTTATGAGAAGGGTGAATATTTAGTCCTTTTATGGATTAATTATTTAGTCATGATTTGCCGGACACTCAGTAAAGTGATTACATGAATATACAACTTCAAAAAGAAAATCCGTATTCAATCAGTATCTCCTACAACCTGATTCTATTACATTTGCAAATGTATTATCTGATCTTAAGAGAACCTTTGGGCCTATGTTTTGTTTGCTAGTGTGATGTTGGTCTTGTGTTTCTTATTGAGGGTCTAAAGGGGTCCTTGGATTAGAAAACGAGTGGACGAGCTTTATAACAATCACACTTGTGATCTTGTTTCAAATTAATTATTGTAGATGTTAAAAAGATTAAAAGGGGATGAGAAAGTTAAACTTCACCATACAATTGTACTTGTCATTTCGTTGCAAATTAACATTGGAAATTGTTAGAATCAATCCCTCTACATGTTCAAAATGTTTTATTATTCTTTATATTTTTCTAATGGTAGATATAATAATTGATTTGTTATGATAGTTAAAAACTTGCAAACGTAATATACTCGTTCTAATGATGTAATAGGTTCTGCTGTTGCTGTCAAAATAATTGAAGAAGCACTCTAAAATGCTTAAATTATATTCATTGACTTCCTCCCATAAGCAATCAATATTATATCATCATGATTTCATCTCTAGATCCCAACCCTTTATTATTAGTTTTATCAACATTTCTTAAATGTCACGTCACTCTTACCAATTACTTTATTATTCTTTCTAGTAAATCATTAGTACTTTTGTAACTAGTTTTAATGGCTAACTGGGAGTTGAAGAATTGTTGTAAGCATGATCAGTTAGTGTTTCTTATTACTCTTTCTGTTTGCATTGTTGTTATTCTTGCGGTTAGTATTTTCTATTTTAAGTGTGTGTGTTTTTTATTATTTATTTATTTATTTTTATTTTTTATTTTTATTTTTAGTAATTATTATAAAGATTGATTTTTTATGTTTGTTCATTGATGTTTTTTAGGAAATGGTTGATGGCTCTTTTCTGTTTTTTGTTACTAGTTGATGTATGGTAGGTTTTGATAGAATTTATATGATCATTTGGATTGTAACGCAGATACGAAGTTACTTGAGTTTTTGATAATTAGGGGGTGTTTGGATAGACATTTTTATCTGACTATTGTAACAGTGGTAATGATCAGTTTTTAGCGGTGTTTCGTGATTGCTTGGGAAAACTGCTTAAGACAGATTAGTTCACTCTAGAATAGTCATTTATGCAACATGGATAAGTAAGTCCCAGTTGAACTCAAAAATAATTATATGCTCATCAAAATGCAATAACAAACATGAAACACCCCTCTGGTTTTGATGATAATATGATTATCTAGGGGTAAAAGCATAGTCACATGGAACAGGGATCGTTCCGGTACGGGATCGCGGATAGGGATCGTGGTTCGCTAGGCATCTAAAATTCGGTTCGATGGGGGGTAGGTTCATTGGGATCGCTTCGGTACGATGTACTAAGTAATGTGATACGACGTACCCATGTAGCCAATAATTTATATATTAATTTGAAATCCAAACATTCATAATATAATACTTATCATATTCTCATAATTCATTCAAAGAAGCATATTATAAAAGTTTTATCAGTAATATAACTTAAAGCATAATCAAGATCCAGAAGACGATAAAAATATGAAAAACTAAATTTTAAACTTAGTCCGTCCTTTGGCTCAGCAACATAACTTAAAAACACACATTAACTTAAAAAATATCAAAAACTAGTTTTATCAGCAACATAACTTACACAAACATAATCGAATATAACTGGAATGTGAATCAGTTTTAATTGGAACACGAATCGGAAATAACTGGAACGCTAATTGCTCTGTCCCGATTCAAATATCAATTAACTTCTGGAACGCTATTTTCACCGATCCAATTCGCGATCCGAGTCGATCCGGATCGATTTCGTACCATGTTTTGGATCGAACGAACTGGATCGCAATTCGTGGCTACTGTAGCGAATTATGTGACTATGGGTAAAAGTAATTTTTTTAGATGATATTTTTATCCAGTTTGAAACAAACCTGATTGAGAAAAGTTAACATAAAAGTATCTAAAGTGCATTCCTTTTAATCTTACGGTTACGGACTTTACAGTCATCTCATGAGATCTCCTTTTTTATAATAAGAGTGACTTTTTTGGTTCTTTTATGGCAAATATAAAGGTTAAATTGCTTCAAGTATCATAGTTAAACACGTAACATACTCGCTCTAATGATGTTGTAGGTTCTGCAGTTTCTGTCAAAATAAATGAAGAACCACACTAAAATATTTAAATGCAATGGAAAATTTGTGGGGTTGAATCTGACACCAAATCCATAATCGATACATATTAGATTATCCAATATATTGTTGATATAGTTAAAGGCTTAAAGCAAACGTTTCAAGTTACTTGAAGTTCGAAACTTCGAATCCTATTTAATGTGGTTCATAAGGTACCTTTCTTATAACCATTAGCGAAGCTGAATGCTTGTTCTTTTATCCAACAAGAGCTTTCTGTGAAACAATTTGGCTGAACTATGTGATATCTTCTTGGTCATGGTAAGACATATTTGAACTGTATTGATGGCTTCTAAGTTCCCGATGTCTTTATGAGCAGTGACTCATCCAATACTTTTATTCATGCATCGCCATAACAATCTTTCATTGTTTTGTCACTAGAAAACACTACAATTCTTATTCCAGGGTATAAATGTGGGTACCTAGCAGACCAGTCTGCCCCAATTAATGAGTGTCAATATAACTCAAACTCGCCATACATGTGTGCGTGATGGATGTTTCCTTCCTCTTGAACTGGTTCATTGACGATGCAGAAATCAGCATATGTTTCTTGTATGTTATGATTTTGTCATATCACATACTAATAATATCTCCCACATTTCTTGTAGTTATGGAGAACAGTAGTGCTTTTACCATTTAAGCTCGTTACTGTATTTCTTCATGAAGCAAGTCATGCTATTGCTTGCAAACTTACATGCGGCCATGTAAGGAATTCCTACATAGCTTCTTTATTTTTTTAATACGTGTAAAAATGTGTCGATCAGATTGGGTTGATGTTAATATCTTCAATAAGATCTTTTTTAAAGAGATTTAAGAGGCTGTAAGCATCAAAATACACTTCAGGTCGCTTTCAACCTGCTTCAGTTTTAATCGAAGATTTTCAACTATGCCCATTTGACAGAATGGGTCAAATTTTTGCCCTTTAGTGATACAAGATGTTAAACATGGGCTAAATTAACTTTTCATTATAAATGTAGGTGGAAGGAATGCAGATTCATGCCGATGAAGGCGGGATGACTCAAACACGTGGTGGTGTATATTGGTTTATCTTACCAGCAGGATGTAATTTGTTTTCCTCTTCTCAAGCAAAGATCAACTTACGACTGGATAGTAGCGTTGTTGGTTATTCTTTGCTTGCTTGTCACATGCATTCCACTGCATACTAAATTTTTATGGTTATTTTCTTGTGGCTTGACAGATTTAGGATCATCATTTTGGGGGATGGTTTTGATACTGGCCTCGACAAATCTTATAGCAGCAAGAGTTGCTGCTGGATGTTTAGCAGCTGCCTTGATTATTGTTCTTTTTGTTGCTAAAAATGTAAGAAACCACGTCCTCCATCCCTATATCCCATAGCTTTAATACACTTTAGATATTGGTAATTCATATGCATTACCCACCAAAGTTCTTTGGTAGAGGTGGCACAATTGGCTGGACAGGTGGGTTGGGTTATGTGTCAATTCCGGTAAAAGATTAGGACAGGTCGCATTGTGTTCTTTTAGCGTGAACATCCTTTTAGTCCCATTTCCCCCCTACTTATATAAACAAAAATCTGTTTGATGTTCCTGTGAGGTTTCAAGTCGAACGTAAATAAAACAAGGCCTTAGACTTGAGGTGGCACAATCTGGTGGTCGAATGGGTTGTGTAACCAGTCAAAATGGGTAAATGATTTAGAAGGATTGGTTTGGCCGGGTTAATTTCTTTTAGTTTTATACACAATGAACATATAAAGTATGTTAATAAAACAATTTACGATGATGGGAACACTTTAGCAACAAAGTGGCCAATTTTCACATTGATGAGTTGAAATTGCACCCTCTAAAACATAATTCCTAATCTTTACTCTTGTGTTATTTCACAGTGGACACTTCGCTGGCTCTGTGCAGGTATGACCATACTAGATTCCAAAATTATTCTTCCTATTTAGAGGTGGCAAAATAGGCAAGTTGCGCGTCTTGTTTAATGGGTTAAAACAGATATAAGTAAAAAGCTGGCAGTTTTTTGTACATGTCGAAACTAGTTAAATTTGATTACAAAACTTATTTTAGCTCATTAAAAAGCTAATTTCTGAATAATGAGAGGCACTACACATCAAAATAACTTTCGGGTGACTTCTACCAGTTAGACTGTTTTCCTTTTGAGCTAATTTTATTTAAAAATTTTACTTGTTTACCCTATAGAGGAAAAATAGAAAGCCATATAGACCCATTCTTAAGTAATGGGTCAAAAGACTCAAAACTATCACCATGATCCTATCTAACCAAGAATACTTGTAACATATGACATCGTTTTTATGTCGATCATCATCAGGATTTATAACCGTCCTTGCTATTGTTTGGGCATTGCAAGAAACAACAAAATTTCGAATTCTTCGGTACATCATAATGTTCATTGGTACTACCATCCTTAACCCTTCATCATCTTTACTATGTCATAAATGAAGTTTTAGTGGGTGAAATTTATTACTTACATGTCACTCATGTATATTGCAGGTGTGATGAACAGTGTGTTTTCTATCTACGGTATGCGTTTTTTGGCTATTTTTTTAACACAAATAAAAAGTGCGAATTATGTGTAAATTTATAGAGTTAAAGATGACAAGTTAAGTGTACTATTATATGCAGATATATACGGTGACTTAATATCTCGACAGGTTCACACTAGTGATGCTGAGAAATTTGCAGAAGTTTGTCCCTGTCCTTGTACAGGAGTAGGGTGGGGTGTAATTTGGTGAGTTATCTCTTTTTCATTTCGTATAATCCTCCTCTTATCCATGAATATAGCCTTGCAAAAAAAATTACTGGTAATTCAGATAAGTACCTGTCAATTATATAATTTCAGTAATAAGTCAACAAATTGAATACAGTTGACAAAAGTAGTATCAGGGGATTTGGAAGTGCGTTTTGAAAGTGACTATTGGAACTTGAATTATTGGGATTAGAATGAAATGATTAGATATTAATTCTGTAAAAATGTTCATAGCTTGGTAATTCTACATCTATCGATAATCTACTGTCTTACGGCCATTAAAGTTTCTTGCTTCTCTAAATTTGATCATTTTGACCCTAAATAGTCAGAAATATAGAATCATAATTACTTTTACGAAAGCACTAACATTTGATGATTGGACTTTAAGTCACAATAATTAGTTTAGAGAGGTGTCAGATAACGGTTCACACTGGTTCGAGTTAAAACATGTCTTTAAATGCAAAGAAGACAGGTTGGGTTGACCCATAAACATTTTCTTGGCCATTTTTATATTAAAAGTTAATACAATACATATGATTACCTAAGAAAAATATAACTTTTTAAAATGAGACATGTAAGAGACCTTAAGCCTTAAAAATACTTTGGGTGAATCATGTCACATTTGAAGTTTTGAACCATTCATCCCATTTCCATCTAAGCTAAAGTCAAAACTGCCACTTCCAGGTTTAGTCTCATATTCAGTCACCGTCTTCAATGTGGAGAAATAGAACGTTAGCTTAATAATATGTTGCCATCGATCTCCTATGTACTCATGTGTATGCTCATTTCGCAGGGGAGTCATTTCTCTCATTTTTCTTGGTGTAGCTACATACTTTGGTCTTGTGATCCTGTCTGAAAGTTAATGGTACGTTTACTTTATAACTTTTTGACTTTCTTTGATTGGTTTAGGGTTTAGGGTTAGAGTTATATCGGTTCCCAAAGTTTCCTAGTGCAAACTCATTTTTTTAAGTATCTATATTACTTTGATGGTCAGGCTATTACTTCAAAAGTTAAATTGTAAATTGTTTTGTTACGATTATTGTTAAATGTTCTTATATTAACCATCTCGATAAGTTTAAGAATTTCCATAAAATTTTAACTTGAAGTAGTCTTTTTGACCATGAAAATCAAATCGGAAAAGTATAAAGTTGACATTTTCTCCCATTTTCGAATGAGGCAAGAAAACCCATTTGACTTGCTGATTTTTGCAGATGCGGTAGTTTAGAAGCTCAACAAGTTCTACTTCTATAGGTCAAAATTTTATGCACAGAATAGCGGTAATGATTGAAGCGGAGAGAACATACGAAGTACATTTTTTGGTAAATCTTGAACCATTAAAAACTCATCATTGATTAAAGTTTAGATCATAAACGGTCAATTTATTGGCACTTGTTGCTTCCAAGTGCTTATAGCAGTTTAGAGCTAATACAGCAACACTCCATATAATTCTTACAGACTGATTAGAATTTATTTGGGAATGGTGTAGTTATATTTTTGTTGCACAAAAATTTGTAAGTGGATGATAAAGTTAATAATCATAACATTCTTTATTTCGGGAATGTGTTTAACTCCGTTTTCATTTATGTTTTCTTGGATGAAAATTGTTTCTGTGTTTACCTAAATGAGCTCATTGTGGCCTACGCTCGAAGGAGAGCAATAAAGGGGAAAAAAAGGTAGAATTGGACTAGGAAAAGTTATTGTAGAATTGAGATTTTTTACAAGAATTAACACTATGCGGAAAAAAATCCATGAGTGTCCTGCGACACCTCGGGAACCAACCTGGTTCCGTCACTGGCGGTAAGTTAATTATTTAAGCTTTAAAAATAGTAAGAACATAACAAATTAATATTAGTACATATACAGCTACAAGCTGCTATGTCATTATGTAGAGAGCAACAATCTTACTATGTATTCATGTAGATGGCAGGAAATAATCAAAGAACGCTATAAACACAAATATTTTAGACAAGGTGCATTTAAAAAAACCGAGAGTTTTTTCATAAATGAACACTACGCTGCAAATATTCATTGGTGTCCCGGAACCCACGCCGGTAGTGTTCCGCTTTATATGTCAAAATATAAACAATACAAAAGTACAAGATGTATCTTATCTCAAACTCTTATTTTACATTTGAAGGTGATACTGCCATTAGAATAACACAAATTTATTGCAGAATAACACAAATTTATTGCAGATCGATCTTTGATTTTATTTATGGTTTTGCTTATCAAATACTTATGGTATATAACTACCAGTAAATACCTATAAAGGAACTCACAGAACTTGTCATGGTACTTAGACATAAAGGCATCACTCGCATCGGTAAGTGTTATGGTAGATTTGAGAAAGCTTCCAGTTCCGATAATACGATGGTTTAGTTTGTTGGGTTGATTCAACTTCTTCTTTATACACGATTAGTGCCCCACATCTTGCCGCTGGTTCATTGCGGTTTGATATTTTGATGACAAGATTACCTTGAATGACGTGAGACCAATTTTTACTCTGAAAATCTTCACCATCATCATGCATTTTCTCCAACAAACTCAACGGTACATAACCAATCCACAAATTCCCCTTCGAAGATTTTGAAGATGCATTAATAGAATCAATCTGAGGCTCAGGAACGTGCATTCCATGATTTTCAAATGTCAACTCCATATTAGGCTCATTATATAGACGCCTCGGCTTAAACACAGCAGATATTGCAAAACCCATGATTTGGGTTTGCCAGTTGGCAGGTAACTTCAACGTTATTGTCTGCCCATGTTGTTGTTCTTTGAACCAGCTTGGGATCTTGCTTCTTGGAATACAAATACTCAAACTAGCATCTACAGCGGCATATTTCTGCACTCAACACATACAAACCATTAAACCTAAATGGTTAGTTTGATATAAATATATATACAAAATTTGATCAGATGAATGAGAGGGAGAAGCTAGCTAGTGACCTTTAGAAAAGATTGTTTTTTCATCTTTTCAATGTATCTTTTATTTTCTTCGTCCTTTAGGAGTTCATTGCAATCATAAAGGCATATCTTATACAACCACTCGTAATCCTCAAATAGATCTTCAATCTTTCTTAATGACTTGCAGTTGGTTGCATTCAATACTTGTATTCCTGATGGAAGCCTATCCAAATTTATAAGTTTGTCACACTCATATACGTCTAGCAGTTTGAGACGAGAAAGGTGGGAGACGCTTGCAGGTAACTCTAATAATTCATTGTTGTAACTTAAATTTACTTCTTCCAAAGATGAAAGTTTATGAAGATTTTCAGGGAAGTCTTTGTCTCCAATTTGACTACTGCTAAGATCTAATTTTCTCAAGGAACACAAATTTGTCAAAACGTGAAAAGTAATGGAACCATGGGCTAACGGCAGGTGAAGCTCTTGTAAATTTTCCAGCCTCCCAAACTCATCTGGCAAATTTTGCAGTTTCCAGCAATATCTAAGATCAAGGCTCTTGATACAATTTAGCTCAGAAATAGAGTTTGGAATATTCTGAAGACTTTCGCATTCTGAGAGATCCAATCGGCTTAGGTTAGAGAGATATTTTATGGATGATGGCAGTTCTTGTAAATTCGAACAATCGGTCAAATCTATATGAGATAGTTTAACCATACATGGCGACAATTCTGGGAATCTTTCAAGAAAATGACAACTAGAGAGAATGAGCGTCTCCAAGGATTCCATCTCAAGTCTTGACGGGAGAAACTTGAGATTCCAGCACTGATTCATGTCCAAGTAAATAAGCCTTCTGAGAAATCCAAGAGACTCATGTACCTCCACCAAATTGTGACAACCCGACAAAATCAACCTCTCAACATTTGGTGCTCCCGAGACATCTGGAAACCTTAGGAGGCTTGAGCCCTTAAGGTGAATGAATTTCAAGTTCAACATATTCTGATTACAAAAACAAAAATGGGACAAATTAAAATCAAGATTACCAAATATTGAAATAATTATTATTACTTAATAAAAAAGGCATAGCAAATCATGACTTCACTCTGTTGCTAAAACATTTTTGTTACATATAGTTATTACCTTATGTCCCTCCCATAAATGTTCAATTGCACTACACTCCATTTTAAGCCCAACAAGCTTACGCATGCCTGCTACTGGCAGAGATGAAAATGGGTAATAATTCCAACAAAGCCATCGTAACTCATCAGGGAGAAAGGTAGGTTCATCACAGGTGAAACCGAAATAAACATTAAGTAACCGGAGATTCTTCATGCTTGTAAAAACATCAGCACTAAAACCCTGGTCCTCGAATTCTTTTATCACACTAATGCCTTCAATAATTTCTAGTTCCTGGAACAAGGAACAATACTTAGATCAACAATGTACTCATCCTAAATACTACTGTATTAAATATTTTAATATAATTAGAATTTTAAATAAACGGATGTTTATTACCCTTTTTTCCTCAATCAAGTCACGGACAACATCAATAGACCATAGCCTGCTACCCGGGGCACTCTCGTGAACTATTTTCCAACACATTTCTTGTATGAGATCATGCATACCTAGCGTTTCCTTTATCACTGTAATAAGAGATTTTTCAACAAGAACACTAATCCCTATCACGGGGTCAAACCCAAAACTATCAAGCCATCGACTCACATCTTTAACTTTTCTGCCCTTAAAGAAACAAGCAATATCAAGGAGTATTTGTTGCTCAGGAAGATTTAGATCATCAAAAGTTAACTTCAGTATCTTGAAAATCTCACTATTTGGTATTTTGGCTATTCTATCTAAAGCGCTTCCCCAGGCGCTTGCTTGTCTACCACGGAAGTAAGAGCCTAAAACATTCAACGCTAGAGGAAGACGACGGGTATAGCCTATTGCACGATCTGAAAGCTCCTTGTACCCTTCTGGAGGACTATTTTTTCGAAAAGCATGCCTGCTGAAGAGTTCAACAGCTTGATCCATGCGTAGAGCAGGTTTGTACTTAGCATTTGCTTCTGATAACAGATGGATGTCTCTAGTGGTTATTATGATTCTACTTCCTGGACCAAACCAGTCATGTTTGGCTGCTAGGAACTCTAACTGCTTGACATCATCCACATCATCAAGAACAAGAAGAATTTTCTTATCGACAAATCTTTCTTGTATCATGTTGGCTCCATGCTGAGGATCCTGAATGTTGAACCAGCGACGTGCCATTAGAATATCTCCTAGAATCTTCTGTTGCAAGGCACATATATCTGTTTCAGTGGAACTATTTTCTCTAACGTCCTTTATGAAGCTACTACCCGCAAACTTATATGCAATTCTCCTAAACAATGCTTGGGCGATAGTCGTTTTACCAATCCCTCCCATTCCATATATCCCTACAACGCGCACCTCTGTAGTTGCTTCTATGTCCAATAATGCAGATAATGCATCAATATGAGATTCTATACCAATGAGATTACTCTCCCTGCCACGAAGTTGTATGTTGCCTAAGATCTCTCGAACAATCTGGTCAGTTATTTCATATTCCCTCCTGTAGATATAAAAGTATTGTCAGCAAGTAACCAAAATGCAAATTATTTAGGTGAATTAACTAGGTGGGTCAATTGGTAAAACCAAACGGTCTATCAGCTGCTAAAATAGTGAACATGAACAAAGAGCCTGATGATTAGAGTGCCTAAATGGGTTAAAACGCTCGTTGTTCATATAAATATATCATGTGGGATTCAGCTGGAATCAGGTCTAATAAAAGTTATATCATGTGTACAAGTACGTTCCGGCTAAAACAGTCATATGTAAAAGGAAACAAATTATCAAAAATAATAAAGTGTCGTTTTCGCTATATTTTAGGACGAAAAAAGGTAAATAACTGAAGCAACAGGTGTAAGAAAAGAACCCAGATTCTGAGGAGATATGATAGCTAGTTAAACTGGCAGCTGCAGTGAAAGCTTCCCTCCACTTGTTGATCACTTTATCCATTTCTCCCTTAAACTTTTCCGATGGATCGACATGATAGAACACGGGTAACACTATCTGTCCCATCATCCGATCATGACATTCCATGATTTTGGCCAGTTCTTCCATGCACCAACAAGAGTTTGCATAGTCTTTGGAGAGTACAACAACTGAAAACTTTGATTCTTCAATCGCTTTCAGAATCTCTGGAGAGATCTGTTCGAGCATATCGTCTTGTTTGAAAGTTGATATCCCTTTTTGAACAAGAGCTGCATAAAGATGATCTATGAAACTGTTTCGAGTGTCGAAGCTGAGGAAGACATCATATGTCCATCCTGATCTTGTAGTTTGTACAGATGAAGATGAAGATGAAGAAGCCATTCAACCACACAAAAACCAACTTTGGCTACTCAACTGATAGTACTGAATGATTTTTGTATATTACAGATTGTTTCGGGCTAGAAGAAAGACTTTTTGCATAAAGAAGAAAGACTTTTCATTATCGTATTAACTATTAAACATTAGCCGTCGTTTTGGATAAAATCTTGACACATTTTTTCCATAGCCTTTATTGACAAATCGAGTAATACATGACACTGACACTTGACCCACTTTGATAGACAGACATGGAAATTAGATAAGAACCAAAACTGAGCTGAACCGAGTAAACCAAAACCGGATTTGTAACCGAATCTAATTAAATTTTCCATTTTTGGTCTGGATACGGTTTGGATATGATTTGTACTCCCTCCGTCCCTCATTAAAATGTCCGGTTTGAATTTTCCAGGTCTTTCTTTCTTAACTTTGACTATAAATATATTTGGTCGTATTATATAATATTTGATGCAAAATATATGAATAGATTGAGTTTAAATGTATTTTCACTGCGTATTATTTTTATCTAATACCATATAAGCATGACAAAAAATATTTAAGGTCAAAGTTGAAAAGAAAGACTAAAAATCAAACCCGGACATTTATAATGGGACGGAGGAGAATATCTTAGTTTTCTCAGATATTGATTTTAAAGCGGTGTCTGATGAGTTCGATGTTGACGGTTTATCCGTTTAATAGTTCGAAAAGAGTAGATGTGTGTTTGAATTTCCACAAAGTATACTAGTTATAATACTCATGCACGCACGGGGTTTTGACAAAAAAATTATTCTGTATTAATACTGAATATTGTGTCTTTAAAAGTAATTGCATATAGTTATATACTTATAAGTTCTGTGCTCGCACGAAGTTTACACATAAATCAAATTTATTTTAACATTTTAGTTGAGTATATACACATATAAGAATTTGTCAATGAAAATTGTGATATAAGTACAACTAATACTTATGCACGAGTTTTTCATTATACATTAATATCCATTAGAATTTGGTAAAATGTTTGTAAAAATTTCTGCTAGGTAAATTAAGATTTAATTTTATTTAACTGACAAAGATGTTGATATTGTTATTTAAATTTCGCTACTGATATTATGTTATACACATGATGCAAGTTTAATATCACATAATGAGCGTTGATAAAGTTAAAGTATACTTTTTAAAGTTTTTTTAAAAATGTTTTCTAAATAAATAAAAATTACACGAGCGTTGTTATAAGTCAATCACAGATAGACTTAAGAAGTTAAGTGAGCCACAGTGAGTAGTAGTATGGGTGACCTCAGGAAGTCCTCACTTATGGACCATAAGCTCCACCTGTACCATCCCTCCACCGCAAACGCTCAGAATTAGGGCTTTTGGGAAAATAGCTCTGGTTTAAAGCCCACCTCCTTAAGTCACATCACCGACGGTCTCATTTCCAAGGGTCCGGTTGGCATCCTTAGGATCGTGGGACGAGGTGATCCCACCGATCTTCACCTTTTGGGACAATCGCGTATATTTATTTTTATATTAAAGTAACCAGTGCTTACAATTTGATAATTATATTCCCCTTTTCAGTAATTTAACCGTATTTAAAATGTAAACTCATGTCGATATAAGTTCAACTTTTAAAAATGAAATAAATGAGTCCTTATTAAATGTATATAGTAAAAAAATTGATACTTATAATCTTATGCAAATTTATATGTTGTTATTTTAAAATAAAATATACATTGTATTTTTTAAGATATAAAGTATAAAGGGTATAAAGTATAATGGGTTATTTGTTTGTAATCCAAAGTTATTAAAAAACATTGAGGCTTATAATATTACACTTAACTATATATAATTTTTAAAAATTCAACCACTAAAGTTTTATTAATTACCTCATCTTTTTTTAAGTTTTTGTTTTCACAAATTTGACACCTATATTTTTATTTGTTTTTTTTATCAACCAAATTTCTCCACCAAATTTATTAAAGTTTGACCAAAATCAATTTAATTTTGACCTTTATTAATCAATCACATCACACGATTTTGCTTACGCGGCAAAATTAAGCTCTCCTATTGGCCCAATTGGTTTTTCAATAAGAATGAATTGACAAAATCACTCCGAAATGATGTAATTCCTTTATTATATAAAAGATTAATACAAATACAGATATCCATACTTATACTCATTTGAACTTTGTAAAACTTGAATGTTTATGATAAAAATAACAACTATAAATTTGTACTATTGTTAGTTTATAACATCCATTTTAATACTAAAATTTAATGTTTCATTAGTGTACATTATAATGCAATTGTTATAGTATAAAATTTAAAGGCAAATGGCACAAAAAGGCATCAAAGTTAGGGTCCATTTACAATCAAGGTATTCTACTTTTTTTCTTGCATAAAAGGTTTCCAACAAAAAATTTAGCGGTTGGGTATTTTCATTAACTTAGTCAACAATTTATACATTGAAACATTTTAAAATTTTGAAGGGCCAAATTTGAAACTTTTGTTTTTTTATAACTTTTATCCCCAAATTAAATTAGGGCAAAATCATTTCTTCCCCAAAATCCAAATTAGGTCAAACACATTTGTCCCAAAAATTAAATTAGGGCAAACGGTGTGTTCCCAAAAACTAAATTAGGGCAAAGTAATTTGTTTCCAAATATCAAAACATGACAAACTCATCTAATTCATCAAACTCATCAAATTGGGTATACTGGAATCGAAGAAATGCAGGTTGGGAAAAAGACAATTTGATGAATCGTGTTTGTGTTGTGCGAATGTGGTGATGTTAGTGGTAAGTGGACTTTGGATGAGCAGAATCCCGACATGAGGTTTCTTGGATGTCCTAACTATAAGGCAAGAAAGAGGTGTAATTTCTTTCATTTGGTGGGATCCAGTTTTCCAACCGAGCATTACAAAGGTAGATTGGCGGATGTGGAAAAACAAATGAAGAAGGAAGTGTGGAATTTGGTGAAAAAAGAGATTGGAAGAAGAAGTTGAAGTGTTGCGATCTGAGTTAGCATGCAATCTAGAGTTATCTTTGTCTTGTTAGGAATGCTTTTCTTGATGATTATGAAAGCTTTTTAGTTTGATCAATGTATGTATTGAAAAGCTTTACTTTTGAATGTATTGAAAAGCTTTACTTTTGAATGTAATGAAAAGCTTCTTACTTTGATTAATGTATGTATTGAAAAGTCAGTGACACAAATGCCCTTGTTGAAAAGCTTGATCAATGTATTGAAAAGTCAGTGATAAAAGACACTGATAAAAGACAGTGATAAGAATGTCAACATTTGCAGCTGCATCAAATGCCAAGCTAATGACACAAATGCTAAGCTAATGACTTTGCGGTCATGGTTTTGTTGGTATTACTGCGGTCATGATAAAGGACATTCTTGATAAAAGTACTTTGCGACATGCTTTACACTATTTTTTTCTCGCCTAACACTTATTATGGTTTGATCGCCACATGAATCTACGCCTTATATAAAGGCATAAACAACACCTCATTTTCATCTCACACCTTTAAGAAAACCTACAACTGAAAATTGAGCAAAAACAAGAAACAAGGTTTTGTATTTAACTACATAATTTGCTTTCTCATATCTTTTAACTCATAATTATTATTATTTTTATTTTTGTGCGTAAATCATTTGCATTTCCAAAGTGATTCTTCCGATTGGGAATCTTATGCATCATACCCATACCATGGTCTAAGTATTTTCCCAAGATTATGATTCTTACATTACAAGTTCAAAGAAGGTTGTTGCAAGCATGAAGCCAACCCCCAAAGTGGATGCAAAACAAGCTTTTGCTGATAGGGTTAAGGTGCTAGGCTTGCCAAACAAGGAAACTTGTGCTTTACTTGATATCAAGCCATTTGGTCTCAAAAAACCCACAGATGCAAATGCCAGTAAAAAATGTAAGGGCAAAAGAAAGATGGTTTAGTATGTATGGTGTAGTATCATGGTTTAGTATGTATGGATTAAATGCCATTAAATAAATCTGTTGTATCATGGTTTAATATTGAACTAGTTACAATATTATGAATGCAATGGTATCATGCTTATGTTTTAAGTAAAAAAAAAAGCAATTGATATGGACCATAAGAGACTGATATTAATTTCTTACAAGTTGTTACAAAAGACTGATATTACAAGTTGGACATTAAGAGACTGATAAGTTCTTACAAGTTCTTATACACCATATATTAAGTTCTTACAAACAATATAATACTTAGTCTACTTCAAATGCTTCATCGGTGTGAGACCTTGACCTTCATAGTCTGGTTTATTTTCCTATTATAATTCTTGATAATAATCTTTGAGAAGTCCTTCTAGGGGGCTGATATCCTGAATTATATTGAGCTTTCCAAAATTCATCATACCTCCTCTTAAGCTTTGCTGTTTCATCCTCATTGGCATCCATATCTGCAGCTGCATCAACAACATCAACATTTGCAGCTGCATCAACAACATCAACATTTGCAGCTGCATCAACAAGATTGGCATCCATATTGGCATCCACTTTTGCAGCAGTATCAACAACATCAACATTTGCTTGGTCAATATTGGCATCCATCTCTTATGTATTTGCTTGATCAAGTTGTACATCAACCAAAGTATCATCATCAAAAGCACGTACATCATTAGACTGGTTATTTGACCTTGTATCAATTGCTTCCTCAAGTTGTACATCAACCAAATCATCATCATCAAAGAGTCTGTATTGGGCATTCTGTATAATGGTTCTCTTAGTTAGAATATAAATCAATTAAATCATAGTAACAAATAAAATAAACATCTAAATGAAACTTACCCTGTTTGATACACTATCAATTCCCCTTCCCCTTCCTCTTCCCCTGCTTGATCCACTACCACTTCCTCTGCCCCTCCCACTATTTGATCCACTAGAACTACCCCTTCCACTACTACCACCTGCACTTGTTCCTCCCATCCATATACCACCTCTAGCAGTCACAAATTTATTCTTTCTACTACAACTTGGGGTTCTAGCATTGACTGGGTCTTGAACCATAGGTCTGCCCTTCTTTTTTGGTGGATTACCTTGTTGATTAGGTGTTTGTGTTGATGGTTCACCTGTTTCCTTAGGTTTAGTACACCCTTTTTTGTTATGACCAAGTTCACCACAAATTTGACATGTCATTGTTCTTGGAGGCCTTGTTACATGTTTATTTTTTTTCAATTCTGACCTATCTATTGTTCTATTCAATGTGGGCCTACCTGGCATCCTTCTTTCTAATGGAGGTTTCATTGGCACATGTTTCTTTTTTCCCACATATCTATACCACCCTTGGCAAAATATTGAACTCATAGATACTTTTGTATGTGCTACCTTGAATGAATTGCTCACATAACCCGGTCTTGCTAATGAAGTAAATGGTCGTGATTGCATGAGGGTCGATAAGGTTTTAAAATGTACCTTTTGAGGGTCGTTTAAGCCCTTATTTGATCACTTTTGTATCCGTTATTACTTAATATCGCTCCTTTTCACTTTTTAGGTCTCTTGAAGGCAAATTCTGTAATGGCACTTATTTGGACGAAAAGGCGGATATCTGAAGAAAATGGCCAAAGTCAAGAATCGAGACACTCCAAAGTGCTGAAAACACAAGGTAACGGCCATCGCTTAAGCTGCGACGCGTCGGAGGATTTTGTGACGGACGGAAGCCAAAACTCTTATTTTCAAGTGACGGCGTCAAGTAATAAAAGAGTAGACCGTCGCAACTCGGGGCGAATTTAGATTCAATCCAGACGGCCGAAGTCGATGAGGACGGCGTCACAAGCACAAGGTGGCTTGCCGCAAGACTAACGTGGCCAAGACGAAACCCTAATGACGGCAACCCGACGCGTCACACAACATAAGGTGACG
This sequence comes from Chrysanthemum lavandulifolium, assembly GCA_022545495.1. Taxonomy (NCBI): domain Eukaryota; kingdom Viridiplantae; phylum Streptophyta; class Magnoliopsida; order Asterales; family Asteraceae; genus Chrysanthemum; species Chrysanthemum lavandulifolium. The sequence continues at coordinate 212,234,615 of CM040245.1, forward strand.
ACGTCGCATATGTAATCTTATATATAGAATCCGAATTTTCAAGATTTGTGTAGTCTTTTGGAGTAAAAACCTAAACCGAACCAAGGTCAGTCTTGCACAAGTATTTTAGGGTTCCAAACCCTATCTTACATCAAGATAAGTGTTTTACTTCATCAAAGTTAGGGTCCATTTACAATCAAGGTATTCTACTTTTTTTCTTGCATAAAAAGGTTTCCAACAAAAATTTTTAGCGGATTTGGGTATTTTCATTAACTTCCGTCAACAATTTATACATTGAAACATTTTAAAATTTTGAAGGGCCAAATTTGAAACTTTTGTTTTTTATAACTTTTATCCCCAAATTAAATTAGGGCAAAATCATTTCTTCCCCAAAATCCAAATTAGGTCAAACACATTTGTCCCAAAAATTAAATTAGGGCAAACGGTGTGTTCCCAAAAACTAAATTAGGGCAAAGTAATTTGTTTCCAAATATCAAAACATGACAAAATCATCTAATTCATCAAACTCATCAAATTGGGTATACTGGAATCGAAGAAATGCAGGTTGGGAAAAAGACAATTTGATGAATCGTGTTTGTGTGTTGTGCGAATGTGGTGATGTTAGTGGTAAGTGGACTTCTTGGACTGAACAGAATCCCGACATGAGGTTTCTTGGATGTCCTAACTATAAGGCAAGAAAGAAGTGTAATTTCTTTCACTGGTGGGATCCAGATTTTCCAACTGAGCATTACAAAGGTAGATTGGCAGATGTGGAAAAACAAATGAAGAAGGAAGCTGTGGAATTTGAGCTGAAAAAAAAGAGATTGGAAGAAGAAGTTGAAGTGTTGAATTCTACAGTTAGCTTGCAATCTAGAGTTATCTTTGTACTGTTAGGAATGCTTTTCTTGATGATTATGAAAGCTTTTTAGTTTGATCAATGTATGTATTGAAAAGCTTTACTTTTGAATGTATTGAAAAGCTTTACTTTTGAATGTAATGAAAAGCTTCTTACTTTGATTAATGTATGTATTGAAAAGTCAGTGACACAAATGCCCTTGTTGAAAAGCTTGATCAATGTATTTGATTCGTTGTGAAGTGAGTGGTGAAAACAAACACAATATCAATATATCAAATTAACCGTAAAATTCGACAAATTAACCCTTTAGGAAAAGGTCAACGTGCCAAACCTCACGGTGTGATAAAGTGATACCGGAAAAGTGATTTCCGGGTCGTGTCCCAACGAGGTGTGAATGGAAGGAATCGTTGAGTTTCGTGATTTGAACTTGAATTGGTTTAATGATTTGTTGATTTGAATTACGATTCTACAAATTAATTAACGGAAGGTAATTAAGGCAAGGAACCCTAATAAACTAAAATAAACTATCACTAAGCCTAAGGAATGATAAAACGAAGCTACACTCGTCCTAGGGTGCAAAACGTAAAAACGTAAAAAAACGGCAACCACCCGAGCCATAAACGTAAAAGTTTTGCAATTTAAGGGCTACGGGTGTGAAATCAATTTTCCTACGTCCTAATTGACTAAAAATAATTTTAGAAAAAGACCGGGTATTTTTTCGACTTTTAAAATAATTTATATGAATTAAAAACTAATTAACACTAATTAAATGATTAAAAATACTAAACTATTTTTGAAAAATGTGGAAAAATCACAGAAAGTACTTCAAGAATTACTGGTTCTAAGAAAATTAAAAAACGTGGTTGGTACTTTGTAAAATAAGCAGGAAATAAGCTAGAAAGAGCTTATGAGCCAAACTGTTTTAAAGGGTTAAGAGGTTTGTTTGTGCAAAACTAATGAGACAAGTCCCAAGGGCGCAGTTGGTTGAGATGTTGTTGTGTGAGCTGGATGGCGTGGGTTCGAGTCCCAGCCATGCCAGTTTTTGCAAAACTTTTTTGTTTTTAGATTTTTCTTTTGGAACTTGTGAAGAACACAATAATAAGCATTTTTTGTGAAAACTCTTTCTTTGAAAACTTACAATTAGCTGTTATAAACAGCTTATTGTGGCTGAGCTGGACAGTAAGCAAACAAACACTCCTTTTGAAATCACAACAGGTAGCTAACCCAAACACCCTTTAACTACTTTCGCTTGAATAAGTCAAAAATAAGCAGAGGGACAAAAGAGTAAAATGGGTAAATAAGCCAAGTAAACAATAATAAGCAAAATGAGAGTTAACTAACTCTAATCCTAACTCTATCCTAGATTGAACCGAACCTAAGCTAACAAATGGACAAGGTCATAATCATCTTTGTTATCTTTGTCATTGAAAGCGACCAAATGACCTTCTCAAACCCAAAAATAAGCTAACTCAAACTATATTAAGGGAAAACAAAAGGCGGGGCATCTAAGGAGTTCCTAAAACTTAGAACACATGAAAAGCACAAAATAGCTCTAAATGGATAACAAATAAGCTAGTCCTAAGCGAAAGAATGGGCAAACAAGCAAAATGAGCTACGAAAAAAGAAGCACCTAAAAGGTCGATATCTAGACTAGCTACACTAGGCAATGTATTAAATTATCACTAATGAGCGAAAAAAAATAAAACTAGATAAGCTAGAATGAAAAGCTAAGGGTGACACAGAATCGCAGACTAGAAACCGACCAAGGATGTCTGCTTGCGACTTATTTTAATTTGGAATGTGGACTCCCAAGCCTGAAGCAAGCTGCAACAATAAAGTAAGCATAGTGGAGATTCAAGAGAAGTCAAGTGGGGCCAAGTACATGCTATTTTCAGTTTGAAAATAAGCTTATATCAGCTTATGTTGGGCTGAAGCAACCTGCACAGAACATTCGTCTTGGTAACTGACCCAATTTGACCCAATGGCAGACCCTTCAAAAGATTTTTTTGAATTTTTCCCTTTTGACCAAAGTTAAATGACCTACTGAACTAGTGATTTTTATTTTTTATAAATTTTCATCTCATCAAAAACTTGGTTTAAACTGCTAAGGAAATCTGACAGAAATCAACATTTTGGAAACCAAAGCAAACTTGAAATCTTTGAAAAGCGGTAAAACTCTTTCCACACCAAACAAGTGACTACTAAGCTCAAAACTTGTTTGACTACAAAAGTCAAGCGGGTAAAAGCAATATTTTGACCACTTTTCTCTTTGTCCCAAACACTCTTTAACAAATGTTTCAAACTCAGAAGTTGAAACTACTTTGATAACCTCTGAAATGCAACATATTTAACACCAATTTGGAAATTTATATTCTACTAAATGCACAAAGTCTTGTAACAGTTAACTAAAAAATTGCTTTCATTAACTTAAAAGGAACATTACAATAAAAAAAAAACATAAAACTGATTTTTGAAAACTAGGAAAAGAGGTGCCTTATAATTTTGGCTACACATCCTATTTATACTAAGTCTTGGTCTTCAACTCTTCAAGTGTCTTGTGCTTGTTTTGTGTGAGCAGTCAAGCAAAAACCAACCTTTGTGCTTTCTTGGATTAATCTCCACCCTTCAAATGTTAGGTATAGATTATGAACAATCTGAGCCATTGGTTGAGGTCTTTTGAACCAAGGATTGCCAGCTTGGAAATTGGGAGGAGGGGAAAAGAGAAGTGGGTTTGGGAGTTGGGATAAACCGGGTAAAGGGTTGTGATGAGGGTTGAGTGTTTTGGGGTGGTGGGTTTTCCGGGTAGCGAGAAAGGAAGTAGGTATCTAGGGTTACATTTGGGCGGGAAAGTGGGGAAGAAGGGGGTAGGGTGCATTTGTTATCTGGGTGTGGGTTTGGTTAATTATTATTGGGTCGTGGGTTGATATTGGGCTTGGGACTTGTTCTTGGACTTAGGATTAGTTATGAATCCATAGTGTATTTTAGGGACCAAAGGTGTAAAATCCGAAAATCCAAGGACCACTCATGTAATTTATGAAGTATTATCCAAGGGCTGGCTTTGTCAATCACCAAAAGTGCAAGGACTGAATTTGCCAATTTTGAAACCCGAGGGACCAAAACTGCAATTTTCCAAAATTTATCAAAGTGACCAATTTTGACAAGTAAGAATTACCAAAGGACAAAAAATGTTTGTTTTCCAATTTAAAATGTCCAAGGGTGAATTCTGTCATTCTTTGAAATTCCAGGGACTAAAGTTGCCATTTTTAAAAGTTGGGGACCAAACGCCAATTATGCAAACTTTGTTCGTTTTCATTTGTTTTTGATAATTTTGCATCCGAAACATATAAAACACAATTTTGAGATATTTTCGATATTTTGATGCATTTGGAGTGTTTTTAGATGTTTTGCATTTCATTTGACCAAAATGATGAGTGAATAAGCACTCATCAAATCCCCACACTAAAACATTGCTAGTCCCTAGCAATCTTTTGAGAAAACTTAATGGATTTGAATCTCTTTACCAAAAGCCATTACTTCGGAGTAGCCAAATGTTTCGATTCAAGTAAGAACTATGGTACATCGATAACCATATGATTTTGAGCAAATCACCGACTTTCAACGGTTTTGATTTGTCTTTACCGAGCCGCGTTTGCTACGGACTAACCAACTCTTAGATAAATTATCACTATTATCTTTGGTGAGTCGATTACCAATTATGGTTTTCCAACGCCTTTACCATGAGCCATAAACTTGCGGGCTATTGACTCTTCACTAATTAAAGATATGGTGAATGAACACCATACAATTTTGGGCAAATTGCAAGCCGTCAACGGATTTGAGATATCTTTACCAAGAGCCGTTTGCTCTGGATTAGCCAATCCTTTTGTTTATTAGACAAGGCGGATCGATAACCAATTGAGTAAGTGTAAAACACTTACTCCAAAAAAATTTTGGCCAAAAGCGGGAATTGGTGGATAATACATGATAAAATTCGTGAGAATTCCCCCACACTTAGAAATGAATATTGCCCTCAATATTCAAAGTACCGCATTTATGCCGAAACAAAGAACGTAAAAGGGAAATACTACGGCCATTATTTGAAAGGTTTTTTTTTTTTTTTTTTTGAGAAAACTTATGTACAATAGCGGGGGGCAACTCCCCCACACTAGGGTGGTAGAAAGTAGAAAGAAATCAGAAATATGGGTGAAAACCCATATAGCGTGCTACTATTTTTGTTAACCGAGTCGCTAGCTTGACTCGACCCGCATTCATTTGTTCTTGGGGAAGCAACGTGGAAAACCAATCTCGATCGGACTTTCGTTCACAGTGTTAATAAACATATGAACATCAGAAAGTTCCACACCGACGAGATACAACCGCGGTATTGTTAATAGTAGAAACTATAAAGGATGATACCGGGGTCAAAGATGGTGTCCTCATTCCCGAAAGAGAAAAGGGAAAGAGCAACCACACCATCTGTGAAGAATGGAGCGAAGATGTGCATGAGAATGCAAGTCCATTCCTCATCAAGAAAAGCAAATCACCATTTTAAGCTTAGTCTTGAAGTTTGTGTGGTGATTGTCAATGCAAATTCCGGAAGGAGGGTTGGAAATGGTTCTTCAATCAACATTTTCCGAAAAGGATGTCTCCTCCGAATCAAAGTAAGTATTATCAATTCTGTTGGAATCGACTCATCACTAAGAAAGGCATCGACTTCATTCCAAAGTTGTCATCTTCCTCATCCGAGTGAGAGAAGGGATGGAAGAGTCGGAAATAATGAGACTAGGGGATGATGGATCATTGTTGAGCAATTCTTCAATGGGAAGAATGTCCCCATTGGATCACAAACATCATCATCCAATCCAGATGAAACCAAGAGAGTTTGGTTTCATTCACGAGTTAACAAACTCGATGCGATAAAGCGATTCGGAGGTGGGACAAGTGGTGTGCTCTTAGAGCTAGCAATTTCCACCACTTCCGATAAAGTCTCGATTCTAGATCATCATCATCAAGAACACTGGACTTCCTTGGTACAACTTTCAAACCATTTGTTTGAACGGGGTTGATTTTCAAAGCTTTTAGCTCGGCATGTTTTTCATGACTCCTCTTAACCGTGAAATTTGAGAGTGTTGCATTGATTCTTTCGATTTTGATCAATTGTGGCAACACTATGTTTGTATAGAGGTTTGGAGTTGGTTGATATTAAGCGTGAGTTCTTCGTTGTCAACCCGTATGGTCAACTCTTGACAAATACATCGATTAGAGCACGGCTCGTTCTCAAGAAAGCTCTCCCTAAGATGAGGGAACTCTAGGATCCGCATCAAAGTCTACTACAACAAAGTCGGTGGGGAAGTGAAACTTTCCTACTTTCACCACGACATCCTCGGCTATCCCAGTGGACGAGTTTGGAGTGCGGTCCGCTAGCTCGAGTGTCATACAAGTGGATGTAAGTTTAGGAAGAGCAGTTTCTTCCATACGAGAGTGGCATGAGGTTAATGCTAGCGCCAAGATCGGCCAAGGCGGAGCATTGAACCATCCCCAAGAAATCACACGGATTAAAAACTGCCGGGGTCTTCAAGCTTTTGGGAAGCTTCTTGAGAATGACCACGAGCATTGCTCATTGAGAGGGTTTTAGCCATCTCGGATAACTTATCTTTGTTGCTCGGCAAGCCTTTAAGCGTGGATGCAAATTTGGGCATTAGAGCGAGAGCATCAACGAAGCTTATATCAAAGTGCGTTCATTGAAAATTTGGAAAAATTTTTCCATTTGCTCTTTGGTTTTGTCTTTGAGCTTCTCATCATGCAATCTTGATGGGTAAGGAAGTCGACTAGACTTTTGAGTTGGGACGGAAGTCATTTCGGCTCGAATTTGTCTTGAACTTGGGTTCGGACTTAAAGCTTGGACTACGAAGGTGGGACGTGTCTTGTGCCGTGGGCTTGAGAAATGCACCTTGTCCGTAGTATCCTTGGTAACTTGACTCATTGCTCCACGGTGGAGGAGGCATTGAGTCGAAGGTCCATTGTGCGTCTTACCACTACAGTGGTGGGCTTTCAATTCGGCATTTGGATTAGGAATCTATTGCTTGGGAGTCCTCCAAAGATGACGAAGCTTTGTTCATATTCATGTTCATGAAACCGCTCATCATATTCTTCAACTCATTTGTCTGCCGAGACATTGTGGTATCAATTTCCTTTTAAGCTCAACTCTCGTGTTATTGATCCGAGTTTGCATTGAGCGTATGCTTGACTCAAGAATTTTCATGAAGTCATTTGGTATGGGAGCTTGAGAAGGTTGTTGATAACTTTGCCGATTTAGAGCTTGATATGGTTGGTTGAAATTGTTCCGGTTCTGATTGAAATTTTGAGAAGTGAGTGGTGAAAACAAACACAATATCAATATATCAAATTAACCGTAAAATTTGACAAATAAACCTGTAGGAAAAAGGTCAACGTGCCAAACCTCACGGGTGTGATAAAAGTGATACCGGAAAAGTGATTTCCCGGGTCGTGTCCCAACGAGGTGTGAATGGAAGGAATCGTTGAGTTTCGTGATTTGAACTTGAATTGGTTTAATGATTTGTTGATTTGAATTACGATTCTACAAATTAATTAACGGGAAGGTAATTAAGGCAAGGGAACCCTAATAAACTAAAAATAAACTATCACTAAGCCTAAGGAATGATAAAACGAAGCTACACTACGTCCTAGGGTGCAAAACGTAAAACGTAAAAAGCAACCACCACCGAGCCATAAGCGTAAAGTTTTGCAATTTAAGGGCTACGGTGTGAAATCAATTTTCCTCGTCCTAATTGACTAAAAATAATTTTAGAAAAAGACCGGTATTTTTCGACTTTTAAAATAATTTATATGAATTAAAACTAATTAACACTAATTAAATGATTAAAAATACTAAACTATTTTTGAAAAATGTGGAAAAATCACGAAAAGTACTTCAAAATTCTTGGTTCTAAGAAAATTAAAAACGTGGTTGGTACTTTGTAAAATAAGCGAGAAATAAGCTAGAAAGAGCTTATGAGCCAAACTGCTTTTAAAGGGTTAAGAGGTTTGTTTGTGCAAAACTAATGAGACAAGTCCCAAGGGCGCATTGGTTGAGATGTTGTTGTGTGAAATTTGGATGGCGTGGGTTCGAGTCCAGCCATGCCGCTTTACAAAACTTTTTGTTTTAGATTTTCTTTTGGAACTTGTGAAGAACACAATAATAAGCATTTTTTGTGAAAACTCTTTCTTTGAAAACTTACAATTAGCTGTTATAAACAGCTTATTGTGGCTGAGCTGGACAGTAAGCAAACAAACACTCCTTTTGAAATCACAACAGGTAGCTAACCCAAACACCCTTTAACTACTTTCGCTTGAATAAGTCAAAAATAAGCAGAGGGACAAAAGAGTAAAATGGGTAAATAAGCCAAGTAAACAATAATAAGCAAAATGAGAGTTAACTAACTCTAATCCTAACTCTATCCTAGATTGAACTGAACCTAAGCTAACAAATGGACAAAGTGTCTTAATCGGCATTGTTATCTTTGTCATTGAAAGCACCCAAATGACCTTCTCAAACCCAAAAAATAAGCTAACTCAAACTATATTAAGGGGAAAACAAAAAGGGCAGGGCATCTAAGGGAGTTCCTAAAACTTAGAACACATGAAAAGCACAAAATAGCTCTAAATGGATAACAAATAAGCTAGTCCTAAGCGAAAGAATGGGCAAACAAGCAAAATGAGCTACGAAAAAAAAGAAGCACCTAAAAGGCTGATATCTAGACTAGCTACACTAGGCAATGTATTAAATTATCACTAATGAGCGAAAAAAAATAAAACTAGATAAGCTAGAATGAAAAGCTAAGGGTGACTGTGGATCGCAGACTAGAAACCGACCAAGGATGTCTGTTTGCGACTTATTTTTAAGTCGGAATATGGACTCCCAAACTCAAACAAGTCGCAACAATAAAGTAAGCATAGTGGAGATTCAAGAGAAGTCAAGTGGGGCCAAGTACATGCTATTTTCGGTTTGAAAATAAGCTTATATCGACTTATGTTGGGTCAAGCAACCGCATTAACATTCGTTCGTAATCGACCCAATTTGACCCAATGGCAGACCCTTCAAAAGATTTTTTTGAATTTTTCCCTTTTGACCAAAGTTAAATGACCTACTGAACTAGTGATTTTTATTTTTTATAAATTTTCATCTCATCAAAAACTTGGTTTAAACTGCTAAGGAAATCTGACAGAAATCAACATTTTGGAAACCAAAGCAAACTTGAAATCTTTGAAAACTGGTAAAACTCTTTTCCACACCAAAACAAGTGACTACTAAGCTCAAAACTTGTTTGACTACAAAAGTCAAACGGGTAAAAAGCAATATTTTGACCACTTTTCTCTTTGTCCCAAACACTCTTTAACAAATGTTTCAAACTCAGAAGTTGAAACTACTTTGATAACCTCTGAAATGCAACATATTTAACACCAATTTGGAAATTTATATTCTACTAAATGCACAAAGTCTTGTAACAGTTAACTAAAAAATTGCTTTCATTAACTTAAAAGGAACATTACAATAAAAAAACATAAACCGATTTTTGAAAACTAGGAAAGAGGTGCCTTATAATTTTGGCTACACATCCTATTTATACTAAGTCTTGGTCTTCAACTCTTCAAGTGTCTTGTGCTTGTTTTGTGTGAGCAGTCAAGCAAAAACCAACCTTTGTGCTTTCTTGGATTAATCTCCACCCTTCAAATGTTAGGTATAGATTATGAACAATCTGAGCCATTGGTTGAGGTCTTTTGAACCAAGGATTGCCAGCTTGGACATTGGGAGGAGGGGGAAAAGAGAAGTGGGTTTGGGAGTTGGGATAAACTGGGTAAAGGGTTGTGATGAGGGGTTGAGTGTTTTGGGGTGGTGGGTTTTCTGGGTAGCAGAGAAAGGGAAGTAGGGTATCTAGGGTTCTGTTTGGGCGGGAAAGTGGGGAAGAAGAAGGGGGTAGGGTCTGTTTTGTTATCTGGGTGTGGGTTTGGTTAATTATTATTGGGTCGTGGGTTGATATTGGGCTTGGGACTTGTTCTTGGACTTAGGATTAGTTATGAATCCATAGTGTATTTTAGGGACCAAAGGTGTAAAATCCGAAAATCCAAGGACCACTCATGTAATTTATTGATAACGCTACACGCGTCGTTCGGGGTCAAGGAAACTTCCTTTTCTTCGAGCAAGTTTTATAACACCCTAGGCGATGAACCTAATCGTTGTAGTGTAGTAATTAGGGTAAGCCACGGTATTGATATCGTTCTCAGGGAATAGGAATGCTAGTGAGAAGTTACTACGCTAAGGTTGAGGTTGAGGAAGATTATTTTGTATTTTATATTTTTGTAGAAATGGAAAAGGTAATGAATCTCGGGTATTGGATTTGGGGGTTGGTATTGCTACCGATTACTCTACTATTATCTAGTTATCTAAGCTAAGGTTGTGATAGTCTATGTCTAATTGATGTGTACTCGTATGATAGTTTAAAGATGTGTTTACTTAGGTTTTACTACTCCTTAATTATCTCCTATTGATGGTTGATTTGTCACGTCCTTATTCCTAGTTGCGTTGTGATTCTAAGGCTATAGGGCGTGCTTGTTTCCTAACTCTTTGAAATTACCAAAGGGTCTTGTTTACAAATCCTCTAGTGATTTATAGACGCCTACTCTACGGTTGTCCTTGAATACTTTATCCTACAATTACCTAGATAATTATATTCTAAAGTTCACAAAGAAAAGTCAAGCATTAAGTACACAACGAATAATCTAGCGCACTCTAGATCATTAGTCAACTAAGATAAGTATCAACCAATCAATATTCAATAATTAAGTTTCATATTCCTAGCAAACACACAAATAAATTAGCTTGACATGGAGAACATGCAAGCATACACACAAATAATCAAAGACATAATTAAATTAATGAAGTAAATACTTATCTTGATGTATAATAGGGTTTAGAACCCTAAAATACTGCACAAGAAAGCCTTGGTTCGGTTTAGGTTTTTACTCCAAAAGACTACCCATAAAACCGAAAAATTCGGATTCTATATATAAGATTACATCTGCGACGGCCACCTTATGTTTTGTGGCGCCGTCGTCGTCGCCGCCATTAAGGTTTCGTCTTGGCCACGTAAACCTTGCGACGGCGTCACCTTATGACCGTGTGCCGTCCCTTCACTCGACGCCGCCTTGGCCGCATCTAGGCCGTCCCGAGTAACGACGGCCTACTCACTTTAGAACTGACGTCGTCCCTTGAAAACATGCAATTTCGCTCGACCGTCGAAAAATTCCTTCCCGACGCGTCGCGGATATCTGATGACGCCGTCGCCTTATGTTTCAATGACTTTGAGTGTCTCGATTCGACTTTGGCCATTTTCTTCAGATAATCGCGCCTTTTCGTCCAAATAAGCATCATTCCAACATTTTGCCTTCAAGAGACCTAAAAGTGAAAAGGAACGATATTAAGCAATAACGGATACGTATGATCGAATAAGGGCTTAAATGACCCCTTAAAAGGTACCTTTAAAACCTTATCAAATATCCCTACACTTGGTATTTGCTTGTCCTCAAGCAAATGTGCTTTAGCCAATTAATTTATAAGTTAGGGGTCATGAAGCATTCATTCAAAACGGTCCACAACACATATAAGCCCATAAAAGTCATAACAAGCACGGAATTACATACTAGCACCTCACATGGGGTGTTTGGATACTCACATCTCTCTCGGGTGTATATATGAAATATAAAAATCGAAATGGAAGATAAACACTCATTAACCGGTCTAGTACATAGATTACCATAGGCTTGAGAATAGATCAAACCTCCGCCGCTTTGGCGTAAGCACCTAGGAAAGACTATCAAAGAGGTCTTTAAAGGGTTGTAATGTTAGGCTTACGGTAGGGAAATGAAGGGTTTGGTGGGATAGGCTATTTAGTGGTGGATAGTCAAAATCTCTATGTTGCAAGTATACGAAGAATGGCGTTGCTAAGCCAAGACTCGACACTCCAAAACTCTAGGCAACGAAAATAAACAAACATAATTTAAAAGATAGATGTAGGATGGTAGCCCGTATGGGTTTTTTTTTTTTTTTTTTTTTTTTTTTTATATATTTATTTTTCAAATTTTTTTTTTTTTTTTTTTTTTTTATGCATACACTTTTACTCTACCATCCTCTACGGTACATCAAAATGATAGGGATTTATAGACACATCCCTACACTTGAGTTTTATTACTCTAACACTAATTTGACCCGAATTGAAAAGATCAAAACACTTGAGTACATTATTATGCAAACAAAGGGAATTTGAGTTTAACGTTCTCTTCCTATATTTCATAAACTTTAACTTTTCCCATGAATCCCAATCATCCCAAAATCGTATACAAAGGATATGACTCGACTTAGCAACTCATGCAAGCAACCGATAATTGAACTAAGGGTTTTGGGTGATAACATAAATTGCACTAAAAGTGAGTGCAATAAAGGTAGGCTAAGGCGATTTGGGTGTATATTTGGGGGTGGGGTGTAAACAATGCTCTTCATTGATATCCCGGAAAACCGAAACATCACGAGAACCGCGAAAAGGATAGGCTCGAGGGGTTAACTAGGGTATCGTGTACTAAAGATGAGTACAAGAAAGGGTGTGGGGAATTACTCAACCGATATGGAAGAAGTAATTATATTACAGTATCAAACAAGGGTTTATCCTAATGCCTCTTATCATTTATTTATTCCTAACTACACAAGTGTAGTCTCACTAGCGATCTCGGAATGCATCACAAAACAAGTTCTAGAATCTAATATACTACCGGTTCACACTCTAAGCATTAAAGATGAATGCTTTAATTCCTACTAATCTAAGGGCGATCCTCACATTTTGGGTGGAATTTAGGTGGTAAGGTTTTTGTGCTAGTCATGCAACTTCCTATCCATGAGACGCTTTTGTTAAGACTAATGGCCCACTCTTATACGTCATGAAAAAATTTTAAATTTGGCTAAAATTACCCTAACCTACATTTTCTCATGGTTTATTACACAAATACACTTGAACAAAGCAAATAGTCAAGGATAAGCATAGTTTCAAAGTTCCCGCTTTATTTTCCCTCCTACACTTAAACCGAACATTGTCCCCAATGTTCCCCGAAAGTATCAAAGTTATGATAATAGAAGGTAATTAAAACGAAAGAAACTAATACTCCCCGATTAGCTCGGTAGGATCCGTAAAAGTGGTGGTTAAATCTTTTCCAAGAAGAGTTTTTGCGTGAAAGGCTCATTCCAAACTTGTGTAACTTCTTCTTGACAAACTAAACTCGCACACTAGAAGAAAACAAACGAAACCTTCGCGTAAAATCGGCGGTAATAATATACATAAGACTCGATTTAAACTAGGATATAATGCTCGTGGAATGGATGTTTACGAATTTGTTTTGAAAGTTAAGATCCGGAAAATTCCAAAATTTTACAAGTAGCTCGTAAAACGAGAAAAATTAAGTCGATGTTTTATTCCTTCTCGACGCCGTCGGTTGCAATCTGACGCCGTCGGGTTATCCCGACAAAACCGGTCCGCGATTTTCAAAAAAAAAAAAAAAAAAAAAATTCGGAAAATTTACATCTTTAGAATCTGGAAAACTTCGCAAAAACATCCATTATGACTCGATACAAGCATTTGACTCGAACAAACAAACATATATATCTTTTAGTTAATTGTTATTCTCATGTTCACGCTTCTTATGAAAACGTGTGTAATCCTCCCTACACTTATCCTTTATGTAAAATACCTTTATATGTAATTAAGACGAGGTTAAAACAAAATAAAGCATTTTACAAATTCAAACATGAGGACAAACAATTAATAAAAGATATATGACACTAACAAGCAAACAATTAAGCATGGGTTGCCTCCCACGAAGCGCTTTTCTTTATTAAAGAGTCTTGTAGCTAGACTCGTAGTCTTACTCCTATGTTTTCTTAATCTTAAGGGCCCATTCGATCTCTTTAACTCTTCTCTCATCACGAATATATTCAGGCCCCAGTTCAAGACAAGCAGTGTAGTAGACTTTGTTTTTCCAATCAACCTCGAATGCCGGAATGTTATCTACATCTAAATCATCCATGCCCTCATAATTCTTATTTTTATGGGGCATTATATATTTAACACTCTCGGCTTCATTTGAGAACTCAATTATCCCTGCCTCTTTATCATAAACCATCTTAGACTCTTCTATAAATGGTTTCCCAAGGATTACATCTCCTAAAAACCCATCAATGATGCCCTTAACGTTTTCCAAAATCATGAAATCACACCTATATGTGAAGTTACCTATGAACACATGTAATCCCTTAATCCTCCCCACATAGTTACTTGCTTTCCTAGGCGAAAGGGTCCCTCATAGGCTCTAGCTTTTGCTCATGATCCAATTATAATAGAGCCTAGACATTACATTCATGGGTGCCTTATAGTCAATGTAGGTGTGATCCCTATATAAGTATCCAATCATACACGGTACCTTGATGTTTTAGGGTTTCCCCTCCTTATGCGGGGCTCGAAGGGTGGTCTTGGAAAATTAACCACGTTATGGTGATAAGTGGTTTCTTTTCCTTTAGGGTATGAGTCAAAGTACCCCCTAAGTTCTTCCTCCTCCTTGTCACCCTCCATAATTTCTAACACCTTATAATCTCCTTCCTCTAGATCATCATCCGAATCACTTGTGGTCAAATCACTATCTAAAGGGCGATCAGATTCCTTAAGGGCTTCTTTGAGTGTATTTTCAATTATCATATTTAATTTCCTAAGCTCTCCGATTTCGCTCATGATACGGGCTCGAAGTTGGTTAGCAGAGGCTGGGTCAAGCAGCCGGGTATTTGTTTTGTGGTGAAGTATAGTTTGGTGGTTGGTTATCACCTTCCATGGTGAAAAGTGATGGGTGTTACGAACAAAGGTCACGAAGAAGGAGATAGACTAAGAGAAAGCTAAAAATGAGAAAAATCTACTTGATAGGAATCAAGCAAAGAAACCTAAACGAGGTGGACTACTAACTAGCTATTCTATTCCCGCAGCGCGCCAAAACTTGATAACGCCACACGCGTCGTTCGGGGTCAAGGAAACTTCCTTTTCTTCGAGCAAGTTTTATAACACCCCAGGCGGTGGAACCTAATCGTTGTAGTGTAGTAATTAGGGTAAGCCACGGGTATTGATATCGTTCTCTGGGGAATAGGAATGCTAGTGAGAAGTTACTACGCTAAGGTTGAGGTTGAGGAAGATTATTTTGTATTTTATATTTTTTTGTAGAAATGGAAAAGGTACGAATCTCGGGTATTGGATTTGGGGTTGGTATTGCTACCGATTACTCTACTATTATCTAGTTATCTAAGCTAAGGTTGTGATAGTCTATGTCTAATTGATGTGTACTCGTATGATAGTTTAAAGATGTGTTTACTTAGGTTTTACTACTCCTTAATTATCTCCTATTGATGGTTGATTTGTCACGCCCTTATTCCTAGTTGCGTTGTGATTCTAAGGCTATAGGGCGTGCTTGTTTCCTAACTCTTTGAAATTACCAAAGGGTCTTGTTTACAAATCCTCTAGTGATTTATAGATCGCCTACTCTACGGTTGTCCTTGAATACTTTATCCTACAATTACCTAGATAATTATATTCTAAAGTTCACAAAGAAAAGTCAAGCATTATACACAACGAATAATCTAGCGCTCTAGATCATTAGTCAACTAAGATAAGTATCAACCAATCAATATTCAATAATTAAGTTTCATATTCCCTAAGCAAACACACAAATAAATTAGCTTGGACATGGAGAACATGCAAGCATACACACAAATAATCAAAGACATAATTAAATTAATGAAGTAAATACTTATCTTGATGTATAATAGGGTTTAGAACCCTAAAATATCGCACAAGAAAGCCTTGGTTCGGTTTTAGGTTTTACCCAAAAGACTACCCATAAAAACCGAAAAATTCGGATTCTATATATAAGATTACATCCGCGACGGCCACCTTATGTTTTGTGACGCCGTCGTGTCGCCGCATTAAGGTTTCGCTCGCCACGTAAACCTTGCGACGACGTCACCTTATGATCGTGACGCCGTCCCTTCACTCGACGCCGCCTTGGCCGCATCTAGGCCGCCCGAGTAACGACGGCCTACTCCTTTAGAACCCGACGCCGTCCCTTGAAAACATGCAATTTCGCTCGACCCGTCAGAAATTCCTTCCCGACGGCGTCGCAGATATGCAGATGACGCCGTCGCTTTATGTTTCAATGACTTTGAGTGTCTCGATTCGACTTTGGCCATTTTCTTCAGATAATCGCGCTTTTTAGGTCCAAATAAGCATCATTCCAAAGATTTTGCCTTCAAGAGACCTAAAAGTGAAAAGGAACGATATTAAGCAATAACGGATACATGAAGTGATCGAATAAGGGCTTAAATGACCCCTTAAAAGGTACCTTTAAAACCTTATCATTTATGAAGTATTATCCAAGGGTGGCTTTGTCAATCACCAAAAGTGCAAGGATGAATTTGCCAATTTTGAAACCCGAGGACCAAAATCGCAATTTTCCAAAATTTATCAAAGTGACCAATTTTGACAAGTAAGAATTACCAAAGGACAAAAATGTTTGTTTTCCAATTTAAAATGTCCAAGGGTGAATTGTCATTCTTTGAAATTCCGTGGACTAAAGTTGCCATTTTAAAAGTTGGGGGCTCAAACCGCCAATTATGCAAACTTTGTTCGCTTTTCATTTGTTTTGATAATTTTGCATCCGAAACATATAAAACACAATTTTGAGATATTTTCGATATTTTGATGCATTTGGAGTGTTTTTAGATGTTTTGCATTTCAGATTGACCAAAATGATGAGTGAATAAGCACTCATCAAATCCCCACACTAAAACATTGCTAGTCCTAGCAATCTTTTGAGAAAACTTAATAGATTTGAATCTCTTTACCAAAAGCCATTACTTCGGAGTAGCCAAATGTTTCATTCAAGTAAGAACTATGGTACATCGATAACCATATGATTTTGAGCAAATCACCGACTTTCAACGGTTTTGATTTGTCTTTACCGTAGCCGCTTGCTTCGGACTAGCCAACTCTTAGATAAATTATCACTATTATCTTTGGTGAGTCGATTACCAATTATGGTTTTCCAACCGCCTTTACCACTAGCCATAAACTTGCGGGCTAGCCAACTCTTCACTAATTAAAGATATGGTGAATGAACACCATACAATTTTGGGCAAATTGCAAGTCGTCAACGGATTTGAGATATCTTTACCAAGAGCCGTTTGCTCTCGGATTAGCCAATCCTTTTGTTTATTAGACAAGCGGATCGATAACCAATTGAGTAAGTGCAAAACACTTACTCCAAAAAAATTTTGGCCAAAACGGGAATTGGGTGGATAATACATGATAAAATTCGTGAGAATTCCCCACACTTAGAAATGAATATTGCCCTCAATATTCAAAGTACCTACCGTTATGCCGAAACAAAGAACGTAAAAGGAAATACTACGCCATTATTTGAAAGGTTTTTTTTTTTTTGAGAAAACTTATGTACAATAATGGGCAACTCCCCACACTAGGGTGGTAGAAAGTAGAAAGAAATCGAAATATGGGTGAAAACCCATATAGCGTGCACTTCGTTTTTGTTAACCGAGTCGCTAGCTTGACTCGACCCGCATTCATTTGTTCTTGGGAAGCAACGTGGAAAACCAATCTCGATCGGACTTTCGCTCACGGTGTTAATAAACATATGAACATCGAAAGTTCCACACCGACGAGATAAAATCATGGTATTGTTAATAGTAGAAACTATAAAGGATGATACCGGGTCAAAGATGGTGTCCTCATTCCCGAAAGAGAAAAGGAAAGAGCAACCACACCATCCGTGAAGAATGGAACGAAGATGTGCATGAGAATGCAAGTCCATTCCTCATCAAGAAAAAGAAAATCACCATTTTAAGCTTAGTCTTGAAGTTTGTGTGGTGATTGTCAACAGAATTTCCGGAAGGGAGGGTTGGAAATGGTTCTTCAATCAACAGATTTTCCAGAAAAAGGATGTCTCCCTCCGAATCAAAGTAAGTATTATCAATTCCTGTTGGAATCGACTCATCACTAAGAAAGGCATCGACTTCATTCCAAAAGTTGTCATCTTCCTCATCCAGAGTGAGAGAAGGGATGGAAGAGTCGGAAATAATGAGACTAGGGGATGATGGATCATTGTTGAGCAATTCTTCAATGGGAAGAATGTCTCCCATTGGATCACAAACATCATCATCCAATCCAGATGAAACCGAAGAGAGTTTGGTTTCATTCACAGAGTTAACAAACTCGATGCGATAAACAGATTCCGGAGGTGGGACAAGTGGTGTGCTCTTAGAGCTAGCAATTTCCACCACTTCCGATAAAGTCTCCGATTCTAGATCATCATCATCAAGAACACTGGACTTCCTTGGTACAACTTTCAAACCATTTGTTTGAACCAGGGTTGATTTTCAAAGCTTTTAGCTCAAAGATGTTTTTCATGACTCCTCTTAACCGTGAAATTTGAGAGTGTTGCATTGATTCTTTCGCATTTTTGATCAATTGTGGCAACACTATGTTTGTATAGAGGTTTAGAGTTCGGTTGATATTAAACGCGAGTTCTTCGTTGTCAACCCGTATGGTCAACTCTTCAAAGAATACATCGATTGAGCACGGCTCGCTCTCAAGAAAGCTCTCCCAAGATGAGGGGAACTCTAGGATCCATCAAAGTCTACTACAACAAAGTCGGTAGGAAGTGAAACTTTCCTACTTTCACCACGACATCCCTGGCCATCCCAAGTGGACGAGTTTGGGTACGGTCCGCTAGCTCGAGTGTCATACAAGTGGATGTAAGTTTAGGAAGAGACAGCTTCTTCCATATCGAGAGTGGCATGAGGTTAATGCTAGCGCCAAGATCGCCAAGGCGGAGCATTGAACCATCCCCAAGAAATCACACGGATTAAAACCTGCCGGGTCTTCAAGCTTTTGGGAAGCTTCTTGAGAATGACCACGAGCATTGCTCATTGAGAGGGTTTTAGCCATCTCGTATAACTTATCTTTGTTGCTCGAAGAAGCCTTTAGCGTGGATGCAAATTTGGGCATTAGAACGAGAGCATCAACGGCTTATATCAAAGTGCGAGTTCATTGAAAATTTGGAAAATTTTTCCATTTGCTCTTTGGTTTTGTCTTTGAGCTTCTCATCATGCAATCTTGATGGGTAAGGAAGTCGACTAGAATTTTGAGCCGGACGAAGTCATTTCGCTCGAATTTGTCTTCGAACCGGGTTCCGGACTTAAAGCTTGACTACCGAAGGTGGGACGTGTCTTGATACTTCGTGGGCTTGAGAAATGCACCTTGTCCGTAGTATCCTTGGTAACTTGACTCATTGCTCCGGTGGAGGAGGCATTGAGTCGAAGGTCCATTGTCGTCTTACCACTCACGAGTGGTGACGGCTTTCAATTCGGCATTTGGATTAGGAACTGTATTGCTTGGGAGTCCTCCAAAAGATGACGAAGCTTTGTTCATATTCATGTTCATGAAACCGCTCATCATATTCTTCAACTCATTTGTCTGCCGAGACATTGTGGTATCAATTTCCTTTTAAGCTCAACTCTCATGTTATTGATCCGAGTTTGCATTGAACGATGCTTGACTCAAGAATTTTCATGAAGTCATTTGGTATGGGAGCTTGAGAAGGTTGTTGATAACTTTGCCGATTGGAGCTTGATATGGTTGGTTGAAATTGTTCCGGTTCGATTGAAATTTTGAGAAGTGAGTGGTGAAAACAAACACAATATCAATATATCAAATTAACCGTAAAATTTGACAAATAAACCCGTAGGAAAAAGGTCAACGTGCCAAACCTCACGGGTGTGATAAAGTGATACCGAAAAGTGATTTCCGGTCGTGTCCCAACGAGGTGTGAATGGAAGGAATCGTTGAGTTTCGTGATTTGAACTTGAATTGGTTTAATGATTTGTTGATTTGAATTACGATTCTACAAATTAATTAACGGGAAGGTAATTAAGGCAAGGGAACCCTAATAAACTAAAAATAAACTATCACTAAGCCTAAGGAATGATAAAACGAAGCTACACTACGTCCTAGGGTGCAAAAACGTAAAAACGTAAAAAAACGGCAACCACCCGAGCCATAAACGTAAAAGTTTTGCAATTTAAGGGCTACGGGTGTGAAATCAATTTTCCTACGTCCTAATTGACTAAAAATAATTTTAGAAAAAGACCGGGTATTTTTTCGACTTTTAAAATAATTTATATGAATTAAAAACTAATTAACACTAATTAAATGATTAAAAATACTAAACTATTTTTGAAAAATGTGGAAAAATCACAGAAAGTACTTCAAGAATTACTGGTTCTAAGAAAATTAAAAAACGTGGTTGGTACTTTGTAAAATAAGCAGGAAATAAGCTAGAAAGAGCTTATGAGCCAAACTGTTTTAAAGGGTTAAGAGGTTTGTTTGTGCAAAACTAATGAGACAAGTCCCAAGGGCGCAGTTGGTTGAGATGTTGTTGTGTGAGCTGGATGGCGTGGGTTCGAGTCCCACCATGCCGCTTTTGCAAAACTTTTTGTTTTAGATTTTCTTTTGGAACTTGTGAAGAACACAATAATAAGCATTTTTGTGAAAACTCTTTCTTTGAAAACTTACAATTAGTCATTATAAACGACTTATTGTGGTCGAAATGACGATAAGCAAACAAACACTCCTTTTGAAATCACAATGTAGCTAACCCAAACACCCTTTAACTACTTTCGCTTGAATAAGTCAAAAATAAGCAGAGGGACAAAAGAGTAAAATGGGTAAATAAGCCAAGTAAACAATAATAAGCAAAATGAGAGTTAACTAACTCTAATCCTAACTCTATCCTAGATTGAACTGAACCTAAGCTAACAAATGGACAAGGCTGCTAATCGCTGCTGTTATGCTGTCGCTGAAACAGCCAAATGACCTTCTCAAACCCAAAAAATAAGCTAACTCAAACTATATTAAGGGGAAAACAAAAAGGGCAGGGCATCTAAGGGAGTTCCTAAAACTTAGAACACATGAAAAGCACAAAATAGCTCTAAATGGATAACAAATAAGCTAGTCCTAGCGAAAGAATGGGCAAACAAGCAAAATGAGCTACTAAAAAAAAAGCACCTAAAAGGTCGATATCTAGACTAGCTACACTAGGCAATGTATTAAATTATCACTAATGAGCGTAAAAAAAAAAAAACTAGATAAGCTAGAATGAAAAGCTAAGGGTGACTGTGATCAGCAGACTAGAAACCGACCAAGGATGTCTGTGCGGCTTATTTTAAGTCGAATATGGACTCCCAAGCCCAAGCAAGTGCAACAATAAAGTAAGCATAGTGGAGATTCAAGAGAAGTCAAGTGGGGCTAAGTACATGCTATTTTCGGTTTGAAAATAAGCTTATATCGCCTTATGTTGGGTCAAGCAACTCGCATGTAACATTCGTCTTGGTAATCGACCCAATTTGACCCAATGGCGCACCTTCAAAAGATTTTTTGAATTTTTCCTTTGACCAAAGTTAAATGACCTCTTGAAATAGTGATTTTTATTTTTATAAATTTTCATCTCATCAAAACTTGGTTTAAACGCTAAGGAAATCGGCAAATCAACATTTTGGAAACCAAAGCAAACTTGAAATCTTTGAAAACGGTAAAACTCTTTCCACACCAAAACAAGTGACTACTAAGTTCAAAACTTGTTTGACTACAAAAGTCAAACGGGTAAAAGCAATATTTTGACCACTTTTCTCTTTGTCCCAAACACTCTTTAACAAATGTTTCAAACTCAGAAGTTGAAACTACTTTGATAACCTCTGAAATGCAACGTATTTAACACCAATTTGGAAATTTATATTCTACTAAATGCACAAAGTCTTGTAACAGTTAACTAAAAAATTGCTTTCATTAACTTAAAAGGAACATTACAATAAAAAAAACATAAAACTGATTTTTGAAAACTAGGAAAAGAGGTGCCTTATAATTTTGGCTACACATCCTATTTATACTAAGTCTTGGTCTTCAACTCTTCAAGTGTCTTGTGCTTGTTTTGTGTGAGATCAAGCAAAAACCAACCTTTGTGCTTTCTTGGATTAATCTCCACCCTTCAAATGTTAGGTATAGATTATGAACAATTTGAGCCATTGGTTGAGGTCTTTGAACCAAGGATTGCCGCTTGGACATTGGGAGGAGGGGAAAGAGAAGTGGGTTTGGGAGTCGGGATAAACCGGTAAAGGGTTGTGATGAGGGTTGAGTGTTTTGGGGTGGTGGGTTTTCGGGTAGCGAGAAAGGGAAGTAGGGTATCTAGGGTTCTGTTTGGGCGGGAAAGTGGGGAAGAAGAAGGGGTAGGGTCTGTTTTGTTATCTGGGTGTGGGTTTGGTTAATTATTATTGGGTCGTGGGTTGATATTGGGCTTGGGACTTGTTCTTGGACTTAGGATTAGTTATGAATCCATAGTGTATTTTAGGGACCAAAGTTAATGACTTTGCGGTCATGGTTTTGTTGGTTTTACTTTGCGGTCATGATAAAAGGACATTCTTGATAAAATTACTGCGCACATGCTTTACACTATTTTTTCTCATTAGCATCATTATGGTTTGACCGCCACATGAATCTACGCCTTATATAAAGGCATAAACAACACCTCATTTTCATCTCACACCTTTAAGAAAACCTACAACTAAAAAATGAGCAAAAACAAGAAACCGTGTTTTGTATTTAACTACATAATTTGCTTTCTCATATCTTTTAACTCATAATTATTATTATTTTTATTTTTGTGTGCGTAAATCATTTGCATTTCCAAGTGATTCTTCCGATTGGGAATCTTCGATGCATCATACCCAGACCATGGTCTAAGTATTTTCCCCAAGATTATGATTCTTCTCATTACAAGTTCAAAGAAGGTTGTTGCAAGCATGAAGCCAACCCCAAAGTGGATGCAAAACAAGCTTTTGCTGATAGGGTTAAGGTGCTAGGCTTGCCAAACAAGGAAACTTGTGCTTTACTTGATATCAAGCCATTTGGTCTCAAAACCCACAGATGCAAATGCCAAGAAAAATGTAAGGGCAAAAGAAAGATGGTTTAGTATGTATGGTGTAGTATCATGGTTTAGTATGTATGGATTAAATGCCATTAAATAAATCTGTTGTATCATGGTTTAATATTGAACTAGTTACAATATTATGAATGCAATGGTATCATGCTTATGTTTTAAGTAAAAAAAAAAGCAATTGATATGGACCATAAGAGACTGATATTAATTTCTTATAAGTTGTTACAAAAGACTGATATTACAAGTTGGACATTAAGAGACTGATAAGTTCTTACAAGTTCTTATACACCATATATTAAGTTCTTACAAACAATATAATACTTAGTCTACTTCAAATGCTTCATCTGGTGTGAGACCTTGACCTTCATAGTCCTGGTTTATTTTCCTATTATAATTCTTCAGTAATAATCTTTGAGAAGTCCTTCTAGGGGGCTGATATCCTGAATTATATTGAGCTTTCCAAAATTCATCATACCTCCTCTTAAGCTTTGTTGTTTCATCCTCATTGGCATCCATATCTGCAGCTGCATCAACAACATCAACATTTGCAAATTGCATCAACAACATCAACATTTGCAAATGATCAACAAGATTGGCATCCATATTGGCATCCACTTTTGCGCAAAGATCAACAACATCAACATTTGCTTGGTCAATATTGGCATCCATCTCTTCAGTATTTGCTTGATCGTTGTACATCAACCAAAGTATCATCATCAAAAGCACGTACATCATTAGACCGGTTATTTGACCTTGTATCAATTGCTTCCTCAAGTTGTACATCAACCAAATCATCATCATCAAAGAGTCTCAGATTGGGCATTCGTATAATGGTTCTCTTAGTTAGAATATAAATCAATTAAATCATAGTAACAAATAAAATAAACATCTAAATGAAACTTACCCGCTTGATACACTATCAATTCCCTTCCCTTCCTCTTCCCCGCTGATCCACTACCACTTCCTCCGCCCCTCCTACTATTTGATCCACTAGAACTACCCCTTCCACTACTACCACCTGCACTTGTTCCTCCCATCCATATACCACCTCTAGCAGTCACAAATTTATTCTTTCTACTACAACTTGGGGTTCTAGCATTGACTGGTCTTGAACCATAGGTCCGCCCTTCTTTTTGGTGGATTACCTTGTTGATTAGGTGTTTGTGTTGATGGTTCACCTGCTTCCTTAGGTTTAGTACACCCTTTTTGTTATGACCAAGTTCACCACAAATTTGACATGTCATTGTTCTTGGAGGCCTTGTTACATGTTTATTTTTTTCAATTCGACCTATCTATTGTTCTATTCAATGTGGGCCTACACGCATCCTTCTTTCTAATGGAGGTTTCATTGGCACATGTTTCTTTTTTTCCCACATATCTATACCACCCACCGGCAAAATATTGAACTCATAGATACTTTTGTATGTGCTTACCTTGAATGAATTGCTCACATAACTTCTGGGCTTGCTAATGAAGTAAATGGTCATGATTGCATGAGGGTCGATAAGGTTTTAAATGTACCTTTTGAGGGTCGTTTAAGCCCTTATTTGATCACTTTTGTATCCGTTATTAATTAATATCGCTCCTTTTCACTTTTAGGTCTCTTGAAGGCAAATTGTCAGAATGGCACTTATTTGGACGAAAAGGCGCGATATACGAAGAAAATGGCCAAAGTCAAGAATCGAGACACTCCAAATTTCGAAAACACAAGATAACGGCGCCATCGCTTAATCGCGACGCCGTCGGAGGATTTTGTGACGACGTGAAGCCAAAACTCTTATTTTCAAGTGACGACGCAAGTTATAAAAGAGTAGATCGTCGCAACTCGACGGCCTATATTCAATCTGCACGGCGCCGGTCGATGAGGACGGCGTCACAAGCACAAGGTGACACTGTCGCAAGACTAACGTGGCCAAGACGAAACCCTAATGACGGCGACCGATGGCGTCACACAACATAAGGTGGCCGTCGCATATGTAATCTTATATATAGAATCCGAATTTTTCAAGATTTGTGTGTAGTCTTTTGGAGTAAAACCTAAACCGAACCAAGGCTGTCTTGCACAAGATTTTAGGGTTCCAAACCCTATCTTACATCAAGATAAGTGTTTTACTTCATTAATTCAATTATGTCTTTGATTATTTGTGTGTATGCTTGCATGTTCTCCACGTCCGGCTAATTTATTTGTGTGTTTGCTAGGGAATATGAAACTTAATTATTGAATATTGATTGGTTGTCTCTTATCTTAGTTGTTAATGATCTAGTAATGCGATAGGTCATTCGTTGTGTACTTAATGCTTGATTAATCTTTGTGAACCTTAGGTTATAGCACCTTGAGCGGTTGTAAGCTAAACTATCCAAAGAGGCCTTAGAGTTAGAGTTTATGATCCCTAGTGGTATTTTGTAGACGAGACCCTTTGGTAACTTCAAAGAGTTAGGGATAAACGCATACCCTACAACTTTAGACACACAACGCAATTAAGAATGAGGACGTGACAATTCAACCACCAATAGGAGATAATTAGGGAGTAGTAAAACCTAAGTAAACACATCTTTAAACTATCATACGAGCACACAATAATTAGACATAGAATACATACACCTTAGATTAGATAATTAGATAAGTAGAGTAAACGGTAGCAATACCAACCCCAAATCCAAACCCCGAGATTCGTACCTTTCCATTTTCTAAAGAACATAAAAAGATAAAAAATAATCTTCCTCAACCCCAACCTTAGCGTAGTAACTTCTCACTAGCATTCCTATTCCCTAGAGAACGATATCAACACCGTGGCTTACCCTAATACTACACTACAACGATTAGGTTCAACGCCTAGGGTGTTATAAAACTTGCTCAAGAAAAGGAAGTTCCTTTGACCCCGAACGGCGCGTAGGGAATAGAATAGCTAGTTAGTAGTCCACCTCGCTTAGGTTTCCTTTGCTTGATTCCTATCAAGTAAAGTTTTCTCATTTTAGCTTTCTCGTAGTATATCCCCTTCTTCATGACCTTTGTTCGTAATCCCATCACTTTTCATCATGGAAGGTGATAACCACCCACCATTCATCAACCCACCATCAATTGACCCGCCAAGAGCCCGTACTCTTGGTGAATACTCAAGACCAAGCCACCTAGGCTATAGGAACACCATTGAGCTTCCCGACCAAGCCTAAATTACGGCCCTGCGATCCGACACCATCCGGTTCGTGCAAAATGGATGTGCATTCCATGGACTTCGTTCCGAAGATCCAAATCAGCATCTGAGGGATTTCCTCAAAATTGTCGATTCCATTTTCCTTGATGCTACTACTCGGGAGACCACGCGCCTGCGTCTCTTCCAATTCTCTCTACGGGACCAAGCTAGTAATTGGCTTGAGCGACTTCCCGCCGGCTCCATCTTAAGTTGGGATGATCTCACCTCTCGCTTCCTTGCTCAATTTTTCCCACCAGGAGAACCACTAAGCTTAGGAATGACATCTTGTTGTTCCAACAACGTCCGTGTGAATCTCTCTGAGCATGGACTCGATTCAGGACTTACTTCATAAAGTCCCTCATCACGGCATTGATCTTTGGCTCCAAGTCCAAATCTTTATGATCATGTCAACTTCCCCACCAAGCGATCCATTGACCAAGCGGCGGTGGAAAACTTAGTGATCTCACCGCTGAAGAATCATGAGGTATAATAGAGGACCTTGCTCTCTATGACAACGAAAGTTGGAATGACCCCGTGAGTTGCCTAAAACCGTTAAGGCAATCTCCTTGCCTCCCATTGACTCACAATCTTCCAACCGTAGGATGATCGAACTTGAAGATTGTTAGCCTTAATAGTTTTATTAGAAGTGATGGTCATTCACGCTTAGAAACTTTGTAACGTGTGTTAGATATCGTATAGAATAGTCAACGGCTCGTGGATTGGACTAAGCTAAATGGGTACTAGTTATGTTAAGCTTGCCTTTTATCCAATCCAACCCATGTCCAACCCACGAAGCCCATAGAAAGCCTTTTAGGGCATCATGTTACTTGTATTATATAAACCCCTCAAAGTCTCATTTGAGGGTGTGCTTGAGTGTGTGTGTGTGTTTTCTTTGGAATATACAACTTATTGTTTTCATCTTTCTCTACACATATACACGGTTTACATCTTAAGTCACCATCTTTCCTTTCTTTGTTTCTTACTTCTACGCATAGTGTGTTTGGTTTACGTGTGTTCATCTTGTGATAAGGTGTGTACGCGTAAGGTTGGTGTGAAAGTAAGGTCCTACAATTGGTATCAATCGCCTAACAATGGTTTAGGAGTGTTTTGGTTGAAGTTTTTTGTAGTGTACGCGTAGTCTTCGCTCTCAAATTTGTCACACATAAAACAATAATTTTTGCACTTAAATCTTCAAGATTCTTATGGTCTAAGGTTTATATAGTGTTAAAGTTTCTTTTTTTGCAAAAGTTCAAGCTTTACGTGTTTTGGTTCGCTTTTAAACTCTTTTTGGTTCGTAGTTCATTTCACGCATAAGCATAAAAGGCATTTTGGGTGTTTTTGGTCAAAACTTTCTTGTTATTTGAGTGTTTTGGAAGCTGTTTGTGCATATGAAATCGTTTGGAAAACTGGAAATTTTTTACGCATAAGTCAAAACCCTATTTTTACTCGTAAGAAAAGTCAAAACCCTAGTTCTCTACGATAACTTTTGGTGAAGAATCTTCGTGCAAAGCGGTGACTCGGTGCTTCCTCACTTGGATAAGTGTGTGGAACACTTCGACTTGGGAAATCTCACTAGCTTGGAAAGTTAGAGAGATATACGATTTGTGTTTTACGCGTGAAGCGAGTTTCTCACGATAAGATTTCCATCTTACGCGTAAGACTCGTGTTTTACGCCTAAGCATTAATACTTACGAGTAAAATATTTTTACGCCTAATACTAACATCTTACGCGTAAGAATATTTCTACGCCTAAGCATTAATTTTACGCGTAAGGTCACTTTTTATGCTTGAGGTTCAAATCTTACGCCTAAGCAACTCTGTCTACGCCTAAGCAACCAAAGCTTACGCATAAGAACTGGTTTACGAGTAAGATTTTGAGCAAAACTTCAAACGGCTATAACTTTTGAACCGTAACTCCGTTTTCAGCGATCTATCCATCAAAACGACCGTAAGAATGAGGAGAATAGACTGCTGAATCAACTAAAGTTCATTCGGGTCAACCTTCATGTCCTAAAAATGCTCCGAACAAAAGTTATTGAGGTTTTTAAGTTTTTAGACCAAATTTTCACTACAACAACCGAGCTTAATCTTCATACAACACAACTCCTTTATCGTTGAATCGATCCTACATCAACTTTATCATATCATACCTTCATCAATGGCAACTCAACAAGACATTCATGCAAACCGTGCGAAAACCGCCCTCCTATGTTAGAAAAAGGTGGTTATCTTCAATGGACAAGTCGAATGCTTCGTTACATCAAGACAAAACCTAATGGAAAATTGATGATCAAATCCATTCGTGATGGACCTTCATACCTCGACAAGTCCAAGACCACGAAATGCCGATGCAACACCTCCGTCCCACCATTTTTTCGCCTTAAAAAGAATCGGAATACTCAAGAGGATCGAAACAAGTCGAAGCGGATGACATGGCAATTCATATTGTCCAACCGGGTTTACCAAGAGACATCTTTGTCAGTGAGACAACAGAAACCGCTTCGATATGTGGAACGTGTTAGACGACTTTGTCATGGAACCGAAATTGGTCAACAAGATACGGAGAATAAGTCGCTAACCGCTGGGAGAAGTTTACCTCTACTTGTGAGAATCCATCAATCCTACTATGGAAGGTTTTGCACTTTAATGAATGAGTCGATCGTAAACAAGTTGACACCCGAACTATCGTGAGCAACATCAAGTTCCCGAACAATCTACCGTAAGAATGGGGACGATATGTCACTATTGTCAACCAAACAAAAGACTTACATCAAGTGAACTTTGATCAACTCAACGGTTTTCTCAAACAAAACCAAAATGAAGTGAATGAATTCGAGCAAGAAAGATTAGAAAAGAATCATGATCCATTGGAACTCATTGCAAAGACTCCAACCCAGTGAATACACAACAACAAGCTTCATCATCTTCCACTAACAACAACTTGCCGCAATACATCCCTCAACAACAAAACTATCCACCGAACAACAACATTACCGTGAACAAGGAATCACTAATCTTGAACTCGAACTGAAAGAAGCTTTGTCACAAGCATTTGCATTCTTGGGTAAAGCATTCAGAGGTCGCTATTCCACACCAACTAACAACAACCAAAGGACTTCATCAAACACTGCAATGTGCAAATTGCACAAACCAGTGTGAACATGGGTAATCAAAGACAAATGGTTGGAGTTATTGGGAATCGCGAGGATATGCTATGGATTTCGCATGGGTAATCAGCGGTTCCGAATCGGTAATCGGTTGGTCGAATGTTCTAATAGAAAGCGCTGGTAATCGAATGGGAATGTTGCGACTCAAATCGTTGGGAATTATGGAAATGTGAATCGGGGTAATCAAGTTAAGTGTTATAACTGTCAAGGATTGGGTCACATGGCACGGAATTGTCCTACTGTCGAAAAGAAGGATCTTGCGATCTTCGTAAAAGCTATCATGTTGGTACAAAAGGAACAACTGACTTCAATCGAGTCTTGAGGAACATGACTTCATGGCTATTATGGATGATTTGGAAGACCTCGAGGAACTCAATGTGTCACACCCCAAATTACCTGCTTTGCAATGAATTGAATACCTTGGGAGGACCGTCATAGCATCAAAGTTACAGTTATATCGAACGACCTAAAGTGTCGCTTTGAAAACACATCGTTTAATTTATTAAAACAATCGAGTTTACAAAGTATTACTCTCAAATGAAAATCAACTTGCGCGGAAATAAGTTTGTTACAAGCCAAACGATGTTTTAAAGTTTATAAAACCCAAGTGAGACGCGTCGTCACCACGACTCTATGATATGTCCATATGCGCCATGAAGTGAATGCTTTAGATACCGAGATAAAACATGCTAAAAGTGTCAACACAAAGGTTGGTGAGTTCATAGAGTTTGGTTAACAAGTAAAGCCTTAAAAGAGTGTTCATGTAACAAAGTCAAAGTTTTTGGTCATTTAAAATAGTCCACGAAGCAAAGGCATCATAAATCCACTCGCCCAAGTTCCGCCCATACAAAACTTGCAACTGTGTGTTTACAACCCATCGCTAAAAATAGAATGACAATTATGATTATGCGCATCAAGGTAGTTAAAAGTATAAATGTCACCATTAGGGTCTTCCAACACTCGTGTTGGGATGTTCCTCCAACGCCACGCTAATGTATCCATAAAATGGCCTTCCAACATATAAATATTGGGATGTTCCTCCAACGACTCACGCTGAATGTATCCAAATAACTGGCCTTCCAACATATAAATGTCGGGATGTTTGTTTAAGTTTAGTCACTACACGCACCAAGTCTAAAGTATAAGTAACGTTGTTTGGCAATAGAGTTTAAATGTTTTGATAAATAAGCATGTATCTCACCCCAAATAGTTTATAAGAATTTAAACGAGTAAAAGCGGGGTATGAACTCACAGTAGTATGTAAAAGTTTAGAGTACTTGTGAAAGTAAATGAAAATAGTTTGAGCATGTATCTCCCAAAAGTAATTGAAAATGTATAAAAGTAGGGCTATGAAACTCACGAATATGTAAGAGTTTAAAGTACTTGTGAAAGTAAATGAAAATGGTTTGAGCATGTATCTCCCAAAAGTTTGTAAACAATTAATAGAAAGTGGGGCTATGAAAACTCACTTGATGAAATGATGCTAAGACAAAAGTGAGTACACCGAAATGTAGCGTGAATCTCGAAAATGACCTATTATGAATGATATGATACGTAATGAGTTATGATGTAATGTTATGCATGCATTTCGTATGTTATTTATACCATTCATGAAGTTTTGAAAATAATACTTATCGTCGAAAAATACTCTTTGACGCCTTGACCATTCTTAAATCACTTTACAAGTATTTACGCCAAAATGTCATCCTACAATAGTTTCGTAATGATTTATTGTGAAATTTTAACTTTTCGTCAGAAATAATGTCGTTGGAAATTTCATGAAAGTGACAAAATGGCTTCAAAAACTAGTCGTAAAATGGTGTACGTCGAACGTGAGGAAACGAACTCGACGGTTTTGGAAAGCTTGTATCAAAATCTAGAAGTTTTAGTACAGGAGTTTTCGTCATAGAGGTCTCGAACATAAAGATAATAGAGGTTAAATATGGTGATTTTGTCCAAATGTTGTGTAAAAAATGAGTTTCGGCAAAGTTTAAGCATCCGTAAATAATTTATTACAACTCCGCTATACAAACGGTTGATCGTTTTAGAAAATATGTTTGGTGATCTCGATTTTATTAGAAGACACTTCGTTACAAAAAGTTCCACATCATAGTTAAAAACAGCCTTCAACATGGTCGTTTTAGTTACCGTAACACTTGTCTCGTAAAAATAATATAGTTTTTCTGAAAATAATAGTTACGGCAATTTTATGAAAACGTGCATATCTTAGTCGTTTCAAACCGCTTTCACGTATTATACGTCCTTAGCTTCGTATCAAAGTATACTAATATATTTTTGATAAGTCGAAATAATTTGTAAAGCTTAAGGCTCGTTTATGACTCGTACCAACCAAAAACACTTTGCTGAAATTTCGTAAAAATATATATTTCGTCGTCAAACTTGTAAAATTCATAACTTCTTCGTTATAACTCCGTTTTAATCCGCTCAAGCGGCCACGGATTCGCTTTTAAAGTATATTTTCTAAATATCAAGGCCAAAAATTCGTGCCACTGTCGGATTTTCCGAAAAACAAAATAAGGACAGACCACTTTTAATACTTGTCGAAAATAGTTTTTCTCGTACTAAACCTATTCCAATCCTTCAAATCAACTCTAAAGCTAATCTAATCCTACCATACACCTTCTTAGGGTGTCATGGGTTCCTAAACATCATCAAGACCAAAATATACCAAGGGAATAATTATAGGATGACTCTTATATAATAAACTCTAAAAATCAATGGTAAAATGGTATAAACAACACAAGTCTTGCATGTTTGCACCAAATATGGAGAAATAAATATGAAATGAAGATGAAATATGTAAAATGATAGTAATATGCTTACAAGTAACTTGATGAGGTGATTAGAACAAGGATTAACCTAAACACCCTAGGTTTTTATTTCAAAACCTTAATAAGAGTGTGATCTAGATTGTAAAACACTTGAGCTTGAAAGATTTTTGATGATCCCTTGATAACTCCTCTAGGGAGGCCGGTTTTTGAGAGAGGAAGACAAGAGAGAAACACTTTGCTATCTTTGAAAAATGAGATGAATGAAGTAAATGAATGAAGTGATACATGGAGTGTAGATTTATACATTCAAAGAAGAAAAAAAATCACCAAACCATAAATGCTAACCCCTATGGCCGGTTTTTAGGGATCTTTGTCAACAAAAATATCTTTTTTTTTTTTTTATAAATTGTGTAAAAGTATTGTAATAAGTGTAGGAAAATGTATAAGTAAAATGTAACTTGTAAGATTTAATATACATTAGTGTATTTGAGGAAATTTTAGGTAAAAGTAATTTTTAATAGATCAAAATAGAGTATAATGAGATCATAAAAATTGTAAAAATACATTCCTTGTAAAAATTGAGTGATATAATAATTATCGAGTAGTTTTAAGAAAAGTGTCGAATAATATAACTTTAACGATTTATGTACAAAATAAATTTAGAACACTAGGTAAACTCAAAATATAGTTTCTATAAACTAAATGTAAGTATAAAAATATGTCGGGATCATTTCGAAGTATCGGATTAAATGTCCAAAATAATAACTCACGCGATAACGCTTATTTAATATAAAATTTACGCGCTTAATGTGAAAATGCAAAAATCATGAATGAACCGTTATGAAATGATGAATATGAAGTATGGGAAATGACCGAAATTGAGAATTGTGACACAATGCAAACCGCATCTTCATGGCAAATCTTCAAGAGACTAAGTACGACACTAATTCGACGCGCCTCCCCGTCTATGACGCCAACGCAGATCTCGAGGTACCAATCACCGATCCATGCTATAACAATGTCATATTTGATGTGTTTACTCATGACGAACAACATTCTCGTGACATCGACCTACTTATGATACATACCGACAATCCGAGTTGTAGCAATACTAACTCGAGACTCGGATGTGGATCCTAGTGGAGACTATGTGACACAAAATACCGAGACCGATGAGGAAACACGTGCTTATTTTGAATCATTAATCAATAATCGTGGCATTGAAATTGAGAAAGTTAAAACGGTCAATCGCGGGTTAAGGCGCGAATGCTAAATTGACCGAGCTTGAGAGTTACAAGGAGAACGCAAAAGCATTTGAATTTCATAAAACAAAGAATCGAATTAGAAATTGGTTATCGAAATTTGGTTTCTAAAGAACAACTTTTGCAAATCAAGTATAACACACTTGATGTGAATTTGAACTTAAAATTAAATCTTTAAACAAGGAAATTTCGATTTAAATAACCAAATTTCTAAACAAAAGAAATGTTTTCTAATCTTGAAAAGAGAAGAAACAGTTGATTATCGATTTTTCAAAACGAGAAGATTCTCTTCTTGATGAAATTCTTGATAAAATGAAAAATCCAAACTTTGGAAAATTTGCTTTTTAAACGGGTCATTCTCGCTCAAACAATCAAGATGCTTTCTAATCAAGTAAATCCGCGTTTCATACTAATCATAGAATGGCACTTGGTAACGACCCTTCTTCGCTCCTCAAGAAAGCTCGAAATCTCGAATGTGTTAAATAATGGAAATGTTTTGCATGAACCCATTATTGTTCGTGATTCTCTTGAAACGTTAGAACTATCTCGAGGAGAGTAGATCAAAATGAAATAAAAGAATCCGAAATCAAACCAATTGATTATAACAAATGGAACAAAATTAATGGAATTACTTTTGTTAATCATAAAGAAAAGTCAAAGTTTTCCATCACACCAAGTGTTTCAAACAAAGAGTCAACACTGCTTCAAAACTGCTTTCAAAACCGCTTGTTGTCTCAAATTCTCTTCGAACATTGAACAAATGTCTTCAAACAATCCTTTTAACACAAGTGATGCGAGAAGTATTTTAGAAAATGTGAAAACTAGAATTGTGGATCTTCAAGACATCATTAAAACTAAAACCAATATTACAACAAACATATGGTTTAATAGTTTTGATAATGAAAATAAAAGTACTTTGAAACTCAAATTGCCCCACAAATGAATGCCATCAAGGCAAGGGTAACTAATTTTGAACAAGCGTTTTTGAAAGAAACAATTGACTTTGTCAAGGACCATAAATCCCTAGTAAAGCAAGCTAATGATTGTGTTGAACAAATCAAAGTTTTGGAAAATTTAAATGATTCTCTTCAAGATGTATAGACTCATCGATATAATGTCCATCATTTTACAAACATATTCTGTTGAAGATCATGAAAGACTCACCGAGACCTCCAAAATTGTTTCAAAATATGAAAAGCACTTGAGAAACTTGAAAAGAAAATGTCTCATATTTTAAACAACTTGATCGAAAAACCGAGGAATGCAAGTATGACAAACCGTCGTATGAGCGTGCCTACAATGACATGAAAGTGAAAATGATCTTTTGAGGGCTCACCGGAATGTCAAAAAGGAAAGGCAAAGGATAATAAGATTTCAAAACCATTGACCGAGGAGAAAGCAAATGTTCCCAAACCGGTTTTAAAACCAAAATGTCTGCTTCAATGCCTCCTCCAAAAGTCAATGAGAAAATGAGTTATCAAAATCACCACTCCACCGCCTTGCCTAAACAAAATGTTGATAAAGGAAAAGCGGTTATTGAGAAAACAAAAGTTTTAGCTCCTGGCCTTTTAAGATAAGTACCACTAATGCGTTTGCCTCCACATCTAAAACATATGAAACAAACGACATAAGTTTAGAAAAGCACTCTAAAGAGACTAGGAAAGTGAAACCACTTCTAGATAAAAATGTGAATCCTAATGAGTGTGCCTTACCTTCTACAGACTAGGAAGCACCTCTAGAGCAGCAGACTAAAGCCTAAGAGCAATACAAGGAACAATAGAGTCTCGCTTGCCTCTAAGAGTAGTAGCTTGAATAAAGAGAAGAAAGTAGAAGAACACCTGGGAGTTTACCGCTTTGTAATAAGAAAGACATTTCATCTGAATGTAATGAACCTATGAAACTTGCTAAGTCTAATGAATGTGTTGAATCTGCTTGTTTAACTTGCAAGAAATCTTTAACTAATGTTCATGATGATTGTGTTTCTAAGAATGAGATTGTTAAGCTCATAAGAAGAATGTTCCCAAAAGAACATATGCTAAACGAATAGGAAGACTAGTTGCGAGACTTAGGCTTTACACTACCGATAGGGAGCATAATGTTTACTTTAGGGATGACATTTGAAACCCACGGTAGAACTTTCACACCGTAATGGTAGAATGAGTGGTGAACCTGTCTTACCATTAGATAACTTCTATGAGTGTGATCGATTTTACCTCTAACCCAAAGGAACCAAAATCAAAACGGTTTCCAAAATCTTCTTCTTCATTATTGGCGTGTTATCGAAATATGTCTTTGGATCGTCGACTGGTTGCTCCAAGCACATGACCGGAATCAAGTCGATCAATTTCGTCGGCAATTCATGGGAACCGTACATTTTGGAAATGATCATGTAGCAAACTATCATGGGTTATGGAGATCTACCTTTTGGAAATTATTTAATCACTCGGGTTTACTATGTCGAAGGGTTGGGACACAATTTGTTTTCGATCAGGCCTACGTGATGCGATTTAGAGGTTGCTTTTAGGAAAATGCTTGCTTCGTTAGAAACTTGGATGTCACCGATCTCTTAACGGGAATCGTGATACAAACTTGTATGCTATCGACATCAATCAAATGGCCTCTTCATCACCAATATGTCTTATGACACGAGCATCCGAACTCACCCGGTTGTGGCATGAAGGTTATCCCATCTCAATTTTGACACCATCAACAATCTTGCTAAAGACAACATCACAACGGACTTCCAAAGTTCAAATACACCAAGGATCACTTATGTCCATCATGCGAACAAGGAAAAGCAAAAGAGCATCATATAAACCTAAACCGTACCTAGTTCGGAGGCAAAGTTACATATGTTGCACATGGACTTATGTGGCCCAATGAGAGTTGAAAGCTTTAATGGGAAAAGTATATTCTTGTTATCGCCGATGATTATTCGAGATATACATGGGTTAAGTTTCGAGGTCAAAAGACGAAGCACCGTGCATCATCATCACCTTTCAAACGCATTCAAGTACTTCTTCAAACTCCGTAGGGTTGTAAGAATGCATAACGACATTGAATTCACAAATCGAGTTAAAATCTTATTTTGAAGATGTTGGAATTACACATCGACATCGCTTGTTAGAACTCCACAAAGAGAATGGGGTAGTTGAAAGAAGAAATAGAACTCTTGTGGAAGCTGCCGCACAATGCTAATTTATTCTAGTGCACCGTTATTTCTATGGGTCGATGTCGTTGCAACGCTTGTTTCACTCGAACCGATCCCTAATCCATCCTAGATTCAATAAAACCCCAGTATGAGCTTGTGAACAACGAAAACCCGATATCTCTTACTTTCACGTGTTTGGCGCTTTGTGCTATCCGACTAACGACGAGTAGATCTAGGTAAATTGAAAGCTAAAGGTGATATTGGAATCTTCATTGGATATTCGATAACTCGAGGGCATCTGTGGTGTATAATGTAAGAACTAGGAGGATCATGGAGACGATGAACGTGAAATTTGATGAACTTTCACAGATGGCTTCGAGAGACTCGCCTAGAACCCGCACTAAACCCGCACTTCGGACACATCGCTTCGGGACTCGTGACTCAAAGAGCTCAATCAACTTCGCTTGACAATACTAAAGAACAAGAATGGGAGAATTTCTTCGAGTTAATGTTCGATGAATACTATGGTGGAACTTCAACAAATGCATCAAACCATCATTCCGCTACACCCACTCAAAATCATCCTTCACCAACAACAAGATGCATCTACAACGGTCGAAACCAATGCACCAACTCCATCAACATCATCTACATCTACTCCGCTTATTGCACCGCCTACCAAGGTTGATGAGCAAAACCTAAACCAAAACGATGCAACGTTAGATGAAGACTTTTTTGAAAACCCGTTTGCTACGGAATTAGCTGAATCATCTTCAAGCTTACGAGAACCATCTAACTCGCATAAATTTAACCAACGGTATCCTTCTACTCTGAAGTGGAAAAAAGACCACCCAATTGAACAAGTTATTGGTGAACCTTCAAGGCCAATTCAGATGAGACGCCAACTTGCCACCGATTCCGACTTCTGCATTTACCTTTGCTCAATTAGCAATATAGAGCCAAAGAACATTCGGGAGGCAATGGCAGAACCCGCATGGATAGAAGCGATGTAGAGGAACTTCTCAATACCGCCTTCATGACTCTTGGGAATGGTTCCAAGACCAATTGACATTCGTCATTGATCTCAAATGGTTATGGAAGAACAAAAGGGATGAAGAGATGACCAGAATTGCAACAAAGCTCGCCTTGTGGCCAAAGGATACAGACAAGAGGAAGGGATAGATTTCGAGGAGTCATTCGCGGGTAGCTAGACTAGAAGCGCCAGATTTTCTTAGCCTACGCACTCACAAAACATCACGGTTTATCGATGGACATTAAGACCGCGTTCTTGAATGGAACTCGAAAGAAGAAGTGTACGTGAGTCGCCGAAGGCTTCATCGACATGGAACATCCGGACTACGCCTAAAAACTCAAAAGGCAATCTATGGTTTGAAACAAGCTCCGAGAGCGTGGTATGACGAATCGTCCTATTTCCTTATCCTAAACAATTTCACCAAAGGAACAGTTGATCCTACCTTGTTTACACAAAATGCAAAAAGACATTTTGATTGTTCAGATTACGTGGGCGACATCATTTTGGGTCCACTAATCCGAATCTTTCAAACATTTTGAAAATCTCATGAAAAGCAAATTTGAAATGTCCATGATGGGGAACTAAAATTCTTTCTTGGTTTACAAATACATCATCCCCACGTGGAATTTTTATAAATCAAGCTAAATATACAACCGAGATTTTGAAAAATCATGGTATGGATAATTGTGACTCGGTCGAACACCAATGGTAACTTCACCAAAATTGGAGCCGATTTGTTTGGGAAACCTATTGATCCAAGAAATATTGGAGCATGATTGGTTCTCTCATGTACCTCAACGCTAGTCGACGGATATTCATTTTGTCGTTTGCTTATTAGCACGGTTTCGTGCAAAGCTCACCGAATCGCACCTCAAAGAGGTTAAAAGGATCTTCGACACCAAGACATCCATTCACATGGGACTTTGGTATCCAAAGGAACCGGATTTGATCTAATTTCCTTTTCGATCACGGACCACGCAGTGATCAAGTTACGAAAAAGTACATCCGAGGAGCATAATTTTGGGTGAAAAGTTAGTCACCGGTCTTCAAAGAAACAAGATTGCACTCAGCACTTTCAACCGTCAAGCCGAGTATGTGTCTCTATCTGCGTGTTGTGCTCAAGTTCTATGGATGAGAACACAACTCACGATTATGGCTTTACTTTCGATAAAATACCTATGTATTACGACTCGAAAAGTGCCATAGCCATATCATGCAATCCTGCTCACCACTCAAAGACTAAGCATATCGTAGTACGCTATCACTCATAAAAGAACATGTGGAAGAAGGTACTATTGAATTATTTTTCGTGAAGACAGATTACCAACTCACGATATATTTACTAAAGCCCTTCCAAAAGAAAGGTTTGACGATTTAGTTCGACCAATTGAATGCGAAGCCTAACCCCGAGGAGTTAGAATGTCTTCTCGAATCTTCTTGAAAATGATTTTCCTAAAAGCTTCATCAGAAATATTTTTGAAAAACAAAATACAAAATTTGAAAACCAACAAAAGCAAAATATAAAATATAAAACTTTCAAAATACAAAACAATAAAAATAAAAAAACCAAAATATTCTTCTACGACATGTCTCTTGTATAATCGATATTCAGACGTTTCTAGAAATGTCATTCAACAATGATACGGGCATGTACGGATGCTTGAGCGAGAGTTCTTTATATGTTTTCTAAAACATGTCGCTTCTCAAAATTTTTCAAATATGGCTTTCGATACTTCAAGACGAAACCCGGACAAAAATGATGACTTTTGATTATTTCAAATCAAAACTCGTGTTTTTAAAGAAAAACGGTGAGAAATCATCATCATCTTGAGCACCTTTTCAAGATTGATCAAAAGATTTTCAAAATCTTTCAAAATACTTTGTGCTCAAGATAACTCCTCTAAAACCCTTTAATTGATTATGCTTTATTAAAGGGGAGTATAAAACAAAATGTTCCAAATTCATGCTTAAATCAAATCCGTTTGTCTCCCCAAAAAGATTCTAAAATGTTGTTTAATCCGTTGATATCAAAAATATCACGAATATGCTATTTTTGAGGGGGAGGAGACGTGATTAAAATGTGATCAAAAAGTTTAATGATCGGTGTTTGAATCTCATAATGAGCTCGACTCAGTCGGAACCAATGAATTGACGGGAATCAAAGTCAGTAAATGTACCATTTCGAGAAACTTGTGATAGACATGAACTTACATGGGTCTAACCTCCTATTCAAGGAGTGTTTACAACTTCAAGTTAGTTATTAGAGCTAGTTGTCACCTAAAACCGACAATGGAACTCTTTAACTAGGCAACGAACGTGTCTCGTAGGGAATTGTCTATCATGAGTCGATTAATTCAAAAGTGCGAACTCTACCCTCTATGTACAAATTTGTCAAAACTTATAAGCACATGTGAAGGAGGAGTGTTTTTGAAAACATAAAACTCTTGAGTGTCTCAAACATGTTTTCAATCATAAACACTCACGAGAGATTTTCAAAGAAATTGGTTTTATGGCAACATGGGACAATCATGGAGTTATAAGGTGACTAAGGATAGGAAATCGGTCCATGATCCGCCAGAGTCGGAGGGATCTACCCAAGGACATCACAAATAGTTAGTATTAGAAGTCCTTAGGAATGATTGAAAAAGGATTGATGTGAGAAAGGAGAAAGAAGGGTTGAATAATTAAAAGAAAAGTAAAAGAAAGGGTGAAAAGAAATAGCCCTCCATAATCAACCTTAGGCGTAAACCGGGTTCAATACATATGCTCTTGGTTGTCACTAGATGACACCGGTATTGAAGACAAAGACGTCATGGACCCAAAGGACGACCGCACTAAAAATCCTAGCCACTCAATTCCTCTTAAAAGGATTTGTTTCATTCTCACCGGAACCCTACATAATCTATCGACCTTCTCTAGAGATCGTTGATATTGAAGAAGAAGACCCTCTCCCTAGTCTCCGCAGAAAACCAAAATGCACTATTGAGTCTAGAGCCACGAGATTCATCAAAAGATCTCATAGGAACACTTGACATGACATCGCTTGTTGTTCATCAATAAGGACACAAGTGATATATTATAGAGTCATACGCAGATCTTAGCAATCGCCGTAACATTTATGAGAATTTTCACAATTGTGATTCTTCGATGATTGAATGGAAACTCCCGCCGTGGTCAACATCAAGCAGCCCGACAAAGCAGTCACTTCGGTAACTCCCGTGGATTACGCTTAGTGTGTCTCAAACGGTCTACATCGTGGGGTGATGCTTCGTGTACCTCAACGACTCATCCGAATCAGAGATGTACTTTGGTATATCGCGTTATCTCACTTGTGGGACTCAGTTCAGAACGGCCTTTGTAAGAATTAGAGATGTGTTTCATACTATGTCGTTAACACCCTCGAAATTCAAACTTGTAAGTGCGGAATCCGCTTATTACTAACCTGCTTTTATGTTTTCTTCTTATGGAAGCTCCGGAGCGGATTGATCGTGCACATTCTCCACATGCTCATACCAACAACACATGAAAGTTCTCATCAAAATCAAAGGCAACACAAAGTCAAAGATGATTCTTCGTCAATGTCAAAGAATCTTCAAAGTTTAAAGACTCGAGAACTACATCATTGGTAACCAAAAGACAAATAGAAGTGTTAGCATGGTGGAGAAAGACTTGGAGACACCTAACCAACGAAGTTGACATCGGCAGACCAACATATTAACTGATCACAAAGCATGAAGGAACAAAGAATCAAGACTATTCTATATCTATACACAAAGTTCAAGCTCGAGAAAAGTAAAGATCTTATCAAGTGGAGCATCTTTTGAATGACCACCCCTTAGGGGGAGATTGTTAGCCTTAATAGTTTTATTAGAATTGATGGTCATTCACGTTTAGGAACTTTGTAACGTGTGTTAGATATCGTGCTAGAATAGTCAACGGGCTCATGGATTGGACTAAGCTAAATGGGTACTAGTTATGTTAAGCTTGCCTTTTATCCAATCCAACCCATGTCCAACCAACGAAGCCCATAGAAAGCCTTTTAGGGCATCATGTTACTTGTACTATATAAACCCCTCAAAGTCTCATTTGAGGGGTGTGCTTGAGTGTGTGTGTGTGTGTGTTTTCTTTGGAATATACAACTTATTGTTTTCATCTTTCTCTCTACACATATACACGGTTTACATCTTAAGTCACCATCTTTCCTTTCTTTGTTTCTTACTTCTACGCATAGTGTGTTTGGTTTACGTGTGTTCATCTTGTGATAAGGTGTGTACGCGTAAGGTTGGTGTGAAAGTAAGGTCCTACAAAGATCAAGTTAAATTCCTAATGAGTTCCTACGAAAACCCTAAGTCTTCACGCCATGTGAACAAAGTTTCTTCTTCGTGTGAGCCGTTTTATGATCCTTATAACACGCGCACTTGCACCCGATCCCCGAACATGCTTCCGTTGACTACGCATCCTCACGTATTAATGGAACGGAGGAAGATTCCTACAACACCGGACCTAGGAATTTCAATGAAACCCGAGAATCATGGAAGGGCAAGCCCGACTTCTATTGGGGACAAACCAAGGAATTCACTTCCAATGATTTTTCATGGCCCCCACCTCAAGGTCCTAACCAACAAAACATCGAGGGGATGTTGCAAAACCTAGTTGCATCCCAAGAAGCCCAAATAGCTAAACTCTCGGACCGCTTTAACCAACAACAAGCCGAAATGGATAGGAAGATAGATAACCTTTTGAAAGCCATGACCAATAGTGATAGGAAGGTTAATGCTATCTCAACTCCCGAGCCTTCCGGTGTAGAGATTAAGGACCCAAGTAAGTTAGCTAAGCATGTTCAATTCGTCAATACCATCGCCTTAGTGAAACCTAATAGAACAAATGACGAAGAGGACCATACACGTGAGACAAATGAAACAACCGTGGAAGTAGATGAAGTAGACAATGACTATTTCAATAAGTTTCCTATGGAAGAAGAGCTATCTCGCCACCCTCACTTAGTACGTGACCTCCGTCACATGTATGTTAGGAAAAGCCCTAGAATCAAGTTTGGGAACCCTAGGAATCTTAACATACCATGTTGCATAGGACACCTTTTCGTGGCAAAGGCCTACATTGATCGCAAGTCCCCAATCAACATAATGACTAGCACCTACTACAATTGGGTAATGAAGAAGCCTATTCCAACTAGGCAAGACCCCGATGATCCTAGTGTTAGTTGCAATTTTCTCGGTAGAGTTAAGGGATTGCCCGTTTATGTAGGTAGTTTCACGTTTCCTACGGACTTCATAATTGTGGATGATATTAGCACGGCTATAGATCCTAGCTTATCCCACGTTATTCTAGGAAAACCTTTCATAGAAAACACCGGATGACTTATGATCCCTCATTAGAATAGTGCGATTCAAGGATGAGACCGACGACATAGCTTACCAAACGCCGCTTTAAGATTGAGAAGTTTTCATGACTCTCTAATGATGAAAAGGAACTTAAACCGCTCGGTCTATTATAGGAATAATGAGGATAAAGAAAAGGAGTAGAGTATGTTATGGCTAAGATTTTCGGATTCTATAAGGATTGCTTGAACCTAGGACCGAAATATAGGACCGATTGGGGAGAGGATGAACTTTTAGAGAAGTGCATCATAGGGCACTTCTACAACATGGAATCCCCAATAGAGACCGTCATGAGGAAGGAGATGGCGGTAATGAAGTTACGTGAGAGCACGACTACGAGTCTAGCTACAAGACTCTTAAATAAAGAAAAGCGCTTGTGGGAGGCAACCCATGCTTAATTGTTTGATTGTTAGTGTCATATATCTTTTATTAATTGTTTATTCTCATGTTTAAATTTGTAAAATGCTTTAT
The DNA here is from genome assembly GCA_022545495.1 of Chrysanthemum lavandulifolium. Lineage (NCBI taxonomy): Eukaryota > Viridiplantae > Streptophyta > Magnoliopsida > Asterales > Asteraceae > Chrysanthemum > Chrysanthemum lavandulifolium. The sequence goes on from CM040245.1 coordinate 212,278,074, forward strand.
TTTGTTTTTAACCTCGTCTTAATTGCATATAAAGGTATTTTACATAAAGGATAAGTGTAGGAGGATTACACACGCTTTCAAAAGAAACGTAAACATGAGAATAACAATTCATTAAAAGATATATTTGTGTGTTTGTTCGAGTCAAATGCTTGTATCGAGTCATAATGGATGTTTTGCGAAATTTTTCCATTCTAAAGATATAAATTTTCCGAAAATCGCACCGCTTTTTGTCGGGATAACTGACGGCGTCAGATTGCAACCGACGGCGTCGAGAAGGAGTAAAACAACAGATTACTTTTTCTCGTTTTCGAACTACTTATAAATTTTTGGAATTTTCCGTGTCTTGATTTTCCGAAATTTCAGAAACATCCATTCCACAAGCATTATATCTTAGTTTAGTAGAGTCTTATATATATTATTACCACCGATTTTACGCGAAGGTTTCGTTTGTTTTCTTTGAATGTGCGGTTTTATTTATCAAGAAGAAGAAACAAAAGATTGGAAGGAACTTTTCACGCATACATTTTTCTTGGAAAGGATTTAACCACTACTTTACACGGATCCTACCGAGCTAATCAGGGGAGTACTAGTTTCTTTCGTTTTTAATTACCTTTCATTATCATAACTTTGATACTTTCGGGGAACATTGGAGACAATGCTCAGTTTAAGTGTAGGGAGGGAAAATAAAACGGGAACTTAGAAACTATGCTTATCCTTGACTATTTGCTTGGTCCAATTGCATTTGTGTAATAAACCATGAGAAAATGTCGGTTAGGGTAATTTTGGCACCAAATTTAAAATTTTTATGACATATAGGAGTGGGCCATTAGTCTTAACAAAAGCGTCTCACGGATAGGAAGTTATATGACTAGCACAAAAAACCCTTTACCACCTAAATTCCACCCAAAATGGAGTAGGAATTAAAGCATTCATCTTTAATGCTTAGAGTGTGAACCGGTAGTATATTAGATTCTAGAACTTGTTTTGTGATGCATTCCGAGATCGCTAGTAAGACTACACTTGTGTAGTTAGGAATAACTAAATGATAAGAGGCATTAGGATAACCCTTGTTTGATACCCATAATATAATTACTTCTTCCACTTCGGTTGAGTAATTCCCCCACACCTTTGCGTTGTACTCATCTTTAGTACACGATACCCCTAGTTAACCCCTCAGAGCCTATCCTTTTCGCGGTTCTCGTGATGTTTCGGTTTTCCGAAATATCAATGAAGAGCATTGTTTACACCCCACCCCAAATATACACCCAAATCGCCTTAGCCTACCTCAGATGCACTCACTTTTAGTGCATTATTGTTATCACCCTAAACCCTTAGTTCAATTATCTAATTACTTGCATGAGTTGCTAAGTCGAGTCATATCCTTTGTACACGCTTTGGGATGATTGGGACTCATGGGAAAAGTTAAAGTTTAAAAATGATTGGAATGGAACGTTAAATTCCCCTATTTGCGTAATAACGCACCCCAAGTGTTTTGATCTTTTCAATTCGGGTCAAATTAGTGTTAGAGTAATAAAACTCAAGTGTAGGGATGTGCCTATAAATCCCTATCATTTTGATGTTACAGAGAGGATGGTAGAGTAAAAGTGTATGAAAAAAAATCGAATAAAAAATAGAAAAGGAGAAAAGAAAAAAATAGAGTGTTCAAAAAAAAAAAAAAAAATACATACGGCTACCATCCTACATCTATCCTTTAAATTTATGTTTGTTTGTTTAAGTTATTTAGAGTCTAGAGTGTCGAGTCTTGGCTTAGCAACGCCATTCTTCGTATGCTTGTAACATAAAGATTTTTTGACTTGCCACCACTAAATAGCCTATCCCACCAAACCCTTTGTTTCCCTACCGTAAGCCTAACATTACAACCCTTTAAAGACCTCTTTGATAGTCTTTCCTAGGTGCTTACGCCAAAGCGATGGAGGTTTGATCTATTCTCAAGCCTATGGTAATCTATGTACTAGGACCGGTTAATGAGTGTTTAATCTTCCATTTCCAACTTGTTATATTTCATATACACCGAGAGATGTGAGTATCCAAACACCCCATGTGAGGTGCTAGTATGTAATTTCCGTGCTTGTTATGAATTTTATGGGCTTATATGTGTTGTGGACTGTTTTAAACCAATGCTTCATGACCCCTAACTTATAAATTAATTGGCTAAAGCACATTTGCTTGAGGACAAGCAAATACCAAGTGTAGGGATATTTGATAAGGTTTTAAATGTACCTTTTGAGGGTCGTTTAAGCCCTTATTTGATCACTTTTGTATCCGTTATTACTTAATATCGTTCCTTTTCACTTTTAGGTCTCTTGAAGGCAAATTGTTGTAATGGCACTTATTTGGACGAAAAGGCGCGGATATACGAAGAAAATGGCCAAAGTCAAGAATCGAGACACTCAATTTTTGAAAACACAAGGTGACGGCGTCATCGCTTAATCGCGACGCCGTCGGAGGATTTTGTGACGGACGTAAGCCAAAACTCTTATTTTCAAGTGACGACGTCAAGTTATAAAAGAGTAGATCGTCGCAACTCGAGACGACCTAGATTCAATCCGCACGACGTCGAAGTCGATGAGGACGGCGTCACAAGCACAAGGTGACGCCGCCGCAAGACTAACGTGGCCAAGACGAAACCCTAATGATGGCGACCGACGGCGTCACACAACATAAGGTGACACCGTCGCATATGTAATCTTATATATAGAATCCGAATTTTTCAAGATTTGTGTGTAGTCTTTTGGAGTAAAACCTAAACCGAACCAAGGCTGTCTTGCACAAGATTTTAGGGTTCCAAACCCTATCTTACATCAATATAAGTGTTTTACTTCATTAATTCAATAATGTCTTTGATTATTTGTGTATGCTTGCATGTTCTCCATGTCCCGCTAATTTATTTGTGTGTTTGCTTAGGAATATGAAACTTAATTATTGAATATTGATTGGTTGTCTCTTATCTTAGTTGTTAATGATCTAGTAATGCGATAGGTCATTCGTTGTGTACTTAATGCTTGATTAATCTTTGTGAACCTTAGGTTATAGCACCTTGAGCGGTTGTAAGCTAAACTATCCAAAGAGGCCTTAGAGTTAGAGTTTATGATCCCTAGTGGTATTTTGTAGACGAGACCCTTTGGTAACTTCAAAGAGTTAGGGATAAACGATACCCTACAACTTTAGACACACAACGCAATTAAGAATAAGGACGTGACAATTCAACCACCAATAGGAGATAATTAAGGAGTAGTAAAACCTAAGTAAACACATCTTTAAACTATCATACGAGCACACAATAATTAGACATAGAATACATACACCTTAGATTAGATATTTAGATAAGTAGAGTAAACGGTAGCAATACCAACCCCAAATCCAAACCCCGAGATTCGTACCTTTCCATTTTCTAAAAACATAAAAAGATAAAAATAATCTTCCTCAACCCCAACCTTAGCGTAGTAACTTCTCACTAGCATTCCTATTCCCTAGAGAACGATATCAACACCCGTGGTTTACCCTAATACTACACTACAACGATTAGGTTCACTTCCTAGGGTGTTATAAAACTTGCTCGAAGAAAAGGAAGTTCCTTTGACCCCGAACGACGCTTGTAGCGTTATCAAGGGCATGGTATGCCAGTTAACTGTCATTGCCTACAACTGCATTCCCTCTTTTGTAAGTCCACACCAAAGGCTTCAAAATTCCTTGCCTTACTTCAAACCGATGCCATCCACTGGATTCAAACTCCACTTCTGTTAGTATACTACAAGTTAGCGAGTTTCTATCGCTAGTATTATTTGATCAACATAAGTATATACCTTTGAATCTTCTTATGCAAATCCAAAACCTTGCTGATGTTAGGCAAATATCACTTTTCCAATCTTGAAATTCCTTCATTAGAGTGTAATTCCTTGTCATCACATAAGATCTGATGTCTTCAAGCATTCCAATTATTGGTTTTCTCCTTGCATTCTTTATGTGAGAATTGAAAGATTCACAAAGACCATTTTCAACAGCATCACAATCCATTCCTGTCAACATAATACAAGTGTAGAATAATTAGTATTGCTAGCTTTATGTGAGAATTATTTATGTAGAATAAGACCTATACCTTCTTTGAAGTATGATCTTGACCATGTCCATGGATCTTTATCCATTAAATACTGATAAGCTTCTTGACTTGCATTTTTTATTTCTTCCATTGTATTTAACCATTTCTGATGATAAGAAGCCTTTGATGCTTGCCAAAACAGGTTTCTAAATAGAACACCAGGGTAGAGCTTGGAAAAATTGGCATAAATATGCCTAGCACATAACCTATGTTCTACCAATGGGACAACTCTCCTAACAGCTTAGTAAAGTCCTTTGTGGCCATCAGATATAAATGTGACCCCTTTCCCATCTCCTAACTCAAGGTCTTTGGCTAACAATTTAATAAACCATTCCCACGTGTCTGAATTCTCAACTTGTACAACAGCCCATGCAATTGGGTATATTTGATTGTTTCCATCCCTCCCAATAGCTGCCAACAATTCACCTTGGCACACCCCTTTCAAAAAACATCCATCCAAACCTATAACCTTTCTACAACCTGCTTTCCAACCTTGTTTCAAATTATGAAAACAAATATAAAAACTATTGAACATGTGTGTACCATCTACAAGAGGATCAATGCGTAACTGCACTGTGGTACCAGGGTTGGTCTTTCTAAGTTCACCAGAGTAATCAACCAACCTGTCATATTGATCTCCAACATTCTGCTTAAGATTATATAGTGCAATCCTTCTAGCTCTACTACATTGATTGTGTGATGTCTTAACCCTATATTTTTTTATTACCATCTCTTGCAGATCAACCACTTTCATATCAGGATACATTCTGATTTTGTCTACAAATTGTCTTGCAATCCATTTTGAAGTCACTAAATAACCGAGATTACATTGTCTACTGCAAGTATGCTCATTAACTAGGGTTCTTATATGCCAAGAATTGCCATCATGCATCTTCACACTCTTAACCTAAAAGGACAACAAGGCTTATTGGGATCTCTAGGAACTTTTTCTTTCTTCTCTTTTTCAACAAAGCCACACCTAACCAAGAACTTTTCACTATCACTTTTTTCATACCAAAGTTGGTATCCATTGGCAACAGAATAAAAGGTAAGACAATCTTTTACTTGATCTAAGTTTGCATACAATTCACCTAATAAAGGTTTTTTTAACTTCCAATGTGTGTTTGGGTCATGGATAGGGTAATCTATTTTATTAGGGTCAAACACAATCTCATCCTCATCACTGATGGGCATATCTTCATCTAAGGTTATTTCTGGTTCAACATGAGGTTTCTCTTTTTGAGATTCATCACCTAAGTCTAAAAATAAAGGATCTACTTCTTTTTGAGATTCATCACCTAAATCACTGTCATTTTCCAACACTAGCCTACTTTCATCAAATTCAACAATTTCATTTGTTTTGTTCTTTTCATCTAAACTTTTCCTTTCTTTTATCCTAACCTGCCTCAACTCTTCTTCACCCTCAGATAAATGGTCAACTGATGCAACATCCGAGTCAGAGTCTTTGTAATAACTAGTAGGGTTTAACATGACAATAACATAATCACCAGTGTATTCAACTAAACATTCATTCTTATGAGTAACATATAAGGCTATGATACCTTCATCACTACTTTGCCACTTTTCAACAAACAACCTAACATCAGCATCAGACTTAATACTTTTTAACCCATTACTAAAGTAACACAGCACAGACACTACTGAAGTTATGTTGTTTTGAACAAAAATTTTCAACTCATTATAGGTTAAAGGGGACACATCAAGAGTAGTTGTGAGCATATCAGCATTATGATAGGTTAAAGGTTTCAGACTGAAATACCCGTTATAATAAATATCCAATGTTAATGTACCTCCTTTGGATGAAGAAGCCATCCTGCAAAAAAAAATAATGAACACAAAGGTCAATGAATAAAGATTATTAAGATAATTAAACACAACAGTAAGTATTAATTACCTTAACGAACACAAAATAAGGTTCAATTTTGTGAACAGTGAATTAGGGTTTATGTGAAGAGTTGGGGAAGATTTGGGGAAAACTGGGGAAGAAGAAGAAAACGTTTATTTTTATTTAGTTTTACAAAAGTTTCAAATTTGGCCCTTCAAAATTTTAAAATGTTTCAATGTATAAATTGTTGATGGAAGTTAATGAAAATACCCAAATTCGCAAAATTTTTTTGTTGGAAACCTGTTTATGCAAGAAAAAAAGTAGAATACATTGATTGGAAATGGACCATAACTTTGATGCATTTTTGTGCCATTTGCCAAAAATTTAATTATGTGAATTACTAATTATAATAAAATATGTAGGCTTACATTTTTAAGACATCATATTATAGAAAGTTTTAAATACATTAGTATGTAACTAGCGGTACCACCGTTGCGATGCGCAAAGTGTACTCAAAATAATTTTTTTTTGATAAATAATGTATTTTAGTTTATTATATTCTTTTAACAATAAATTTACGGATATCAAGAATTTCAGATAGCCGTGCCCGTTCGGGCTCGAACCCGTTGGTCGTGTTTGCTCGAGCTCGAGCCTGTTTGGTCCGCTACTGTTCGGCTCAAGCCCATTTGGCCCATTGCTCGTTCGGGCTTGAATATTTGTGTAATGTGCTTTATTATTTGTAGTAGTGAAATTTAATGCAGGAATTGTGTTTTATTTGGTTGTACAATATGTTTGATAATTTGTATTTCTTATGTAAGGGGTGTTTTAATAAATGTATTAATTGTATTTATTGACCAGTTAAATAATTGACTACATTAAATAACATTAATGTGGTGTTTTGTTGTACACTATGCTTCTTGTCTTGTACGTCTGAAAATTATATGCATTAAAGTGTTGTACACTATGTTTCTTTTCTTGTAATTAGTAGTCATTATAGTCATTAATAACATTGACCACTTTAATAGCATTAATGTTGTAAGTCTGAAAATAAGTCTGAAAATTACATCATGCTTATTTTATTGTACACTATGCTTATTTTGTTGTAAATCTAAAAATTGGTTGCAACTATTGTACATTGTGCTTAAATGGTTGTAAATTTTGGTGAATGGGTGTTTTTAATAGCATTAATGTTTTTTGATAGAATTTTGGTCTTAAAATAACACCACGCTTTATTTTGTTGTATAATATGCTTACTTTGTTGTAATTCTGAAAATTGGATATATTAAAGTGTTGTAAACCATGCTTAATTTTTTGTACGCCTTAAAATTAAGAGTGAGGTGCATTCGTTCATTATAAGTAGTATAGATATAGATAAAAAAGTATTAAAACTATTTTCAAATATAAATATAACATATTAAGCTTAAAATTTCTTTTGTGCTAAAATCTATATAATTAAATGAAAACAAAAATTATATTATGTAATTCGGGTCAACTACAAAACATAACTGAATTCAAATCCGAATTTCGGTTTTACACAAAGCTTTTTTACCAAACCGAATAACCCGAACAACTCGATAACCTAACTATAATCTGGTTAGACATCATAATCATAGTTTTGAAAGGCTCTAGGCGCACTAAGGCGCAAAAGGGGGCAAAGAGCCTCGAGGCGAGGCGCATTTCAAGGCGCGAGATTCATGAATACGAAGCGCAATAAATACATTAAGTTTTTTATAACATATATGACCATTTATGTAGCTTAAATAACACAAAATAACATTAAAATACTTAATACATGACACATATTACCATTATAAAGATTAAAATGGATCAGTTGTCACTTTTCAAATGGATCAACTCTTTGGCTCGATGACCTATATAGAGATTAAAATCCATATCAGAGTAAATATGCTTGTGTCCTACACTTGTAGACTTGCATCTAACAAAGCTCACAATTTAACCCAAAATATCAAGCAAACAACATATTAATATTCGAGGCATAATGCTACATTTTCATGATAATATGTCATAAAGAAAATACTTAATGAAACAAAGTAACTTCTTAAAGAAAATTCCAACCAATAAAATAAACATAAAATCAGTTCAAATTTACAAATCATACAAATACTCACGCTATGACTTAAAAGGCCCATGTATATAACTTATAAGGTCTATGTATCTTATCTTAATAATTAGAAAAAAAGCCCAAAAACTCGTTACATCTCCTAGGCGCAAAGGCGCAAAAAGCCTCAAGGCGCTGCGCTTTTTGTGGGATTCATGCATGTCGTGAGCCTCGATCCAAAAAAATCCCAAAGGCTAGAGCCTCGTGCGCCTTAGGCGCGATTTTTAAAACTTTGATCATAATACATATAACTATAATAATTTAGGGTACACAATGTTTTAAAACCCGGGTTGACCCGGGAACCGGTTAAGAGACCGGGCCGGATGTGACCGGGTTTTTGCCTATTTAAGAACCGGATTGAACCGGCGGTTTTTCATTGACTCGGGTTGACCCGGTTTTATAAACCCGGCCGGGTTATGACTTTTGTTCTTTTTTTTTTCTTTTCTTTAAACAAAAAAATCTTTTTCTTTCCTCTAACACTGACTAAACCCTTTGGTCATTTCGTTTTCGCTAAACTCAAAATTTGTGTTTGGTTAAGTTCTATTTATATGGACAAACATGTTATAATGAAAGGTTTATAGTTAAATTGAAAAGTTAAAATCATTAAGACATGGTTAAGTTTTGATGAAAAGTATTCGAAACTATGAAAGGGCTGAGATCGCCAGATATATTGCTATTTGGCTAAATGTGTAACTATGTATGTTACTGTATTACTTCTCTCATATTTCATTTAAGAGGAACTGGCTAAAACGGTTGTTGTATAACTTATATAGTGATAAACTTCTTACATAGCTTGACAGATCTAATAATCTTTCTATATGTAACTTATTGTTTACTTTTGTTCTTAAATATTTCAATCACATAAATAAGAAAATAGATACTTAAAAAAAAAAAATACTTATTAAAGATGTTATGAAAAATATACATTATGTAGTATAGAACCGGTTCGACCCGGCGGTTGAACCGGCGACTCGACCGGGTTAACTAAAAAACCGGGTTTTAAAACATTGAGAGTACATATAACTATAATAATTTGGGGCGTAAACAAGCTAATAAACGAGGAGTGTTGTTTGTAAGACCAAACTCTGATGTGAGAATAAGTACTCCGTATATGTTTGATATGAGTTTTAGTGAGATAAGTATATAGAGAGAAGTAAGGAGCGAGTGTGTGTGATTGTGTGTCGTCCATTACGGTGAATGACTCTATTTATATTACTTGGCCATACATTGCGACATGGGGATTGTAGAGATGAGGTTGTTGTCTTCGTGCAGCGTGAGAATCGTTACTGGGCGAGCGTTTGCTTTCGGGGCTTGAGTTGTCGTAACGTACTCAACAACCGTTGTGGACAAAATGATGCTCCATCCGTACCTCATCGTACAATTGTTGTCGACATTGCATCCGGACCTAACATAATTTTCGTGACCTTATTCTTTCCGGATGACCGTTTTAGCGTATAATAGTTGTTTCATAATTTTTCGCAAAAGATGTTCAGTTAGGGACGATTAGCTCCTCCAAAATATCTAGAGGAGATGATACCTCATTAGTGATCACCACTACGACTGTTAGGTGATGAATTAGATGATGTGTTAAAAAAACTGATTTAATGCTAAAATCGCGACACTGATAGCATCCACTATGGGCAAACTTATCAAAAGGTTTATAACATCTGCATCTTATAATATCATTAATTGATAAAACTTTTCATACTATAAACCTATTCCTACTATAGAATAAAGCTTTTGAGGTTTGTAAATTGTTACGATAATTTATAATACATTTTTAGACTTCTCCATAATATTAAAATATCTTGTACCAAAAATGTTATATTTACTTTTGATACAGTATTAGATTGATATTATTGAAAAAGTACATTGTGCAGCACAAGTTGTACGTCACCTTGGACGTTAAGATCCAGAGTAGTACGGAGTAGACGGTCTGTCATCATAACTGTCTGTTCGATTCACCGGCGAATCTCCGACTAACAGGTAACCACATTTCCCACACACTCGGTATAATAATACTTTTTTATTTACACCTAATTTTGTTAAATCCGTTCATAATTAGTTAAGTTTCATTATTTGATTCATTACTATTCAATTTGCAAATAATTTTTACATATTACGTGTAACGAGTTTTATCGTAATGTGACATTTGATGTTATAATGGGTTTAGTTAAAGTGTGAATGTTTGAGTTTGATGTGTTAATTCTAGAATTTATTACATTTTCATTTTGGATGTTAAATTGAACTCTATAACTACTACTAGTAGTGTATAGTTTTTAAGTAACATTTGTAGATGCATTGCATTTATGTGTTGAAGAATACATATTGATTGCTATGCTAGTAGTGTATTTTCATTTCGGACATATTTCAACTCTTCAACTAGTAGTTGTGTAACATTCCTAACTGCATTCAATCAAACCACCACGGTAGGTACCCACGCAACTAATAGCTTCTGGCCTTCTTTTTTGTCGATTTCCATCCGCTGGTGTCACATTCTCATTTGTAGTATATATAGTCGATAGAGAAGAGGTAGGTTAAGGGCGAAGGTTTGATGGTCAAGACAATATTTGGGTTTATACTAGTATACATACAGATAGCATTGACTAGTTTTACACATTTTGCATCTAAATTTCATTCATGTTTTTACGTAAAATATATATGTGCTACTTACAATTTAATAATCAAAGTTATAAAATGTTGAGGACCCTTACATATCAAATTTTAGTAAAATAGTTTATTTTAAACTACAATTGTATTAAAATGAAACACGAAAGAAATTTCTATTCAATTGCAAGTTGTCATCGAGGTGGAAGATGCAAATGTGCGACTAGTTCATACTTCATAGAATGATGGTGCTGTTATTTTTTCTGCTAATATACATTTATTTGTCCATATTAGTTTGGCGAATACGAGAGTTGAAAAAAGTTATTTGTTAGATTATCTCTCTTTTGCATAATTTTATTACGAGTCTTGCCTCAATTCGTATGGTTGTGTTATTATAGGAACTAGTCATTACTAAGAAATGGATGCTCCAAAAGAGAGGTGGTGTGTCGTCACTGGGGGAAGAGGCTTTGCTGCACGCCATTTAGTTGAGATGCTCATTCGCTATGAAATATATTCAGTTCGGATTGCTGATCTCGGTCCGGAGATCAAGCTCGAAACCCATGAAGAGAAGGGAAGCCTTGGTCAAGCTTTGCGATTAGGTCGTGCACAGTATGTATCTATGGATCTCCGTGATCAATCTCAAGTGGAAAAAGGTACTTTATCATCTTCCTAACTCATATTTGTATCTGTTTGCTTCAATTAGATTTGAGTATCTGGCTCACTTTTGGTTCTACCCTTGCTAAAGATGAATCATGGACTTTTTATCAGCAGGCTGCAATAGGATGCGGTAAATTAAAAAATAGCAGCAATTTTCCGGACATTGCTTGAAAGTGTGTTTAACATTTGAATTAAAGCCTAAAAATTGCTGCATATGTTAAACATGTCTAAATTTTACATATTTATCAAGTTTGTCATCTACTAGTAATATGATACGGAGTACTGAGGATTTTAATGGTGAAGCGGTAGGTGTACACAAGGGCACAAGGCTATTTAGAACAAAAATATGCTACAAATGTTTGTAGTTGTAAGAACACAGAGCACATAGATATGAGAAGTACACATTAACAAAAAAACCAATAGTTAATCATATGAATGGTAGTACAAGAAAGTATGAGCCAAAATGAAACAAGCGGATAATAGATGGATTGGCTAAGATACTTATATCAAGCGAGTCTAGGAAAACTTTGGAATCTGAAGGTTTTGAGATTAAGTCATACTTATGCAGAGTACATTGAGTGCAACTATAAAGGTTTGACGTGGAAGCAATCAGTTTAAAAGTATGTACATACATTGTTCTGCCCACCCAAGTGCCCAACCACTAGGGAGCATCATGCCCTTTTGTTTTTATGTAAGTGGTAATTAGAAATAAGAGGATTTATGGTCATTGCTTCTCGAGCTTGACTTTGTATTTTGTGCTTTGCTATTTTGCAGCGTGTGAAGGGGCTGGAGTAGTTTTTCATATGGCTGCACCTGATTCATCCATTAATAACTACAAGCTGCACCATTCTGTCAATGTGCAAGGTAATAAGAACGAGTTCATTTAATATCTGAGGTAGAAGTTCCCAGATAAGAGGTTAATTTTTAACAGTGTTGCTAATACCTTTTATTTTTACAACTTATGCAATTTGAATTTCATTACATGCAACTACAGGCACCAAGAATGTAATTGATGCTTGTACTAAGCTGAACGTGAAGAGGCTAATTTATACTAGTTCTCCTAGTGTGGTTTTTGATGGGGTACATGGAATATATAATGGGAAGAATCAATGCCATATCCTTCTAAGGTATTGTATTCATGGGAGTTTTATGCTTATTTTTTGCGCCAAATTAAGTTTATAATTGAAATCCTTTGACCATGAGCTCTTACACTTTCAAAAATATTTGGTATTTATTTTCAACTTTAATTATATGTTTTATAAAATAGGATCATTGCAGTGTTCTCTGTAAGTCCTTGCCGTAAGTAGTTTTAGTTCTTTCCACAAATGTTCCTGTAATATAATGAATCTCTCTGTAAAAAGATGGTTCATGGCTAAAGCTTGTGCACATAACTGATGAGTCTGAAAGCTTAGGTTTAAGCAATGTGGCTTGTCTTCAAGGTTCAGTTTCGTAACAGCATGCAGTGGAGTGACTTTGTCATATTGATTCAGTTTATATCCTTGTTGCTGAAGAAAGCTTTTTGCTGGTTCTTTCTTATTTGTTACTTTGCTGCTTGCTTTTGCTTATCAGCCTTATTTATTTGTTTATTCATTGCATAGTAGCTGAGAATTGCTATGGGAGGAATGTATATCAATGTGAATTCTCTCCTTAGAATATTGGATTTATTGTTAGTTATCACTAATCTCCACCAGGATACTTGATTTTCAGTGTTAATGTATAAGTCTAAAATGATACTATTCACTAAAATTAATTTTGTAATGTTTCAGCACAACGATTCATATTCTGAAACCAAAGCTGAGGGAGAGGCACTAGTTATTAAGGCAAATGGCGTCAATGGACTTTTAACATGCTGCATCCGTCCTAGCAGTATTTTTGGTCCTGGTGATAAGTTGCTCGTCCCATCCTTAGTTGCTGCAGCAAGGGCAGGGAAGTCAAAGGTAATTAATTATTTGGACTTCGTAAATGTGAAATTCGATTGTAAGTTTGTATAGCTAATTGGACTAGATATTAATTTACACTTTGCTTTTGATTTATGGATTACAGTTTATTATTGGGGATGGCACAAACATGTATGATTTCACTTATGTTGAAAATGTTGCACATGCTCATATATGTGCTGAAAGAGCTCTAGCATCAGATGGTTCTGCATCAAAGAGAGCGGCAGGCGAGGTAACTAAATCTGTTTAGTTCCACTATCATAAAAAGAATCTTTCGTCATGATCACATCCTTTTATTGTATGTTTTACTAGTAGATACTAAACTACCAAAGCCATACCGACATTATTTTGTGATGAGTCAATTGTATACTTTACTTCAATATGCGGGAAGGGAATACACAATGTTTGCAAATGTGGACATTTTCATTTTTCCACCTTATTATATATGTAAATGTTTTACCTGAGCAAAATATATGGAGTTGATAGGTTCTGAATATCTACTTGAAATTTTACTATTTCAAATTCCTTTTTCAGGCTTACTTTATAACGAATATGGAGCCAATCCAGTTTTGGGAGTTCATGTCTCTTATTCTTGTTGGCCTTGGCTATGAAAGGTATACTTTTTCTTGCTTTCTCTCTCAAAGGTTGTCCTTAAATTATCATTTGTTTGATCTTTACACCACGATTTCAGTCACTTATTATTGATCAAAAACATATTCATTCGTAGGAATGAAAATATGTTAGCAACACCATGTCTTTATTTCTGATTTTATGTAGTTTTCAGGCCAAGAATCAAGATTCCTGCGTCTGTTATGATGCCTATTGCACGTATGGTGGAGCGTGTTTATACAATTTTAGCACCATATGGGATGAAGGTACCACAGTTAACACCTTCAAGAATCAGACTTCTGACTTGCAACAGAACATTTAATTCTGCAAAAGCAAATGATCGTCTTGGCTATTTACCTATTGTGCCCCTTCAGGTCCATTCATGTTCCATTCTTATATTTGGATTTATTTGATATGCCTGATTCACAACTTAACTCCATGAGCTCAAATTATTAGTATTTGTTTACTCTGTAGATAAACCAGCAGAACATGTATCTATATCTGTATTAAAAATGTTTATAGCGGAAGCATATTTTTAATTGAACTAGTTTTATTGTTCCATACATTTTCTAAATAATACTTACATAAGTACTTTTATTAAAAATCTTGAATGGAATTTGGGTAACTGCAGGAGGGTCTCAAAAGGACTATCGAATCCTACTCGGATCTTAGGGCTGAGCTTTTGCCTAGAAAGGAAGGGCCTTCCAAAGCTGCTATATATCTTGGAAATGGACTGGGTATGGATGCACAAATGTATTAACTTATTTATTTTATTTGTTTAAAGTGCACTGTAAAGCTCATAAAATTTTAGTTTTAAATAACATAGGCTGTGACGACTTACATTGATATCATAAAGCAACATAATATATGCTTCTCATATTTGTATTTCATTTACTGGCCTGATGACCTTATACTATATTGCAGTTGCCGACATACTTCTTTGGAGAGATAAGAGGCTGACATTCACTGCAATGCTTGCTTTGATTGTATTTTACTTCAGTTTTGTGTTACCAGGAAGTACTATGATAACTGCAATTTCAAAGGTCCTCATGTGGTCTTCAATCTTTCTGTTTGTTCATGGGAAATTACCCAATCGTTTGTAAGTTATCTTTTTCCCTTATAATGTTCAACACACCAAAGGTTACCAAAACTTTGAAATTTTTAGCTTCGTTTGTTGTGTCATTTCACTTCGTTTTTAGTTAAGTTCGTTTTAGAATGGGTTATATGCATAATAAGATGACCAACTGTGGTCCAATTTCTATATCAGATAACAAACCTATACAGATATATTGATTTAAGTTTACCAACTTTTACAAATATCAATTTAAGTTAATCTGATCTGGTAGGCGGTAGCCGCTCAAAATGAAGATGTGGCAGCTGATGTGTTGGTAAATTTTTACCATGTTGACTTCTTTTGTGATGGTGCAGAATGGGATATACAGTTGAGAAAATTCCGGAATCAAAGTTTCAGTTCTCAGAAGAATTGACACGCAAAACTGCTTTATCAGTGGCTTCATCATGGAATTGTGCAGTAGATAATTTAAAATCTATTTCCAGTGGGAATGACTGGATGCTATTCTTCAAGGTACTTTCATTAAATGCATTCATATCAAAATATTATTAGGCAATGCAATCATGTGCTGTAGGTCTTTCTTCACATTCTTTGCTCTGAATGTCTCATGAATTGTATTGATTTGTTCACAAACAGATGGCTTTGTCTCTCTTCATCATAAGCTGGATCGGGTCAATGTCGCTGCCAAATTTTTTGTGAAAGGTTCGTAGATAAGTCTATAAACTACTCTTTGGCATAATTAAATCCTTGAGCTTTTTGTAAAGTTTACCTAAAGAGAACATTTTGTTAAGAAATTAGCACATAAATAGTCAAACCGCTTAAAAATGGGCAAATTTCAGGAAACCAACATACTTTATCATATTTTGCTCAATAATCCTTAGAAATATTTTCTAGTCGATTAGTTCCTCAACTTGTTAAAAAACTATGCCAATCATGTATATTTTATTAATAAGCATACCCAAACATCCCCTTAATAAATATTTATATTCACGTGAGCAAAAAACACATACCATGTGAGCATTTAACTAGTGACCGGTAGTATACAACTATACGTGTTGACAATTAACAAAGATGGGACTTAGTTGAGTCAAAAGAAAGTGTAGGGACTTATTTATGGAAAATAAGAAAGTACTATCTGACAGCAATTTAGCGTACACTTGCATAGAGTTGAGTTTCTTGGACAAGAACCTGGTGTTTGATTTTCATCCCGAGTCTTATGGTTTGCAACTTTTCGTTTTTCCAACAAATTTTCATTCCAATTTTGGTTTTAGTTCTATGCCAACCTCGTGTAGTAATACTCAGTTATTACTTCTACTAAAATTATATTGCATTGATGGTTTAAGGTCATTATTTTAAACCTCTATTTTGTTTTTATAAGTTTCAGGTTTTTTCCTACCTCTCTAATTAGGATCCAATATGTGGATGTTAGCATCTCATTAATAAATGTGGATGTTAGCATCTCATTAATAAAATTTATGCTTTATCGTTGCAGTACTTCCCTTCGCTTTTGCTGTATTTCACATTTACGATCAATATGAAGATGAAGTTGACAGGATTGCTAAAAAGGTTTTCCCAATCGAACGCATGTCAAATCCCGACTTCTTAAGATTGTTGAATCCTTTCAAGCCACTTGACAAACACGATTAGTTAATCATACACTTGACACAAACAGTGAAGCATTTTATTTGGTGATCAGGGTCATTTAGAAGCAAGACGATTTTGTATATGCAACTGTTGTTAAAATTGTGCTGGCAAGATTTTTCCCCACGCAGAAACAAGGACTAGATCTGTTGGTATTGTTTTGGTAGGTTTTTTTTTTTTTTTTTTTTTTTTTTTCTCTCTCTCTCTTCCTGGGTAGTAGGTTAGATGATATGGTTGTTTAATTTAATTGATTTTGTTCTTGAGTATGATGGTAATTCATTTCTACAATTATTTTTCTCTCTTCATTTATCTATACCATCATGAAAGTTGCAAGTTGTGACTGTCTATCAGTTTTACAGTATCCGTTTTTACTGAGTGAGCGAATCTGGAGCATCCGTTGGCCAAATATAGTATTAGCCTGTTGAGGGGTTTGGATATGTGTGTGCTAAATGTGAGTATTGGGACTTTAGTGACCAAGATTAGAATTAGTTATCAATTTATCAAAGCTGTAAATCAGCTAGGTAACTTTTCATGTATCTCAACGATTTGTTGTCTAAACGTCAGTAAATTTATTTTCGGTTTCTCCAAATTTGATTACTTGGACCCAATTATTATTTTTTTCTTTTTCTTTTTGAATATAGACCCAATTACTTAAAAAAAATAAAAAAATAATTATTTGGACTTCCAAATATTAGTTCTAAAACAGCGACTTCTCCCACATTGGCACACGAACGTAAATCATTCATAAACTGTTATCTTCAGTCTCTCATCCCGATCAAATCATCTTTTATAGATAATAACGAGCGGGTTAACCCACACGTTCATGAGAATCGTTACTCTATTATTTTATTTACTGTACTAAATTTGCAAAAGGATTTTTTTTGCGCGTTGGCCTCTATTATTTTATGTATGGGAGTTTTTTGTCATAATCTTTTTGTATTAAGACTTGGTAATGGGTCAAAATAACTCATCCGGTTGCCTTATCAATAGTGTCAATTTTTTTTTTTTTTTTTTTTGTTTTATTGTTTGTTGTTCCTGCTGCCTTAAAATTTGTTAGTAGTATTATTGTCGAAAAAGTAAGCAAAGGTCAAAATACACTATGCAAAATATTTGAAAAAGCGTTCTTCTTTGGAGGTTTTGCTTTCATACAAAATATTAACAGACATCAAGACTGTTTGATTCGGTATGCGTGACTTGGTTCTAATTGACTTCAATTACGATGAACGACACATTATTCATTTATCGAAAGGTGCACAATCTTAAAAGCAAGAAACGAATCCAATTTGCCAAATAAATTGATTTCGATAAAGTCGTATGTATTTATATTTTCTTTATTGGTAAAATTATTTCGAGAATAATGGCGCAAGTTGCATAATTTTTCGAGTCCGTTTGGTACGTCCGAATGAGTCTCTTGGGTGATTTTACTAAAAGTTTTGCTATTTGTCCGTTCTAGTCCCTCCACCCTATTTTTAATAATAACCTTTGAGTTTTTATTGTACACATTTTAGCCCTCAAGTTTTATAAAACCAATTACTCTCATAATTACTCATTTACTCTCTCACCGAAACACACCAAACACATTGTCTCTATCTCACTTGGCCGGACGTCGTCATCTCCGGTCCCACCGTGTTGGAAAATTTTCCGGCGACTTCTTTTTTCTTCCAAATCGTTAGATCGGTCACCAACTTTCTTTCTCGGAGGTTTTAGGCCCGTGAGTCGGCTCGTACCCACCGCGCGCCACCCCTACGACCGCTATCACCGGACCGCCGCCACGACCATCCCCTATTTTTCTCTCGACGGTAAGACCATTCACGCTGCTCCCTTTCCCTTTTTAATTTTAGTCGAAACCCTAATTCTATATATATATTTTTTAATAAAACGGATTTTATTTATTAAACTTTTAAAAAGTATAAAAGCTTGTGTGGATCTAAATGTTTTGCCGCGACTCGTTTGACTCGGTGGCTCACCGAGTCAACTCGTTTGACTGGGGCGAGTTGACCCGTTATCTTCTATTTTCCTTATTTTTACCAACTATTTTAACTTATTTTGTAGCATTTGGTGTTGTTTGGAGTCGTTTTGGGTTGGCTGTTATCGGCAGCCGCGTAACGCGAGGCCAAGCCATGAGCCACGGCGAGGCGTGGGTAGGATTTGGTTGTTCTGGATGTGGATTTGTTAGTGTTGTGATGTTTGAATATGGTTGTTTCGGATTTGGTTTTGTGATGTGGATTATGTTGTTTTGGATTTGGTTTGTAGCTGAAAACAGTGTGTAACAAAAACTAATAGAATGCAGCTATATTGGATTTGGTTTTGTGATGTTTGTATATTAGGGTATGTGGATTTGTTAGTGTTATATATGCAGGCAAATATAAGTTTGCATTCTTACCTTTCTTTTGATCACTGTGCAGCTTGGTTACAATATGGAGAAGATGATGTGCTCAAGAAGGAAGTATAGATGCAGAGAAGTTTCTAGTTTGCATTAAATGCAATTGCAAATATGTTCAATATATGTAGGTTTTAGGCTGCATTTGTTGACTGAAGTTGTATGGTTTTTTGACTTCGTTTTAATGTTTATGTGTGACAACAACGTACTCCACCGACGTCATCGCTCATACGTTTGATGTACTTAAACTTTGTTAGCCAATAGTAGAGTGGCAAGTGTTAAAAATGGTACTAATGACATTGAAAGGACCAATAGAATGTGAGATTAGGATGCTAATTACCATATAACCAACTTGTTTTGCACAACCCATGAACGCCTATTAGTATATATATATAATTTACCATTCAAAACACACACTAAACTTTTATCTACTGCCAACTATAAAATCAACAAAATAATTAGGGTTTCAATCAGAAAAATGCGAAGGGAAACACACAGACGCAATTGTTTTCGTTAATCAATGAAAGGTATGTTTTTATTTTTTTATGAAACGATTTAGATCATTAAAAGTAAGTGAATGTGTGTGATAAAAAGTATATAATCTTGAATGTGCATTTATGTTTTGTATATTACTAGTAGGGTATACGCGCGTTGCGGCGGGCGAGTATCATGGGGTGATTAACCGGAGAAATAGATCCCGATGAGGTTTGATTCACCAGTTTGTATCGGTTACAACCGGTACTCTCTGGTTCGTTTTTTGATGGCTTTTATTAGCTAGCCGAACCAGTGGCGACACCGATTTCCGGTTGAACCCGTTGATCATGGTTTTCAGAACTATATGTACCATTAACTTGTTAGCTTGTATGAAGCTTTGTGTGTTTTACTAGTTTGTACGATGTATATAATAACATGTACTTTTCATTTTAAGGGTGTTTTAAAAATAATATTAATTAATGTGTTTAATTATTTTATATTTTGTATTATGTTGTTACTTGTTTATATTGCACATTGTGAAATTTTGATTGTACATTTTAGAAAAGGAGTGTTTTAATTGGTTGTATTTAAATTGCTAGATAATTTTTAATTAACTGTACAATGTAAATAAATCATTGTATTTAATAGCACTATTAATTATGTGTTAATATAATATTTTAGTGCATTAAAAGTTGTGCAATATGTGTCTTTGTTTGTATGTTTCAATTACCAAGTTTGTAATGTTTTAGTGCATTAAAAAGTTGTACACTATGTATAGATATTTGTAATGCTGAATTTTAAGGTATTAAATGCCTAAAAGACTTTTATGCTATATAAGATAGTAAGATAGTCTAAAAAAATACTAATTTTTTGTTTGTTTTGTTTGATTAATTTTTCTTAGATCAATGGAAGGTATGATGCTTTTTTATTTTTAATTATACCATTTTTAAGTACATAAGAAGCTAAATGTACGCGAAAAATAGTATCCATGTTACATTGTGCATTCATGTTTGATGTGATCAATGGAATGCAATAAACGGATGAAAATTATGGTAATGTAATTGTGATCCTTTCATTAGATTAATTAGGGAATACATGGTTTCATGTTCTGGTTTGTGGAATACAAGGTTTCATGTTTTGATTAATCAACGGAAGGTTTGTGGAATACATGTGTTTTAGATATTTATTTTTGGTTTAAATACAGATGTTTGGATATGTGGTTTGTGTATATATACCGGTGTTTGGATAAGTGAGTTGTGTTTGTGGATTACAAGTGTTTTGGATATACAAGTGTTTGAAATCCATATGTGTTTGGATTATGTAATGGATCATAAGGTATACCGGTTATTGGATAAGGGATTTTGTTTGTATATTACATGTGTGTTGGATAAACAAGTGTTTGAATAACATGAGGGTGTGGATTATTAAGTATATGATAAGATATACATGTTTTTGTGTGATGATAAGTTTATTTGTTTGTGAAATACATGTGTTTGTGTTACATGTGTGTCTAAATTAGAAAATAGATTATAAACTTTAAAGTTGTTACATGTGTTTTAACAAGTCATTTGTTGGTTATCATATAATTACATGAGATATGATGTTCAATGTGATTATAACAAGAGAAGTAGTTATTAATAGAAAGTGCATTTGTGTATAACCGGAAACTGATGTTTGATATACATCTGTCGTGCACTCTATTTTGTTTATAGCATACAAAATAGAGATTAGATATTTGAAAGTGCGTTTGTGTATAACACTCGTCCAATCTGTATTCCAGAATTAAGGAGAAGCAGTAAATTCAAAGGAAAGGGACCCGTTGTAGACGAAAATACAATTGAAGATCCAATTGACACAAACGTAGAGGAGAGTGATGATGAATTTCAACTTGTTAGTAATGCTAACCATCAAGCCTCTGGCAGAAGTGGTAAGCATACATAATATACATACTTGCATTTTTTTTTTATCTTTGATTTTCTGATTTTGATATTATATAGCTTGTGCACTTTTCGGTGTGGCAAAAATTGATAAGTTTTTGTTTGTGTTATTAACAACACCGATGAGGTGGAACAGAGCTATGATTATGGCTAGATTACAAGATACACCAAGTGTAATTATAGGTTAGTTTGTATTCATGGTTTAAAACTATGTGTCACAATTTAGATTATTGACTATTCATAAATTTTAAACACAAATGCATCTTCTATAGCTACAAAAGGAAAGAAAAGAGCAGCGGAAAACAGGGGAAGGAAAATTAACAAAAACAAAAAGGTATGGAATCTGTGAGAGTTTATTCAATTTTGTAATATAGCTTCATTGAGTTATTATAAGTATTAACGCTGTACATATGCAAATTATTTTTAAAGGGATACACGTACAAAAGATTTGACGGGTCCTTCTACAGTAAGGACACAAAAAAGAAAACTCCGAAAAAGAAAAAATCTCCAAAACATGAAAGAAAACACTGTCTCAACTACGTTGAGAACTAGGTCAAGCCTAAAACCTCTATATCTTGCAATAGCAACTTTAAAGCCTAATCAACAAGCTTATGTTGCTAAAATGGGCTTTGGTAATTTATTGGAGTTTAAGGTTGATGGCATACCATCAAGACTTTGTTTCTATGTCATTGACAATTTTGATCTTGTGAATATGGAGATCAAATTGGCAAGTGGTTCACATAAGGTTAATACGAAAGTTATAAGCGAGACGCAAGGGTCGACAGACGAAGGTGAAAGTATTATGAGATCGGAAGTGACATGTAATGAAGATATGATAACAAATTGGAAGAACCAATTTCCTGTGGATGAAGAGAACATTACACCGTATGTAGTCAAAGGTAAGATTCGCAAGTCCAAAGAAGTTGATTTGAATTTCAAATTGAATTTTGTAGTATTGTTTGCGAATATTATGGGATGTTGCAATAAGAAAGGGTCGGTTGACTTAGAAGTTATGAAACACATAAGCCCCAGACACCCGTTTAGAGAATATTAACTAGTGTGAGTATGTGTTGGAAAGTCTTCCGAAATGCAAGACATATTGGAAAAAGAATCTTCCAAACAATTTCTTTTGTGGACCTGTTGCACTTTTGACGGTAATCTTTATTGATTTTACTTTGTATATGTATGCACATGTATATCATTTTAACTTGATATAACCTATTTGTGATACATATGATTTATGTGGATGGTACAAAGTGTAGTTCACTACCAATGGTGTGAAAACGACCATCGACAACATGATGTATGGAGGTCCTAAGAGAAAGAGAGGAAGAGGAAATAGAAGCAGGTGTATTTTTACTTGCTGAAAAGGAACTTGCTTATGAGGAAGAAGAGGATTATGGATTTCCAGAAGACATTGAGGTAATAATTTATAAATAAAATTGAATAATACAAGCGTCTATCATATGTTTTTAAACTTAGTAGTTCAAACACATGTAGTATAAAAAGCATATTTTAAAGGCATGTATTTCTCACAAACCACGTCTTTTAACAAAACACATGTGTACCTTATAATATATAGTCCGATAACTTATAAATTGCACAAGTGTATTTCAAGTGTATTTTTGTAAATACATGTGCCTCAAAAAAACATCATAGACTAATAAACTTAGTAGTTCAAACACATATGGTATAAAAAGTATATTTCAACATAACAGAAATAAAAAATACATGTGTGTCACAGAAACACCATACACTAATATGAGGTTCAAGATGTTCACATTATCTTTTTGTTACAGACTGAACATAAAATTACATGTGTTTCTAAAAAACATCATAGAGTAATAGACTCTGTAGTTCAAACTCATGTAGTTCAAACACATGTAGTTCAAACTCTTGTATTACAAAGAAAATACATGTGTTTCTAAAAAACATCATAGACTAATAGATTTAGTAGTTCAAACACATGTAGTATAAAAATTATATCTCAAAGACATATTTCTCAGCGTTATGTATAAAAAACGTATCAATCATGTAATATATGTAACATATCTACGTTGTGCACATGTATAGAACCATTTAACTACGAAGTTGCATGTGTACACATCAATGATACGTTATTTGTTTGAATATAATAGGCAAATGCTAAACGATACTTACACATACAAGCATCAATATACATGAACATTACTACTTGTATGAAAACAAATAGAAATATAATAAATGACATAATGAAAACATAAAAAACTTAGTTTCGAAATATCTAGATAAAGTTTCAATGTCATGGAAACTGACAAAACATTAAAAATAAATATAAGACTTGAAAAAATCCATAGTTACGATAAAATAAAATGCAAACAAGGTTAAGTCTATTATGGTGTGAAGATGCATCTACTAATTGCCTGACGTGACATTATCAGATGCCTCGTTCTCATAGCCTTCATCCTCATATCCAGGATCTTCATCGGCTATTGCTTTGCCCTTTGATTTATTCTGTTTGCATGTGCGCATGTTGTGACCAATCTCATCACAAATGTTGCACGTACGACATTTTTCTTTGTTTTAGCCTTAGTTTTTTTTTCACCTGGCCTAATAAATAGATCCTCCAGTTCCACAACCATTGTTCCTTATGCCTTGCGGAATTTTGACAATAACTTCTGTAGGGGTAGTAACACATTACAAGTTCTAGTATATTTCTTCATTGTTGGCCTTGTTTTTTCTTTAGGAAGCTCAGTATCTAAATTATTTTTCAGCTCGTTAACCTTTGCTAGAAACTCTTTTAACTTTTATGTGTCAATCCTTAAACGATCAACACAATCTCTATTGTTGTGTGAACATCAACAGCTAGGTTATACATTTCTTCAATGCAGGGTCCATATTGGTGCCTTTTTTCTAGCAAATGATCAGGCAAAACATCCTTTCTCCAACGCTTACTAATTAACTATTCTGGAATCAATACCAATTACACGAAGGACACATAAAACATGGCGATCCATAACGTCCAAAGTGGTTACATGTGCACGTAATTGTTCCATCCGTTACATTAAGAACAACTTGCAAAAATGTATCCATAAGTTATAATTTGACGTAACAAATAGTTGAATATTAGCACATATGATAAACAACGATTAATAGGGCAAATAAATTGAAAAATATTATAGAAAAATATACATGAGCATTAATAGCAGTTTCGTTACTTTGATTTTTTTTTGTCGGATAACACATACTTTAGTCCCATCTTCAGAGTTAACACTTATCTGGGAACAAGAATGTAGACATTTGAAGATCTCTTTTGTACCTATGCACGACATGAAAATGCATGTGTCAAAGAATTTTTCAAAATGTCTAGTAAACTTGAGAATTTGGTTGTATACTATAGGTTATTGTATTAAGTAGAGTCATAAGTATATAAAATATTACCTCTTTGAAAATTGAACGCGTATACACTTGACACGCATGTATTTCAATTGGTAAGTCAGTGAACATTACATGAGTTGATTTAAATGTACGATTGTCCATAACCCGTTGGGTATATCTTTGTTTTTCCATTACAGCCTCAAGACAAAGCATAAATTGAACCAACATGTTACCTTCATGGGAATATATCTGAAAAAATGCATTTGAAATTTGAGAACGAGATGTGGTATTCATTAGATAACATATGAGAAATTTCTTAAAATTACTGGGAATCCACCTATCCCTAATTTCAAACATTTCTGACAACCATTTGTTTCTAGATAGATTAAACATGCCAATAAGAGCGTGCCATCTCTCCTCAAAGTCTTCGGGTCCAATGTCTATATTCCCCCTCTTATTGGCATGTTTAATCTATCTGGCAACAAATTGTTGTCAGAAAATTTTGAAATTAGGGATAGGTGAATTCACAGTTATTTTAAGGAATTGCCCATGTGTTGTCTAAAGAAGACCACATCTCGTTCTGAAAGTTAAAATGCATTTTTTTCGGATATATTCTTATGAAGGTAACATGTTGGTTCAATTTAAGCTTTCTTTTGAGGCTGGAATGGAAAAACAAAGATATACCCAACAGGTTATGGAAACCGTACATTTAAATTAACTCTTGTAATGTTCACTGATTTACCAATTGAAAGACATGCATGTCAAGTGTATATGTATTCAATTTTCAGAGAGGTAATATTTTCTCGTACTTATGACTCTACTTAATACAATAACCTATAGTATACAACCAAATTCACAAGTTTACTAGACATTTTGAAAAATTCTTTAACACTTGTATTTTCATGTCGTGCATAGGTGCAAAAAGAGATCTTCAAAGGTCTGTATTCGTGTTCCCAAATAAGTGTTAACTCTGAAGATGGGACTAAAGTTTGTGTTATCTGACAAAAAAACCAAAGTAACGAAACTGCTATTTATGCTCAAGTATATTTTTTTATAATCCTTTTCAATTATTTTCCTATTAATCGTTGTTTATCATATGTGTTAATATTCAACTATTTATTACGTTAAACTATGATCAGGTTGTTCTTAATGTATTGGATGGAACAGTTACGTGCACATGTAACCACTTTGGACGTCATGGATACCTGTGTCGCCATGTTTTCTGTGTCCTTCATGTAAATGATATTGACCAGATTCCAGAACAGTACATTAGTAAACGTTGGAGAAAGGATGTTTTTCCTGACCATTTGCTAGAAAAGTGGCATCGATATGGACCCTGCATTGAAGAAACGGATAACCTAGCTGCTGTTGATGTTCACACGACAATAGAGTATTGTGTTGATCGTTTAAGGAATGAAACAAAAAGTTAAAAGAATTTATAACAAAGGTTAACGAGCTGAAAAATAATTTAGATGTTGAGCTTCTTAAAGAAAAAAAACAAGGCAAAAACAAAGAAATATATTTGTTAGGCGTTACTACCCCTACAGAAGTTATTGTCAAAGTTCCTCAAGGCGTAAAGAACAATGGTCGGGGAATTGGAGGATCTAGGTTTATTGGGCCAGGTGAAAAGCAAATACTAAGACTAAAGAAAAAGAAAAATGTCGTAAATGCATCATCTGTGATGAGACTGGTCACAACATGTGCACATACAAACATAATAAATGAAAGGGAAAAGCAATAGCCGATGAAGATTCTGTATATGAGGATCAAGGCTACGAGAACGAGGCATCTCATAATGCCTCATCAGGAAATTAGTAGATGCATCTTCACACTATATTAAACTTAACCTTGTTTACATTTTATTTTATCACAACTACATATGTTTTTAAGTCTTATATTTATTTTTAATGTTTTGTCAATTTCCATGACATTGAAACTTTATTTAGATATTTCAAAACTAAGTTTTTGTGTTTTCATTATGTCATTTATTATATTTCTATTTGTTTTCATGTATATTGATGCTTGTATGTGTAAGTATACGTTTAACATTTGCTTATTATATTCAAACAACGTTTAACATTTGCTTATTATATTCAAACAAATAACGTATCATTGATGTGTACACATGCAACTTCGTAGTTGAATGGTTCTATACATGTGCACAACGTAGATATGTTACATATATTACATGATTGATACGTTTTTTTATACATAACGTTGATTATTTATTTAGTTATATTTTTATAAACATTTCATTCAAATCATCTCATTAAAACTAAATTATTTGACTTTATTCTAGGGATTGATTTTCCATATCATTATCTTAACTATGGATATTTTTATTTCCTTATTTTTTGGGTAGGGTGTGACTGTAATCACCCAAGGCATAAGAAATAAGGGAAACGACTCCAAGGAAAAAACTAAACCTTTTCCAAAAGAGGTAAGTGCAGCATGTGTCATGAAATTGGACACAACATGCACACTTGTAAACTGAGAAAACAAAGGCAAGGAAATAAAGGATGAAGAAAATCAAGTTGAGGAATAAAGATTTGGAGACGAATTATTCAAACACAAATCAGTTTAAGTAGTATTTTCGTTTAATGTTTTACATCTTTCTGAATAAATATTGTGTTTAGTTTGTTAGGGAGATTTATATTCCATAACATGCAACGCTTCATCTTTTAATTAGAATATAACAAATATGGTGTTTGTTTTTTATATAAATATTTGGGTTTGTAGCAATAACTGTATTATAAGGTATACGCGTGTTTTGATATATGCTAGGATTATTAAATGTATTGTTAAAATACATCTGTGAAAAATACATTTGTGTTTGTACTAGTGAATGGATTATAAGGTATATTATAAGAATACATTCATGTGTTTTCAGTTGTGATTGTATTATTAAATATATTGTATATGTATGTGAGAAATACATGTCTTTGAAATATAATTTTTATACTACATGTGTTTGAACTACAAAATCTTTTAGTCTATGATGTTTTTTTAGAAACACATGTATTTTCTTTGTAATACAAGAGTTTGAACTACATGTGTTTGAACTACAAAGTCTATTACTCTATGATGTTTTCTTAGAAACACATGTAATTTCTTGTTTTGTACGGAAAGGTAATGTGAACATCTTGAACCTCATATTAGTCTATGGTGTTATCGTGACACACATATATTTTTTATTTGTGTTATGATTAGTATATGTATTTACAAAAATACATTTGCTGAAATATACTTTTTATACCACATGTGTTTGAACTACTAAGTCTATTAGTCTGATATTTTTTAGAAACACATGTATTTATAAAAATACACTTGTGCATTTTTCTATAAGTTATCGGATTATAGATTATAAGGTACACATGTGTTTTGATAAAAGACATGTGAGAAATACATGTCTTTGAAATATACTTTTTATACTACATGTGTTTGAACTACTGAGTTTAAAAACATATGGCAGACGCTTGTATTATTCAATTATGTATATAAATTATTACCTCTAAGTCTTTTGGAAATTCATAATCCTCTTCTTCCTCATAAGCAGATCCACCTGCTTCTATTTCCTCTTCCTCTCTTTCTCTTAGGACCTCCATACACCATGTTGTTGTCGGTGGTCGTTTCGCACCATTGGTAGTGAATTACACTTTGTACCATCCACATAAATCATCTGTATCACAAATAAGTTATATCAAGTTAAAATGAATACATGTGTATACATATATAAACTAAAATCAATAAAGATTACCGTCAATAGTGCAACAAGTCCACAAAAGAAACTAGTCGAGTGTCTAGGCTTATGTGTTTCAAATTTCTAAGTCAATTGACCCGTTCTTATTGCAACATCCCATTATATTCATAAACAATACTACAAAATTCAAATTGATGTTGATGTTGTTGTTATTAATTTTGTTTCGGATCAAATTTAACCTGTTTTGTGTCCCGCGTTATTTGGATTTGCTTGCTTATCTTTACTCAGTCGCGATTTGGATTTAGATCGTGACCCAGGTGAGTCACGGTTTAAATTTGAATTTGCGATTGATTGTTTTTGCTCTTTTGGTTATGGATTTATTAAAGTTAAATGTTTATGTTTCGGTAGTGTTGAATCCGTAGAGTGCGTTCGTACATGTAAGTGTGTTGGTCTCGATTTTGTATAAAATCATTTTGTATAAAATCGTAGGGTGTGGTGTCATTGCTTATTTGTATCGGTTTGACCACAATAACACAAAGGTATGCTTGAATCGGTTTTGTGATAGGTAATGGCGAACCTGTGTTTGTGTTTTTAGTAATTTGGGTGCGTTTGGTCTATTCAGAGATAGGCTTAGAAGCCTATAGAACTGTCAAGGAGTGTTTGTCTGTCTTAAACCCACTTTTTCAGCTTATAACAATTTAAGGGTTTGGTTTTTTTTGCCGTCGAGTCTACTAGTCACCCAAGGGAGTATGATTGTTTGCGTTTGTGTTTGAAGCTGTGTTTGTGTTGCATGGGTATATTGGGCCGCAAGCCCACATAGGGTACGTTTAATTGATTTGGTAATGGGCCCGAACCCCAAAAGAACTAGGGTGCGTTAGGTATTGGAATGGGACACGAGCCCACAATAAAATTTAGAAGTGTATTGGTTTTAAAATGGTAAAGTTGTTGTTGTGTTTATAAATTAATTAACCTGTGTTATATGTTTTACGATTATTGAATATTCAAACTAACGTCTCTTAATTGTTTTGACTTGGTGATCTTTGGTACGTTTCGGATATTAGGAATTGTGACTTGGATTTGGACAATACAAATATTTACCAGACTTTGTATATCGGAATATGACTTAACATATGAGACACATAACGGACTGATAACATTTGGACAAATCGGACTACACTGGATATTTTGGACTAGAGACGGATGTAATATATTAGACTCGTGACGAATTTATTATATTAGACTCGTAACGGACCTAAAATATTCAATTAACACTTATTAAACTAATAACGAGTTATAAAACACGATAACTAATAAACAACCTAAATTTGATTTATTATTAATTAATACTATTTGTTTTAAACTATTATTGTGATGTGTTTAGATTAACAAACACGAACACGTGTTAAATTGTAACCTGTCGAAAAGTGTTGTTTTGGAAAAATTGAGTTTTACTAAAGTAATATGACTTGGAAACGTTGTATAAACGGATGAGTCATGCCCGAAATTTTATAAAGTTTCTAAATCTATACTTTTGTTTCGAAACCTTTTATTAACCTGCATTATATTATTCACAGCTTGCGGTTTTACTCTTAAACCTATGAGCTCACCAACATTTTGTTAACGTTTTCTAGTTCCGTTTTCAGGTGATAATTATTAAGGTATTTGAAGGCACGTTTATTGGAGTCAGACCACCTTATATTTTTGCTAGCAAGTTTTCAAGACGATAAGATTTTAAATGAGACATGTTGCACTTTTAAAATTTTAGACGAGGATTTTTTTGTAAACTATTGTTGTAATAATTGTAAGGTATGAATCTATGATGTTATGCAATTTGCCTTTCGCAGTTACATCTCGTGTTTCCGTCACGGGGTGTGACAGGTAGTATGTAAACAAATCATACCGCTACCTAAAGTAAAATCCGAGAGTAAAGAGATAGCTTCTAAAAAACTTCCGGCAAGTGTAAAAAATTCAATAGAAAAATAAAATTTTCCGATTGCATACATTTGTTTTTGCAACAAGCCTTTTTTCCCTTAACACTAGAGAAAACAACATATATAATATAAAAATATAGAGTAAAATCCTTATCGAGTATATAATGCCAACGATGCGAATAAAGGGTAATAGCTCTTGTTTTAAAATAAATATACAGAACTGGAACATGTAACCTTTTTAATTCTGATTAACATCCAATACAACATAAATCACACTTAAAAAAAACTAACTCAAATCGAACATAACTTACGACGTGATTTGCTACTAAAATCAAACATAACTTACGACGTAACTTGCTACTAAAATCAAACATAAACAATCAAAGTATAGCACTAGAAAAACATTTGAAAAATGAAATTACATAATCATTATATAAGAAAGGACATAAAAAAAAAAAAAATCGTGTGAAATAGAAGCAGGCTAACTTATAGTTCGTGAAAGTAATAAAAAAACTCAACCTCAAAATATCAAACAAAGAGGTTATTCATATAAAGGATTTACTTCGAAAACGTCAATTTATAGGAAGGGCCAATTACTAAAGAAACAAGATTATCTTTAAACTATCAAGCTTCTACATTATTGGGTCAAACTTTGGGAGGCCGGCACCCTCCCTTGCCTCTATTAAGTTCCGCCGTTGATTTGCAGAGTCTCCCAAAATTGTGAAGGGGGTTGGGATTGGGAGAGTTGTTCGATTTTAACAGGTACTACGCGCCTTCGAAACAAGCCACCTACATTTTCTCTGGTTATACTCATTTCATCATTATCAACAGCAGTGCGCAAGATTCCATCTGCTTGAGCGCCACAACGGCGGCAGTAATAGAACCCTTCAAAGCAATCAATTTCCGAAAAGCCACATGTTTGGCATATCAAACCCAATCCATTAGCCATCTAGGCAGGTACAGATGTGGTTTCTATAAAGACATAACACAGAGTAAATCAAGACTTTAAATGATAGAAAGTAGTTGATGATTGACACCATCATTATATGTAAGAAAACAAAACAAGGCATGACCCCAAACTCAAAAATTTAAAGATATGGAACACGTGTATATGAACAAGTCAATGTTACAGATATTTGTACTAATAGCGTAATAGGTGCAGTTCACACATTGCTCTAAAACTGACTTCTCGTCTATAAACAAAGCCACAACTTTGGCATTCCAAACCCAATCTATTAGTTATGCCTGTAATGATAACTTTTAAATCCTTTACATATGATACAGATCTGATAATTGCCACAATCTCTACAGAAAAGAGAACACAGAAAGCAAAATCACAATCAGCTTATAAAGTGAGACCTGAGTCTTATATAAATCAAGACAGAATGATCGATTATTTTTTTTTTACGTAGTGCCATAATCAATCTTTTTTTCAAATCAGCAAATAGACATGTGAACCAAAAACCACCAACTCATTACAACCTAAGAGCTGAACTGCTACTAATGAGCTTAAAGATCACAAAACCGACTTTATAGCCGCAAGGAGGATGCCCAAAATTTGTTCACCACTATAGTTATATATTAGAACCCCAGCTTATGCACCACGTCATTTCTTATCCATAATTGTTGTAAATCGAAGGATCCATCTATATACTAAAGATCAATTTACTTTAAAATGACGACTCACAAAATCAAGATTGACAACCCAGCTGTTACATCCAAAACAGTAAATTCATCTAAAATAACTCCACTACTTCAACTTTTAACTCAATAATAAAATATATACGCTGCACATCAGGAAACTACATGGACTTTGAACCAATGAAACCTTGAATTCAATCGGGGCGCATATTTCACAAACAAAAAAGCTGCAAAAGTCGAAAACGTTTTCTTAGACTTCCGCAATAGGTTAGTCAGTTAGGAATTACGTTTAGCTACGGATATCCTAAATGTCCTAAATGTCAACTTAACATAATGTTATTTAAAGTAGATAAATACAAATGCATATTCTAGCTAGGTATTCGATGATGTATTCTGGTGGCTTAAGCACGAATCGCTACGACTTTGTTGCAGAGGTTCGTTGTTGGGGAAAGGCGGCAAACATTTTTCTTCGCAATCGAATATATACGACAGTTTTATAACACTGCCTAAAACACAATAACAAAACCAAATAAAAATACAGTAGGACCTAATTTGATATAAAAAAATAAACTTTAAATTATAAAATCTAGCTTAAGTTTGACTATGGTTCCAATAAAGGAACAAATTAAGGGGGTGTTTGTTTAAGCTTATTTAGCTGGCTTATGTGCTTACACTACAAGAAAAACTGGATTTAGTGACACAAGGTATATCGTCACTATCAGCACAAAATCGGTCACTAACACTGTTTAGTGACCAAAACACGGGTGGTCACTTTTCGTCACAATAGCTCCGTCACTATTTTCTTTAGAGACCAAAAATTAAAATCCGTCTCTAACCAATGACCATAATACGATGGTCACTATATCGTGACGATATATTCGGTCTCTAATTTTGGTCACTAAGAGGTGAAGGTGGTCACTGAAATGATAGATAGTGACCGATAACGGTGGTCATAAAAGTGGTCACTGTTTTGTTAAAGATAACGGACTGTTAACTCACCGTTAACACCCATCGGTGACCATATGTGTGTCACTTCAGATAAACTTAGAGACCAACCGGTGGTCACCACCTATTTACTTTTAAAAGCAAAAGTTGGTCACTTATTCACACATAAATACAAAACGATTTAGCAATTTCACAAAATATATAATTACGATAAAAATCAAAAACAAAAAATTTGAACAACAAAGATTTCAAATATTACTTACGAATGCATACATAAGATTCTTTTAAACATATAATTTTTGGTATCTCGCTAATCAAAGGAAACAAATAAGGTTAGACATTTTGGCGTCTCATAAGCTCATTTTTTTCCGGCTTATTTAGAGGGTGTTTGTTTAAGCTTATATGTGGGCTTATGAGCTTATTTGATTTCGGCTTGAATTTCATAAGCCTCAATTTTCCGGCTTATTTTAAACTTATATAAGCCCACAAGTTTAAGCTGGAAAATTAGGGCTTATGAAATATAAATCGAAACAAAAATAAAATCATCATCCTTATGCAGCAGCTTCAGGCTTATCCTCTTCCATAGCATACTATCATACAAGAAATATGGATACTGGAATAATTGCCTTCTGTTTATCACTCAAATCAATGTGGTTGTACTCGGGATCATTAGATGTTGCAGCTTGTCTAAACCAATTAACACGTGCGACTAGTTGCCCAACATAGGAATCTCTTCGAGTGCTCCTTGTACCGTTGTTCAATAGGATCACCGTGCTGCAATTGTTTTATCAATGTCAGATGTGCACCTTAGATATGATAAGAAAAATATGATGTTTGGAAAACAAACCTTCTTGAGCTCATCAAACTTTGCGACGTATACACTTTAGTTTCATCTTCCCCATCTTCATACAACCAATCCTCTGTTTCTTGAAGCAACATGGCTAGGACATTAAGACATCACAAGGTGGTCTTGCAGAGATGGTTCTGCATAATTTTTCCGGAGCATAAGACGTTCCTACTTCCTACAGACCGAAGATGCTCAATCCCTACCTCATACAAAAGTGGTAAACTGGTAATTGAACGCGACCAAGCCAAGCACAAACTGATTTGGCACATAGCCTACCTCATACAAAAGTATATGTGCTTAGATGCGTTGATAGCTTGCCCTTATCTAATTATCGAGCTCATTTCATAAATGCTCATATAATTTGAAGTAAAAGCTACTGATACAATAATAAATGAACTAATAAATTGAATAGTGACGTGTATTTGGATCAGATATGTATGAATGGCTAGGCTCATCTAAGGACTTGTTTAGGCTTAAAATTTTGGCCATATTAGAGTCAAGCTCGGGTCAGATAGTCAAACAGCCTAACTACGCTTTTACGCAAAGTTGCAAACCCAGCTTACACTTTGCCTCACCAAAGCTTGTCTACTAGCTAGCTCAAACACTTCACGAGCCAGCTTGTATGCAGTATACAAGCTAGGGTCAAATAGGTTAGCAGTTGTTCAAAGTAAAACTTTTAAAAGCTTGCCGAATCCTAAATCCTTCTAATTTACAGAAGAAAATAATATTGTGACAATACAATTCTTTTTACCATATTGAATGCATTAGCTATTTATAAAACTGGACAAGATCAACACACCCCGAACCCGTGCTAAAAACAACTTTTTTAAACTAAAAACTGTTTTGACCTGTTACCCAACCCACCTCTCACGCACTCATTTAGCCATCTATT
Organism: Chrysanthemum lavandulifolium; assembly: GCA_022545495.1. NCBI lineage: Eukaryota > Viridiplantae > Streptophyta > Magnoliopsida > Asterales > Asteraceae > Chrysanthemum > Chrysanthemum lavandulifolium. Next base: position 212,312,783 of record CM040245.1, read on the forward strand.
TATACCCATAACCACATGCTTAAAATGTTAGGCTGCTTTCAATTGCCTATGCTAGACTAAAATGGAATAATAAATGCGAAACAAACCTCTTTGGAAGGTCTTTGAGAGATGCAAGGATGGACCCTCCAATCCAGACATCATGCTTCCTCTCGGTGGGGCCACAACCTTAATCTTCATCTTTGCTCGGGGCCAATCTTGTTATCTCTTTGCTCATCCTATCGGCAATTCCGGGGAACATAGTTGTACCACCACTAAGTACAATGTTTCCGTACAAGTCCTTCCCGATGTCCACATCACACTTCATGATGGAGCTATATGTAGTCTCATGAATACCAGCAGATTCCATCCCGGTCATGGATGGTCGGAACAGAACCTCTGGGCACTGAACCTCTCGGCACCAATGGTGATCACGACCATCGGGCGACTCATAGCTCTTCTCGACAATGAGCTGGTCTTGGAAGTCTCGAGCTCCTGTTCATAGTCAAGGGCTATGTAAGCCGCCTTCTCCTTCATGTCTCTCACAATTTCCGCTCTGGCGATGTGGTGAAAGAATACCCACGCTCTGTAAGGATCTTCATCGAGCATCGTGAGGTCACGTCCAGCAAGTCCGGAAGAAGGATGGCGTGTGAAAGAGCATAACCCTCGTAAATAGGAACCGTGTGACTCACACCATCTCCTCGAATCCAACACAATACACTGCAAGTTCACAAAATAACAATAACCATGAGAATGTCATTGCAAAAGTAACAAGCCATAAATAGCTTCAAGGGTGTTTAATGCACCGTGCATTATGCACGTTTTAAATATGATAAATCTTGTTTGGATGTGGTCTGTTTTTGAAATGCAATAATAAAAACTTGGAAGTTTGTCTGTTCAACAATCGTTATTTGATAAATTAAAACATAAGATCATCAAAATGACATTCATGTGACAAACTTAGACACTCAACGAAATGGATATTGAATTCTTAGCTTAAATCAAGGGGTAAATAAGTAATTGTAGTTTAAACATAGATAAACAGCTTGAATTAACTGGTATGAACCTGTATATTTTCCTCCAAACAATCAGATATTCAAAAGCAAAACTTATTTATTGAAACATAAAACATGGATTATTGCAACTCCAAGTCCCAATAATTGGAAGATCAATCCCAGAGCTTTAGCCAAATGTTTACAATGCCCCATTTAAAACTATTTTTGCAACACATTAAAAATCAACAAACTTGACAAAACAATTATGGGGTCTCTCGCTAGGTATCATCAATTGAACACTTTCTAAGTTATGGGGTCTCTCGGTTGGAAAAGTTGCATCTATTAGTAACGGGTTTCTATTTTCAGGCTCAGCATTGTCAGTTGGGCATTCTACCCGCTCCGGCGGGATTGGGAATAGTAGTTGCCAATACTCAATACTAACAAAGTAATAAAGCTTTAGACTATATTCAGTTAAATAGAACTTTTGACTCTATCTTAAATTACTTATATGGCATTATTTCAGGCGGGAGATAATAAGCTCATACCATCAACAATGCATAATACTTGGTCATAGTTTACTTATATATTATTCAAGGTTTTGCCAATCATACACCTTACAATCCGTAAACAAGGGTAGAATCCTAATGTAGTCTATTCCGTAAGCTTGGAAGCTTTGTTCTAATATCACTATACCATAAATAACACCTAATAGAACTTTAAAATTATATACCTAACCTAGCATATAATATCCGACCTTTAGAATTGCTAAACAACATTAGTTCTAACAACATATATATAAAGGCGTCACATAAATAGACAATAAAACTACAGGCGATTCATGACAGGTCTTCCCATACTCCTTCGCACTATACGCCAAATAATACACAAGCGCAGCATAAGTACTACTAGCCCCCATATCATAAAACACCACATACCTCGACCCATTCCCAAAATCCTTATCAATCCCATACTGCGATGCCGCACCACAATGCTCATTCACAAGCGCCAAAACATTAACCCCCGCCATCTCCGCACTCAACAACACTCCCTTCCTCTCCTCCACACCAAAATACGGCAGAACCGTAATAACCGCATCCTTAACACTCACCTTACCATGAAACTCAGTCAGCTTCATCCCATACCCTAACACCATCCCAACCATCTCCTCAACCGAATAAACCGTCTCCTTATCGTCTATCCTAATGCCTACATTCCCCCTCTTCTCATCCACAACTAACATAAGCATTCACTAACAGATCCAAACTAAAACATATAACCTCTAACCATCATTTCATCACAAAATAATTCAAATTCAACATTCAAAATGGTAAAACATCATTTCATCACATAACAGATCAGGCATTTCGTCGAACAGTTATTCAGCACAAACAAAAGGTTACTAAAAATTACTCAAATCGATAGCCGTATAAACCTGTGAAATGATACAAATTACCTCAAATTGATAGCGGTATAAACCTATGGTATGAGAAGATGGCGGTGGTGCGGTTGTGGTGGTGAGCGACGGCGGGCGTGGTGGTGAGCGACAGCGGGCGTGGTGGTGAGCGACGGCAGGCGTGGTGGTGAGAGACGATGGGAGAAGATGGTGAATGTAAATTTAATAGTGATGTGATGCGGTTGTGTTTGTTTATTTAAGTGTTTTTTGAATGTAAATTTAATCACAGATATTTAAGTTATTAACTTATTTTACGAATAATCAAAGTTATTTAGATATTAAGTGTAAATTTAATTTTATCAAAGTTATTTAGATAAAAGTATATAATATAATAAAATTTTACGAATAATCAGTATGTTTTAAATTGTCAGTGTATTTATATCATATTGGAAAAGATATATAACTTTAGTATATAACATTGATGCATTGTCGTTTTTCAGTTGGCTTTTAAATTGAACAAATTTATATGTATTTTTTTTATTTGAAATTTTGGTAATATTTCATAATGGGAAAGATACATGATCTTGGTATATAATACTGATGCATTCATTTTAATAATTCATCTTGCGGATATTTAAAAAAATCTCGATTTTACCAACTTGTAAAATTCATAATTTAATGACCACCGTTTTTCGTCTCAATATTTTATAAATCAGTGACCACCAACCTTGGTCTCTAATTTGAAAACCTAGTGACCACTAATATTTGGTCTTTAAAATTTAGGGGTTAGGGTTAAAGTTTAGGGTTAAGGGTTTATGTGACCACCGTTTTTCGTCTCAATATTTTATAAATCAGTGACCACCAACTTTGGTCTCTAATTTGAAAACCTAGTGACCACTAATATTTGGTCTTTAAAATTTAGGGGTTAGGGTTAAAGTTTAAGGGTTAAGGTTTATGTGACCACCGTTTTTCGTCTCAATATTTTATAAATCAGTGACCACCAACTTTGGTCTCTAATTTGAAAACCTAGTGACCACTAATATTTGGTCTTTAAAATTTAGGGGTTAGGGTTAAACTGTTAAAGTTTAGGGGTTAGGGTTTATGTGACCACCATTTTTCGTCTCAATTTTATAAATTAGTGACCACCAACCTTGGTCTCTAATTTCAAAAACCTAGTGACCTCTAATATTTGGTCTTTAAAATTTAGGGGTTAGGGTTAAAGTTTAGGGTTAAGGGTTTATGTGACCACCGTTTTTCGTCTCAATATTTTATAAATTAGTGACCACCAACCTTGGTCTCTAATTTGAAAACCTAGTGACCACTGATATTTGGTCTTTAAAATTTAGGGGTTAGGGTTAAAGTTTAGGGGTTAGGGTTTACGTGACCATTAATTTTGGTCTAAATATTTTATAAATCAGTGACCACCAACCTTGGTCTCTAACTTAGAAACCAGTGACCACTACTTTTTGTCTTTAAACTTAAAATACCTTTTTCGATAGTGACCACCACTTTTGGTAACTTGCTATTTCACTGAAAAATGTTAGATTCACTGTTTTAGGGACTATGTGGCCATTATTTGTCGTCACTAATACTTGTCATTGTGACAAATTAGTGACCACATTTTGTAACGGTCACTAATTATGTGGCAATGACGAAAATGCAGTGACGACAATTATATTGGTGACTAAACTATGATAATAGAGACCAAAGCATGAGTGGTCACAAAATAATTGGTCACTAAAGGCACTTTTTCTTGTAGTGTTACTGAACTTCTAATAAGCTCATAAGCTCCAAATTTTGAGCTTATCAATGTGAGGTTATGAGCTTATTGAAGTTCATAAGCTCGTAAGCCCAAAATTTTAAGCATATGAGCCTTCAAATGTTAAAAAAGCCCATACACCATCAAAATAAGCTTAAACAAACACCCCCTGAATTGTAAATGTATATATTTGTGTGTGTGTGCGGATCTACCTTCAACACAAGGTATTTTCGACAGTGTAAAAAAAATCGTTTATATCTCAAATGCTACTATAAAAATGAAGTGAAAACTTAAATGCGCACTTAATGAAAACTTAAACAGCATCTACCAGGTGTCACTTTTTCTGCTAGTCTACGCAAATTCTTTGAAAAAAACCCATGACTTTATAAATCTGAAATACATGTTAAATCTTTATAAACCTAAACTTATAAAGAAGCTAAATCGACATGTAAACCTTTTTCATTAAGGGATTTTGATCATCATGCAACTTTTAGGTCAAAGATGGGCACAAACTAACATAAAAAAGAAACCTGGTGTGTGTTTTACAGTAATATTAAAGCGGATATTGAATACTTAACTAGCCTATGTATACATTAACTTTACCTATTCTGTTTAAGTTTATTCGGATTATGTATGTATAAGCTACCCCAAGTCTTCATGTCACACTAAGCCGCCCAACTGCCTTTTATCACCATGCAAGCTTTGCGTAACAGCAGGCATGCAAAAATGTCTGTTTGGAAACTTAAGTGGTCTAACTGTAACCTATCGAATACCCCGCCGGTGCATACATTATTCTTAGGGGGTGTTTGCTTAACTTATTTATGGGCTCAATTTTTTTCGCTTATTTTGAAAACTATTATGTTTAGAACTTTAGATTATCGAAAGTTAGGGCACGAAGTGAAGCAGATACAGTTGTTGTTCGTGACATCTTTACCAAACAACAACTTATATAGAAAAATATATACTTTAAATTAATAAAAATAATTGAAACTTATATGCATGAAGAGTGCATACCCACTGAAAATAACCGAATTCTTTAAATGATCAAAAACTCTCATCAGAAAAAAGTAAAGGATCGGAACTGTCACCTGTAACTTAGGTTTTTGTTTCTCAGGCGTTAGGCTTTGGAAGGGTTGTTTACTTGTTTTTGTTAAGAATATAGGCTCAAAAAAGTTTTGTTATAATGTTGGCATATACCCAAGCCCATTTACACTTTGATAATTGATAGTATACCACTCATACGGGAATTTTTAATTTTCCATTATACATTACAAGGTATTTTCATTTTTGATATATTTGTTTATGAATTAAAACTTTATATTATATGCGTTTTTTAAAATTGTAGATTGCTATCAACTAGAAATTAGCCTACCGTGCATAACGACGGAGCCAAATTAAGTCTGATATTTGGTTTAAATTAGTTTCGGTATTTTGACGTGTTGCGACGAAGTCAATTTGAGTCTGCTATATTTATTCTAAGTTATCTTAGCCAACTAAGATATTTTGTTACATTTGATTCTTTGTTTAGATTTTTATGAATTTCATTTTTGACTTTGTTACACATTACATACAAAACCATTTAAATAAAACGCTTAAACCCCATCAATCATTTTACAAATTCACGTCAAATTTAAAAATCCTTAAAACTAATCATTACCTTTTTGCATTAAAGCTTAATTATATTCTACTTTGATACTATTGATTATTTATATAAGAAATGATACATGGATCTAAACTTAAGCTTAAACTTATATTTAAAACTAAGGTGTCGTTTGTTTTTCAGAGCTTTTTACCTCATCATCGTAAACCACGTATGCCGCAAAGAAGAGAGTACGTTTAAGCTCTTCATCCGAAGAAAATAGTTTGTTTTTGTCTTTATTAAAGTCTTCTTTCATTTTTCTTCTTTCTTCTTTTTCTTTTTCTTTTCACTAGTATTTTTGTGCTAATGAAGTAACTTGTTTTTTCCTTTTCTTTTCACTAGTTTTTACATTTCGTATGTTTTTACATTTCCTCCATTTTCTATGTTTTCGTCTGTTTTTTAATGTTTTTGTCATTTTTACATTTTAGTCCATTTTCTTATGTTTTAGTCCGTTTTTTACGTTTTCGTGCTTTTTACGTTTACATCTTTTTACGTTTCGTTTTATTTTTACGTTTCGTATGTTTTACGTTTTAGGTTGTTTTACGTTTCCATCCTTTTCTTCGTTTTCTTCCTTTTTTACGTTTCGTCCGTTTTAATCTTCTTTTACGTTTTCTGTTTTTAAGTTTTCGACCGTTTTTACGCTTCGTCTTTTTACATTTTCGCCTTTTTACATTTTCGACCGTTTTTACGTTTTCGTGCTTTTTTTTCGTTTCATTCGTTTTCTTACATTATCTTACGTTTTGTTAGGTAAGATAAAATAACGTACAAAAAACTTATAAAATCATATGAAAATGGAGGAAAAGTAAAATAAACACATGAAAATATAAAAAGCAGTTAAAACGTAAAAAGTCGACGACAGCGTAAAAACGGATGAAAACGTAAACGACGAAACGTAAAAGGACGAAAAAGTAAAAATTTGGCGGCGTAAAGAAATGGACGAAAACGTAAGAAACCGACGCGTAAAAATGACCGCGTAATGGGACGAAATGGACGAAAAAACCGACGAAAACATAAAAACGGACGAAAACATAAGAAAGCGGACGAAACGTAAAAACGGACGAAACGTAAAAGACGGACGAACGTAAAAGAGATGTAAGATATTGAGAAAGAGATGTAGGGGTTGTGAGAAGAGGTAAGAAGTGGAAAAGAAGAGATAAATTATGTGCGCATGGTAGAAGAGAAATAAGAGATTTTATCCTCTTATGTGCGAAAAAAACAAACGGTCTTCAGGAATACGTCTGCATACTGCAGACAAAAGAAAGGCAAAGAAGAACTTTGAAAAAACAAACAAGGCCTAAGTGTCATCATCCTGATGGCTATAGACATGGCCCATTTATTTTATAACCCATCAGAATGATGCCAAGTGATTTTAAGTCTAAGTTTAGACCTAAATTTAGGTCCATGTATCATTTCTCTATTTATATTAGTCCTATCATTCGTATTATTAACGAAGAGTATGGAGTATGCGTGTTGCGGCGGGGCATAAATCCATAAATCCATATAGGATATGTTTGACAAAAATATATGTTCTTGTTGGTGCTGGTGATGTCTTGAACTTTGAAATTAAAAGTGTAAAATGACATAATTTGTTAAAATAATCTCAATATTCATTTAAAAGCTGGTTTTAAAAACTTATTTTTGAAAATTTATTTTTCTAATATAATCCACAATCCGGTTCAGCAAATTTACTTTTGCATCTTTGTTACTCATACAACATTTGCTTGGTCACAAAGAAATGAGAAGAAATTAAATGTATTTAACAACAAAGGATTGTGCAAAAGCATATACATTTATAGAATTATGAAAAAAATTATACGTTTAGTCCTTGAGTTTACCCTAAATGACAGGTTTGGTTCCTAAATTATTTTTATTATACCACACATATCTATTTTTAAAACCAGTTGCCCATACAATCCTTATTTTGGATGGGACGTTAGTTTCTTCGTTAAGTGTTAAAATAATATTTGCACCGTTAGTCCCTCCGTAAATACTTTTTGCTTAGTCAATCCTCATTTTTTAAAATAAATTAAAAAGGGGCAGGGATCAAACTTGAGTCTTTTGTTTAACAAAGTAACGCCCCAACCACTGGACTAAGCGTCCAGTGGTGTAAATATACCATTTCACTTTTGTTTTAACCTTTTATTTGTTGGATTTAATATCCCTTTTATACTTTTTCATACGTTCCGTCCATTTTTATACGTTTTCATCCGTTGTTCTACGGTTTTGTATGTTTTCGTCCGTTTTCTACGTTTTTGTCCGGTTTTATACATTTCGTCCGTTTTCATACGTTTTTGTCCGTTGTTATATGCTTTCATCCGCTTTTATATGTTTTGTCCGTTTTTATACGTTCTCATCTGTTTTATACGTTTTCGTCTATTTTCATACGTTTTTGTTTGTTTTATACGTTTTCGTTCGTTTTTATACTTATTCGTAAGGTTTTGTCCGTTTTTGACAAAAACATATGACAACGTTTGAAAAGGGATGAAAACATATAAAAATGAACAAAAACATATGAAAACGTATAAAATCAAACAAAAACGTACAAAAAGAGACGAAAACGAATAAAAATGAACAAAAACGTATAAAAATGGACAAAAAAGTATGAAAACGTATAAAAACAGACGAAAACGTATAAAATGATGAAAACGTATAAAAACGGACGATAACGTATAAAACAGACAAAAACGAACGGACAAAAACGTATGAAAACCGATGAAAAAGTATAAAATGGACAAAAAAACGTATAAAAACGGACGAAAACGTATAAAATGAATAAAAACGTATGAAAACGAACGAGAACGTACAAAAAGGGGCAAAAATGATTACAAACGTATAAAAGCGGACGAAAACGTATGGAAACGGACAAAAACGTATGAAAAAGGACGAAAACGTTTAAAAATGAACAAAAATGTATAAAAACAGACAAAAACGTATAAAAACGTATGAAAATGTATAAAAATGGACGAAAACATATAAAAACGGACAAAAACGTATGAAAACGTATAAAACGGACGAAAACGTTTAAAACCAAAAAAAACGTATGAAAACGTATAAAAATGAACAAAAACGTATAAAAACGGACAAAAACATATGAAAACTGACGAAAACGTATAAAAATGGACAAAATGTATGAAAACGTATAAAAATGGACAAAATGTATGAAAACGTATAAAAACGGATATTAAATAATGAAAAAAGGTTAAAACAAATGTGAAATAGTATGTTTACACCACTGGATGATGAAAACGTATAAAAACGGACAAAAACAAGTCAAAACATTTAAAAACGGATAAAAACGTATAAAAATGAACAAAATGTATGAAGACGTATAAAAAGGATATTAAGTAACCAAAAAAAGGTTAAAAGAAATGTGAAATAGTATATTTACACCACTGCTTAGTCCAGTTGGGGCGTTACTTTATGAAGTAAAAGACCCAAGTTCGATCCCTGCCTCTTTTTAATTTATTTTAAAAAATGAGGACTAATGGTGCAAAAAATTTAATGGATGAACTAACGGTGCAAATATTATTTTAACACTTAACGGAGAAACTAACTTCCCATCCAAAATAGGGACTTTTTGGGTAACAAGTTTCAAAATATATGTGTGTGGTGTAATTAAAATGAAATAGGGACTAAACATGTATTTGGGGTAAACCACAAAAACAAAACTTGTAAATTTTTCTATGATTATTTAAGTTGAAAATTAAGGGATCAATTCACTTATTTGGAGGGCTACAACTGGTATAGTACTCTAAAATAAAAATTTTCATTTTAAGGGCTAACATTTTGCTTGACCAACAATTGGAGCTTCCAACCACTATGCCTCGCCAAAAGAAGTGCGTGCATTTTATAAATTTAGATAGACCACAATTTAGAACTATTTCTAAATATAGGACAAGCCCTAACTTCACAAGACATCCATGACGGGAAGACTCCAATAGGCCGTATCCATGTGCAACGATACGCTGTATTGGATGGTGGTTGATGAATATTCTAGAACTTTGTACTCGTGGACCCCACTCTAAGTTACCTCGATACACCGTCTTGGTCTCATCTGATACGCCATATCGACCCGTTTTCGAAGACTATATATAGAAAACCTAACATTCGATTTTCAGAGAGCTTTTAACCACCAATTACGATTCCAGTCAGTAGAAACTAGAAGGGGGGGGGTTGAATAGTTTACCCGTTTTTAATTTTTTGTTAAAAGAAATTTGTTCTTTTGAAAATATTTTTGATTCGAAGTTATGTGATATCAATTTACAATGTATGAATGCTATAAGTATAACAACTAAACATAAAATATGAAAGTAAAGATGATAAAGATTTAGAACAATCAAACCAATGCATAAAGGTTTATAGTGGTTCGGCTAGGAAGCTCACTCTTCACCCTACTCCACTCCCCGAGTATCACACTCGAGAGTTCTCAATCACTCTGTCAACAAACTCCCTTTGGCGGAGAAAACCGTACACCGTAGCTTACAACGATTTTTGACACTAAGCTAAATGTTGAGTCCTAATCTTAGCTAGAACCAATCTACAAAACACTACACACACCGCTAACCACTATACACAACACTTCATGGACTTACACCTCATCCGAATCTACACACAACACTACTCGGACTTACACCTTGTCCGGATCTACACACAACACTACTCTGACTTACACCTTATCCGGATCTACACACAACACTACTCGAACTTACACCTCTTCCGGATCTACACAGAACACTACTATACCCAACTTACACACAAGTCAGATCTACCAATATACAAGAATGAAAATTAAGAGAGTTTAGATAAAGAGGAGAATCGTAACAATGATTACGTGTGTAATGCCTAATCTACAACACTTCGTTTCTTGGCGAATACGAGCATTCTTCTCTTATCAATTTGATCGAAGAAAGAATGAGATCACTTATAAACAAATATACACAAGTTAATGTGATCAAAGAGGGTAGAAGAAGAGATTGAGAAAGAACAAAAAGTTGTGTGTTAGAGGGTTGTCAAAATCTGATTAAAATAATGTAGTATTTATAGGAACCAGGAGGAGCGGTGGATGGTTCCTTAAATATGGACAGTCCCCTATATATGAGTGACCGTCGCCCCTTTAAGGGACCGTCCCTCAGGACGCTCCTGTTTTTTTCATAATGCAGTGAAATACTTTTCTGATGAAGGTGCTATCTTCTTGGGCGGGAAAAAGGGATGTTGGAGATTTCAAATTCAAATTTATTTTTCTTATTAAAACATTTCTTTATAATTACAAAAATAATTTGTATAATTTATTTTGTAAAAAGGTTTTCTCACATTTATAAAAATGTGAGTTTTAAAGACAAAAATATTTCTTTGATCACTTAACAACTTATATAAATTGTTTGTTCATACCTTAAGCGATATTGTGTCGAAATAGACTTTAACAACTAAAAATTTGTTTACGTATATTTTTACGTAATGTGTTTTTACATTTTGTGATTATCAAAATATACGGAGGTCGAAAAATATAAATAACGTTTTTGACATTATTTGTATTAACAATCTCCCTCTTTTCGTTGATTACAAAATATAAACTCATTTTATGTAAAAATGTAGTTAAAGAAATTTGTAATGAGTTTTAGTTCATTTCTCCCCCTTTTTGTAGAATAAAAAAAGGTGTCGTCGATGCGTAGAGGAATGAAAACCGACGATGCTACCCCTTGTTGAGGGCACCGAAGAATCGAGCTATGGAGATGTGTTACAAAAACAAGTTAAAGTACAAAAGCAAGTATATATATTCATCTAAGTTGAATCAAATAAATGTAGCAATTTAAAAAAGATTGAATTTGATTTGAACCATTCTCGGTCCGGTCCCTTATATATATGGACGATCCATATATGTGTGGGACCATTGGTCCCTTTAAGGGACTGCCACCAGTGGCGACATTTTGGATAGATTGGTAAGTTTTCTAATTTTGTCATTTTTAAGGCTTGTGAGTAACACAATTATAAATGTATTAACAAGTATCACAAGTCTTAAAAAGAAATTACCAATTCAAATATCACATAAATATCTCAACCATAAAAGACATTCATAAATTAAGAAAGCATACATGATTAATAGTAGGGATACATATGGTTTCTACATTACAAGAAAACTAAATAAATACTAATGCTAGTTAGTTAATCCCACTGGTGCATGCTTGGCACAAAAGAGAAGGTTTGGTTATTATCAACTAAACATGTAGAGATGTTTAGTTGTTTGGTGGAGAAGAAGGTGGTGTAATGATGATGGTTGGTGGAGTTGGAGGCATAGGAGGTTGAGAGAGGAGGTACTCACGATGAGAAAACATGTAGTGTAGCTCATCTCTTAGGGATGAGATAAGGTTTAAGATGTGGAAGCAACATGTACAACTTATACTATGATGGTTAACAAAGTTGTAGTTGATGGGATAACCCATAATAGGTAAGGTGGTAGAGTTGAAGGAGTGTAGTCTAATTGACTAATAGGAGAAAGAGATAATGAGGTATTTGGTGGTGATGGGTTGCTAAGACTTAGAGGTAGTGATAACTTTCCAATGTGAGATGAGAAAGGAGATGAGCTTGGTCTTGAAAAATAGGAGGAGGTTCCTCTTGTTGATGATCTTTTGATAGGTGCACTTGGTTGAGGTGAGCTTTTGATAGGTGCACTTGGTCTTGAAAAAGAGGAGGAGGTTCCTCTTGTTGAGATGAGGCCATTGAGAAGAAGATAAGTGTAGAAGATAGAATGGTGAAGAAGGTGGTGAGGAGAACCAAAGAAGAAGGTCATTTTATAATAAAAACACCTCTAGTTTAGGCAAAGCATGCAAATGAGAGTTTAAGGTATTAAAAACTGTTTATCTTATTAGGGTAAGGTGGTGAAATTTATGAAGTAAGTCAATTGCTGCAGAAAAGAAAACAATAGTAAAATCCGTGACCCAGGTTGGGACGGTCCCTTAAATAGGTAATGGTCCCTTATATATAGGGGACCATCCCCTCCTTTATGGGACCACCACCAGTGAGTTATAGATTTTGCTCAGTTTTATTTTTCATGCAACCTATATAAACCTAACACTTACATACATGCAATCTGCAGATTTTTGCAGAATCTTACAAGATCACTAATCAACCAAAATAGACAATAATAGCTACCGCACTCAAACAAAATATAAAAGATAATAAAAAATTAACCATCTAGTTAAGTACTAATGTCTAAAAAGCCATAAGTTATCATGTCCTAAGCATAAAACATAATAAATTCATAGTTAACAAGTTCTAAGCATAATAAATCCATAGTTAGCAAATCCATAGCTATGATCATAATACCAAGTACATCACTTCTTCTTCTTCCCTTTCATTAGGTTCTTGAATCCTTTTGCTATTTATCTTAGCCCACCCCAATGCTCTTCTCGCAATTATAGGTGACGGTTGAGAAATTTAGTTTGTCGTGAGAAGAGTGTTTCAATTATTTGAGATTCGAGATCTCGAAACACCAGGGGAATGCCATTAGGCAAATAGTTGACATAGGTGGTAGGAGAATGAGTACTAACACGGGAAGTACCTTCATCATCATCATCATCATCATGAGAGGATGAGGCACCTAAGGACGACCCGGGAAACATAGATCTTTTAGTTCCAAGGTCCGATCTTATCCTATGCTCATAGCTTTGAGTGAGGGGAAGCATGGCATGATCATAGAATATGTATTCTTCCGACACTAGTTGAGGGAAGTCAACGATGACATGACGATAAAGACGAGTCAACAACATGTCATAGGGCAAGTTAAACCTTACTTTCTTCTTAACAAACTATATTCTCCTAGCAACAAGGAATGCAAGATTGTATGGTGTGGAAGTGGCGACACAATAGAGTATATGACCTAGACACGCTGGAAGATGATCTCGGTTCCCACCAAGACAAAATGCGTTCTCTCGAATGATTTCAACGCAACTCTTCATATTGTTGACAACCTATCTTGTCAAGATTTGGTTGTCCTTAATAGGAATTTCTATTCTTCGATGTACTCGAGTGAGAGGTTCCATTCTATCATTTTGGATGTAGGCTTTGATTTCATCAGGATTGGGTGGTGTAGTGGCATAAAGTCCTCTCGAAGGTGAGCGTCTTGGTAAAGCCTCAAGGCTCCATTCATTAGTGAATGAACATTGCCCTTCAGTAGGAAGGTTGGAATTTGATTGAAGACAGAAAGTGGATAAGAAATGAGTGTGTTTCGAATAACAAACTAGACTAGTATCTCCCCCGAGGGATCAACCTTCAATCAAAATGAGGAAAACGTTGTTCATTGACCTTATAAAGACAATTAAAACCAATAACCCCAAACATGAGATATATATAATTCATTGACCTTACTCGACCCTCGAAATAGCGTTTTTCAATGAATTCAAATAAATGTGAGACAAGGAGATTGTAAAGAGGTAAGAGTATAGGAATGTAGTGACGAGTGTCTTGATGGTCATTTATGGTTGGTTTAGGCATTATCACCTATTATAAGATTACCTTATTAGTAATATGTTAAATGGTGTTTACTTCGTATGTTTATGTATGCAACAAGATATGGAGTTGTGATTATCTCGATTCTAACGTGTGGGTTAAACCAAATACTCCTTAATTCAATTTTACTTAATAAACCATGTTAAAAAATTTATTTGTTACGAAATTTTACCAAAGATGATGCATGGTTAAGAAAACGTTTTTAGGATGTATTAGTAATGCATAATCACGTTTTTGTTACGTTCCTAAGCGTGATAGATTTCAAGAAATCGAATTAGGGATTTTCACGTGTTTTGAAACTCTTCCAAACACACTTAATTGAACAAATCCTACATCTAGTTGAGTTATTGATAAGCATTTAAAACATGCATTTTTCGGGGGTGATTTAAGCTCTAAACTCATACATTTGTGATCAATTATTGCCTTAAATCGTTACTTTTACATTTAAGGTATTTTGGACGCAAAAGCTAGAAACCGACACGTTTTGGGCTAATTAAGACAAGAAAACAAACAAAATGACCAAGTTGCGAAAAATTCTGGAAAAGGGCTCCAGACGGCGTCACAACCTCAATGTGACACCGTCACTTGCATTTGGACGTGATGATTTGATGGAAATTTTATGTGTGATGACGCAGAACATTTGAGCAAGTTTGTAAGTTGACGGCGTCACTTATATTTGAAGACTAAGATTCAGAGTAAAAAATACATGAGACGGATCAATTTTTTTTAAAGAGAGACGACGTCAGAGACACACGGCGACGCCGTCATAACTGCAGCGATGCAATTAAAGAAACCCTAATGACCGCGAACTTACAACGTCACAACCATAACGTGATGTCGTCAGAATTGTAAAACTATATATATTTTTGTATGTTTTTCGCTATCGATATGACACTTTGGAGAGACAAACCCTAGACAAATTTGGGCAGATTTGTAAGGTTTTTCAGCCACCTTACTCATGTTTTATTGAAGTTAAGTAATCCCTCTTTAAGCATTCAATATGTCTATGTATTATTTGATTATATGCTTTTCTTTTCTTCACTTTAACATGCTAGGCTAAATTAATTAGTGTTTGCTTAGATATAATGAAACCTAGTTATTAATTATTAATTATTAATTATTGTATCTTGTTTCATTGGTCGTCTTGCATTAGGAGTAGGAAAACTAGCTTCTTCACCCATTTATTAGCTTGAAAGTCCTACTAAATGCGTTTATACCCTAGAGTGCACTGGTGATTTTTATTCATTGTATTTATTGTGTGAGTTGCGGCTTGTAGATAGTAGGAGATCCTAAGGAAATGACTTAATTGCTACTTATAGATATGGGGTTTTCTAAAGGAACTTATAAACTCATAGAGTTAGAGAATTTGGCACCACCCTAGTATAATACCAGAATACAACGCGTCAATTAAGCAAGGACGTGACAATTCAACTAACTAATAAAAGATAACTAGGGAGTAAAGAAATCTAAGTAAACACATTTTTCCTATCATATGGGTTACCACTTTACGTTTCAGCATATTTAGTTTACTTTAGTTTTTATTTAGTTTAATTAAGTAATATAAAAACCACTCTTCAAACCTCGAGATTTTACTTGCTTTCATAAAAAATTATAAAAATACAAAAAGAATCATCCTACACCTCTAGACATAATTCGTCATACGCTTCGACCTTCACAAAACTATTCCCCTAGAGAACGATCAATCCCCCGTGTCTTGCCTATACTACACTACAACGCTTATGTACACTGCCTAGGAGGATTGTAAAACTTCTACGCATCAGTTATAATGGTTGTACATTGCTTAATCCTAGTGTTAATTGCAAGCAATCACAAGAAAATTTGAAAATCCCCAATTTTTGATTTTAAGTTCATATGAGCCCTAGAATAGAATTAATAAAGAAAGTAATTGATGATGTTAATGATATTAGGATTGATAATACTTGATAATTATGCCTTTAATTAGAGTTTTAGTGGTTGATTTGATGATTTTGGTGGTTTTGGTGTGTTGCTGCTACTGCTTGTTGTTAAGGAGGTGTTTGGATTTTGTTTTTGAAAAATAAAACAGACAAGGGATAAACGCGCGTCTCACTATCGACGGTCCCGTAAATATATGGTACCGTCTGTATTTAAAGGACTGCCGGTAGTGGAGGTGTTTTAAGGAAATGGGAATTTTTGTGATATTTTTAATTTGCATAACATGAACAGAAAAATGTTATGACAGTTTGGAAGGAGTATTTGAGTTGAAACTAACAAATAGGTGAAGGATACAAGTATCATATTAGAATCGAGACAGAAGAAATAAAAGAGGATACTTTGAATGAGGTAGTTGACAAATAGACGTAGGAGATAAGTGTTGGAGAGAAATCAAGACTAGAGAGAGAATGAGAGAAATAGTAGAGACGAGTTATAAATGTCCAAGGTACTTTGAGTTGACACTGACGAATGTTTGAGGATAATAGGTGTTAGAGTAGAATAGAAGAGGACAATTTGAATGAGATGGATGAGTTATTATCGACGAATGGAAGAAAGAAATAAGTGTTCAAGAAAGAGTAGAGATTAGCGAAATAACAAGAGATATAAAATAGTTGAGTTTTAAATGTCTAAGATACATTCAATGAAGTAGATGGATGGAAGAAGAAAGTAAGTATTGGAATAAAATAGAGGAGAATACTTTGAATGAGGTAGTTGAGTTGCTATCAAAGGATAGACGAAGAAATTGAGTGTTTGAGTAGAGTTGAGTCATCGAGAAGTAGACGAGAGACATAGGTATTGGAGAAGAATCAAGACTAGAGAGAAAACAGGAGAGATAGAAGAGATGAGTACTAGATGTGTAAGACTCTTCAAATGAGGTGGTTGAGTTGTTATCGACTGATAGACGAGAGAAGTAAGTGTTGGAGAAGGAATGGAAATTATAAGGATAATAGAAGATGAGTTTAAATTCGAGATTTGCACGGGATTAAGATGAGGTCAATCGTGTCTTTATTTTTGAGTCATTGTTGCGTATAATGACATAGTCGTTAAGAGTTTGCATCATCCATTGTGATTATTTGACGTGCCTTTCCGGCTATTACGTATATGACATTTATTGTGGATATAGCAAGAGCAATTTGTGTCATTCAAAAAACCAAAGGTCATCGTACAATATTATTAAGGCTTTCAAAAAATTTATCGTTTTATCAGAGTTGACATATATTATGGTTTATATGCCGTTACCCTTAGGATAGAATAATCCTAAATATATAGTGATGAAAAATACAACTAATCGCTTTGAAAAGATCTTCTCAGAAGCAAGCTCAGGAGCAAACACTAAATATGATATAGAGACTACTCGCCGTATTAGGTATTGCAAAATACCTATTTTGCCCTAATACTATTTATCATTCACGGACTCACCTTCATCTTCGTTTGAGAGTTTTTTATTCGGGACATGGGCGACTCTGTTTCTTCTAATAATCCATTTAGCTCTTATATGGGTTATGTTTTTAGGCAACGATTCTAACCTCAAAATTTTATTCTTAGAGAGTGAAGTAGATGCTAATAGTGTTTCAGTGATCCTATTTTCTTGCTCGCAATTATCAACATGTTTGTTATCAGTAATGCTAATGAGATTTTCAGTAAACGTACCTTTGCCAATGATGTTATCATAAGTGGTGTTGCATATATAACATGTTTTGCGTGACTTTGAGTTACCTATTGTATGAGAGCATGAATGATCTTTGCACCTTTCATTTTTCTTCTCATTACTTTCCAGCCATACCTTATTTGAAGTTCTAACCATTTGACATACATCGTATTTGGTACTGCCGTTGTTTTCTTCATCAGCATCACTCCATGTTTCTTTAATTAGATCCCTTTGGAGCTTTCTTACATGGTTCTTGATAGCATGTCCTTCATCAAGAGTTTTTATACTAGTGCAATACTATTAATTCTAGCAGAAACACTATCAATAGATTCGTCCTTAGAAATGACGAATTGTTTACATTGTTGTTCAAGAAGATCAATTTCTTTGACTTGACTATTTTTTGATGGACGATTAAAAGATTTTTTCAAATATCATTTGCCGTGTTATACATGGAAAACCTTTCATATTCTTTTCTGGGTAAAGCTTTGTAAATCACTATTTTTGCTTATTTGTTTTGCAAAAGTTTCTTTTTAAGATCATCGCTTTATTTTTCAAAAGATACAACTTCATTTATTTTAGTTGTAGGATTAAATCAGTAGGTTGAAAATCAATCTTAGTAATAACAAGCCAAAGATCCGGATCTTTTAATTTTACATAATTTTTGAATCTACTTTTCTAGTAAATAAATTCAATGTTTTCGAAAAGTGTGGTCTTTGAAATGATTGCCCATTTAGGTTTATTTTAGACTCAATGGATCGATTCAAGTTTTAAAATACAATATATTTTAAAGATATTGAGCAACCTAGCTCTGATACCACTTGTAGAAACTAGAAGGGGGGGAGGGGAGGTTGAATAGTTTCACCATTTTTAATTTCATGTTAAAAGAAATTTGTTCTTTTTGAAAATCTTTTTGATTTGAAGTTATGTGATATCAATTTACAATGTATGAATGCTATAAGTATAACAGCTAGTCATAAATTATGAAAGAAAAGATGATAAATAGTTAGAACGATCAAACCAATGCACAAAGATTTATATTGGTTCGGCTACGAAGCTCACTCTTCGCCTAGTCCACTCCCTGAGTATCACACTCGAGAGTTCTCAATCACTATGTCAACAAACTCCCTTCTGCCAGAGAAAACCGTACACCGTAGCTTATACTAAATTTTCGCACTAAGATAAATGTCGAGTCCTAATATTAGCTAGAACCAATCTACACAACACTACTAACACCGTTAACCACTATATACAACACTTCACGGACTTACACCTCGTCCGGGTCTACAGACAACACTACTCTGACTTACAACTTGTCCGGATCTACACAAAACACTACTCGGACTTACACCTCGTCTGGATCTACACACAACACTACTATACCCGACTTACACACAAGTCGGATCTACCAATATACAAGAATGAAGATTAAGAGAGTTTAGATAAAAAGGAGAATCCTAACAATGGTTACATGTGTAATGCCTAACCTACAACACTTTCTTTCTTGGCAAATACGAGCGTTCTTCTCTTAGCACTTTGATGGAAGAAAGAATGAGATCACTTATAAACAAATATATGCAAGTTAATGTGATGAAAGAGGGTAGAAGAAGAGATTGAGAAGGTATAGAAATTTGTATGCTAGAGGGCTGTCAAAATCTGATTGAAATAGTGCAGTATTTATAGGCACCAGGAGGAGTGGGGGACAGTCCCTTAAATATGGACGGTCCTCTATATATGAGGGATTGTCGCCCCTTTAAGGGACCGTCCCTCAGGATGCTCCTGTTTTTGTCCTAATGTGGTGAAATATTTTTTGGTGGAGGTGTTATCTCCTTGGGAAGGAAAAATGGTTGTTGGAGATTTCAAATTCAAATTTATGTTTCTTATTAAAGCATTTCTTTATAATTACAAAATAATTTGTATAATTTATTTTTTTTCAAAAAGGTTTTGTCACATTTATAAAAATGTGAGTTTTAAGGACAAAAATATTTCTTTAATCACTTAACAAGTTATATAAGTTGTTTGTTCATACCTTAAGTGATATTGTATCGAAATGGACTTTCATTGTAAATTCGTACAAGCAATCAACGAATTCCGGCAAAATAAAAGAATATGTGACCCAATTTTCATGTTCAAAAGAAGATCTCTCTTCTTCTTCATTCTCAACAGGAATGCATAAAAAAACTTC
>CM040245.1:212333021-212559719 GCA_022545495.1 Chrysanthemum lavandulifolium
GGGTATATTTTTACGTAACGTGTTTTTACATTTTGTGATTATCAAAACATACAGAGGTAAAAAATATAAATAATGTTTTTGACATTATTTGTATTAACACTGTTGATTTTAGAAGACAACAAGGTCCTGCTAGTTCATTCATTCCATATGAAAACTCTTGTAATCATTATACCCCGTTATAATCGTTCGGTTAGCATATTGTTTTCATTATGAATTCTACTTTAATCGTTCGAATATGATATTGTGTTTTGTTACTGAGAATATGGGCTAATACCTATAGGTATTAGCCAATTTTTTGATAATATGGTGTTTTGATGTGTTTATATCGATTATTTACTCTTGCATTGCATGTTGATTACTTTTATCACTTGATACATGTTTATGTGCTTGATTATGTTTTGATCTGTCATTCAACTGATGCTATGTTTATTGATTAAGTCCTATTTCGTATTATTTAGTATTGTATTAAGTTGATAATAGACTAGACTTGTAATTAGGTTTAGATCTATAGATAAAGTCATGTTTCACTATTACGTGTAATCTTGTTAAGTGGATGATGAACTAGAATTGGATAAATATTACATATCGCTTATTTTATGACTAGATCACTAGTACTATAAATAACGTCCTGTTTCTGCGATTGGTTAAGTGAATAATAGTTCTTGAACTGTATAAAGTTATGTTTCCTTTAGTGGTTAATTGGAAAATAGGCTACTAGTATAAAGATAATTATTAGGCCATAAGTTTGTAAAGCCTCGATGAGCTAGGTTGCAAAATGAAACAACCTAGATATATTGTAATCAACGGTGAGACTTTATGTGGGGTTGGTTGATTGTGATAGGATTAACCGATATATAAACCTCGAGTTTAGGGAGAAGTACCACCTAGCTTTCATTAGAAAATCACCAACAAATGTAGTACAATCATTGCATACATAGACAAATCTGACATGTATTTGAGTATCTTGGTTAATACATTTTCTTTACATTTGAGCTTGATCTCTTCTTTATCGTTTGTTTATATGCTTGTGTGTGTTACTAGTTTATTTATCGCTTTATTAGTTTAGATTAAACCAAAACTCGTGCCAGTCTCTCAAGCTAAAAAGCCCCTATTGCATTAGTTAGGGTTTAATTAGGTTAATTTAAATAATTAGAATACCATAGATTAAGTATTAAAATCCACTCATAGTGATCGACACCCTATTTACCAACGAACCTACAATTGATTGCGTACACTGCATGTTAGTGTTAGTTAATAGGTAAAGTCGGCAAAATATGAATAGTAAAACTTAATAACAAATATACATATACTAAACAACACATCAGGTATCAAAAAAATCCATGTTTGACATACCATCAAAGTCAACATCACTAATGACTTTAAAATCGAAATCAACATACTGTAAAGGCTCAACATGAAATACCTCGTCATGATTAGGTTTCACAGTAAACGAAACCACCATCTTTCACATGTTCAAAATCAAATAAAAAATTAGGGTTTTTTAAAAACTTAACGGAAATTGGGGGTTTTGAAAAACATTACTAAATATATACAACGCCAACCATAATTTACCTTAAATTGATTCGATTAATGGATTAGTATCAACATAAGCCCTAATTAGGGTTTGACAGAAGATACTTGAGAGAATACAGGTTTTAAAAACCTACCAAAAATTAGTTTTTATACTAAAAAACTATTAGCGGATCCTTATGTGTAAATACATAAATGAGGTGGAAATACAATAAATGAGGTGGAAACTCATTATTTGATATAGATATAAAAAAATGGTCAAACTGACCAGTCAAACTGGTAATAAAAAGACCCGGCTACTAGTGGGTTTGATAGTTCATAATGGTATTATTTTGAGTAGAGTATGCATAATGAGACAAGGGAAAAAGTAAATGGTTCATAAATGGTGTTTACCCTTTTAAAGAGTGGTTCAGTTACAGACAGATAACTAACTTATTATTGGATGCTAAACCAAGAATCAAACTAGGATCTCGAGTTTAAAATTTATGAGCGATGACTTAACCAATTTCAAACAGCGACTTGGTCTAAACGTTTTATGTAAACCCTTGTCAAGAGTATATTTCTGATGCTGTTAAAAAGCATAACCCTTCTTTTCCAAATGTTCTAAAGTTTTTTAAGAATGTTGAATTTCTTTTTTCAAAAATTCAAATATGTAGTTAATTGGTTTTAGCATCCTTATGGGGATGAATGCCGAGCTTCAGAAACAACAAAATTGCAACAAATATAGACGAATCTCACCAATAAAACTCTCAAAACATATTTTATCAAATCATCGTCATTTTGTATAATCTCATCATCATGTAAAACATTTTGGATAATCGCATTATTGCTAGTTGCTGATTAGTGTTAAGTTAATGGGATTTCAACACTTGCATATAAGTTTATAACACATAGGAATAGGATTTATAAGAGTAAAAGTGCATTTGGGAGCCTTCAAATAGCCACTGATATGATCTTTGATTTGCAGACCGGCGGTACCCTTTGTTTCAAAGGGCGGTACCCTTTAATAGGTACCGCGAAAACCGCCAGTCTATTAAATAATAGACATCAATAATTTTTAATTAATTACTGCATTTCCCACTTTTCACTCTATTTCCACCCATTAGATTGACTTAGAGCTAATTTGACATACTTCTAGCTTCATTACAACCATTTTAATTCCCTAATTCTAAGTGGATTTACATTTAAGTCTTACACATTACCCACAATCCTTTACTCTATAAATTACCATCCTGTTCATTCACATTTATCACAACTTAGCTAGCTCAATTCCTCTCCTTATCTCAACCCCTAAACTCAACACCATGATAGAAGACTCATCAAATGATCACTCACCTACTAGAAACACTTCTCCAAACCAAGATGTCAATTTGAGTTTGGCTCTTGGCACTACTACTTATCCTATACCACAACGTCCACCTCTATCATCTTTTAACCTAAACGACCAAAACACTCATCAATCTCCACAACTACCCAATTTAACAGAATTTGGATCTCAATCATCAAGACCATTAAACTTAAACCTAAACCTAAAAAGGAGAAATGATAGAACAAGTACACTGTAACACCCCCAAAATCACAATGTGACAGCGGAAGACTATTTGGGGTATTACTTAGAGGATCATAGTCACAAGTTATAGAAAACGGCTCTAAAGAGACGTTTTAGTAAAAAGTAGTTACCATTTCATAAATCTCAGCGTTTAGAAACACAAAACGGGAATACCACATGTTTTAGAGTTACACAAAAGATAGTTTAAATATTTATGAAATGATAACTTTAATTGAAAACGACACCACTTCAAGTGTCCCACGACGTCCGCTCCACGCCTTCATGAAATTCTAATTAGTACCTGAGATGAACATGCTTAAAAGTCAACAAAAGTTGAGTGATATTCATAGGTTTAAATAATAAGTTGAACACAAGTAAGAGATGATAATTGCTTGAATACAATCACCATGGAAAACATAGATTATTATTATGCGCTAAGCTCATGACACCAAACTAACGCATACACCTAATTCTTGGCGTAAGTAATAATATTGCCCTTAGAGATGGAATTGCCAATTCCATAGTTAACCAAATATAGTGCGCCCGGTTATTTCCGATAACCGAGTCGGGTCGTTAATTCCCATAGTACTATCCACAATATTCGCGTTCACTAGCAAGTGATTAATGGTTCATGATGTAAGGGACTTATGGCAGGCAACTTAGGCTATAATAATAATGATCAGATAAGCATACAATTTAAGAAAAGACTTGTGTTCTAGTTTATAGCATGTATCTCCCTCGCGGGGTTTGAAAGAAATAAGTAAAGGCGAGGCTATGAACTCACCTTAGCAAATGGTATCCGAGCAGTGTAAGGTCAAGTAGTATGAGCACGAAGTACCGTCACGCGACCTATAATTAGCATGGCAAGTCTTAGTTTATTGTTTTTATTCATGACTTAGTGTATTTAAAACGGTTGAAGCATTCTCGAGAGTTTGTGTTTAATAACGCTTATGTGGCAACGGTTAAGTTTAAATAAGTTTCGAAATATTTATAAGTCTTTGGCTCTTGGAGAAGTGAATGGAATAGTTTACGATGCATTCGTAATAGAATTTGCTCGAGTATATTTATTAAAGCGGAAATAATTACAATCGACTTATATTTATTTGATTTTTGTTTAGTCTTGAAAAGTATATATATATATATATACGTACAATATATATTTTATCTAAGTTGCGGGAAATTATTATATTTAGAAAAGTATAATATTTTCTAGTTTATACAAATGTGGTCGTCAAATAGGAATATGTACCAATTTTATTTATGTGACGAAGACTTGTAGAAAATATAAATTTATTATCTTTTAGAAGTTTTAGGATAGGAAACGTTAAGTGTAGATCTTGGAGGGTCCAAAGTTGTAGAGGTTTATATAAGTTTCAAAATTTATAAGTATTTTAAGAAAATGCATGTTAAGTGGTTCAAAGTAGAGGGTTGAAATAGTATTAGTTTACAAAGGTCTTGAGTAGTTTGAGGAAAGGGTGAAGTTTGGGGACTAGTTGTGCCAAATTCCGAAAGTTACATGTATAACCAAAAAAAAGAAAAGGGCAACTGCCATGGGGCAGTTTCGAACCCATGACCTCCTCAGTCAAAGACCACGCTCCCACCAACTGGGCTAGGGACCCTTTTGTGTTAGGATTTGCAGAGTTATACTAGTTAATGACCTTGTCGACTGTTCCATGTTTGTTTTGCATTTCTTTCACAGTAGCATGTGTCGACCTTTTTTTTTTGAAATGCATGGCTTCTCTTTTTAAACAAACATGTTTGGAACTTATGCATGCAAAGCATGATTTCTTCTCTTGTTCGTTGGTTTTAAATAAGGATGTCGAGTGTACCAAGGGTACAATATAAGCCTTACATTTGCGTTTATTAGTTAGTTTCCGAAATGGGTTGTCAACAAAACGGGTTTCTATCCATTCAAGCTTATTAGTTAGTCTCGAAATGGGTTGGTTTCGAAATATAGTTGGTTTGACAACGTAGCTAGTTGTAATAAGGTCGTGTATAAGTGCCGTGAGAATGCATCGATATGTTATCAAATGGTTAAGAAATCATGTCGTCCTATATACGAAAGAGAAGGAAAAGAGGAAAGGACTTACGACACCAAGAATGGTGGTGGAGAGTATGTGTAGGCGAGAATGGTAACCAAAAGAACCCGATATGTTTTCCAAAGTGAACCCGACTATCTTGCTTCTAAACCCTTATGCTCGTTACCTTAGTTTTTCTTTTGAGTGTTTGGGAGTTTTAATGAGGGTGTGGAAGTGTATGAGTGTCGACTTGAGCTAGAGTAAACCAAAGGAAAACCAAACTTCAAATGTTATACCTTGCATACACTTAGAGGTTTTGAATGAAGTTTTTGTAAGTGAAATATGAGATGAGCCTAGGCTCGTGGGTTTTTAAGAAGAGAAAGGGAAGAAGAGCTTTTGGTTATTGACCAAAGGTTTATGTAGGCCTAGATACATGCAAAGTTGATTTTACTAGCCTCAAGGTAGTATTAAGGAGAAACAATCCAATGGTTTGTGGTTTTGTGAAGTGTTCGGCAGCCACAAGGACAAAAGAGGACAAGAAGTGAGTTGGTTGCATGGGAAAACATGTTTCAAAGGTCAACTACTCTAGATATATGATGGATATTAATTTTATTTTTCATGCATGTTTCACAAGTCAAAGTATTTGCAAGTTTTAAAGAGATATGTGAGCATCTTGTAGGGATATTCGGTTACAAGGGACAAGAAAGAAATGATCTCAAATTTTTATTATGTATTTCGTGTCCCGTTTGAGCTTAAATGTGAGTCACGGTGTTCCGGTTTGAGGTTTTTGACCAACGTATAATATATAATTTAGCGTGTTTTTATAAAGGTAACAAAATATAAAAATAAAAATATTAATTCTAACTCGTAGAAATATTTATTTGACTTTAGCCATAATTAATTTAGTGTCGGTACGCGTGCGGCTCGTAAGACAAGAAAATTCCTTGTGAGGCGATTTGATTATCGATAAATATCGAGCATGATTAAATGAGACTACTCGGAGTTGCATAAATTTTTATGCAATAAAATGAAGCGTACATGCTAAAATGCACAAATAAGTTTTGATAAACAATCTAGTTTATTAATACGAAGGTTGATGATAGTGAAATTTTACAGGTGGCTACATACACTACCACAACCAAACCCAACACGTGACCAAATCATTGAAGAACTCAATAAACTTCACAAATTTTCGGACCTTATAGATGTGCATCTCTAAAATGCAATCAATGTTGTTAATACAAATAAGCCATAAAATGTTTATTTATATTTTACGATCTTCAAATGTTTTGTCGATAACAAACGTAAAATCATTTTAACGAAACAAATAAAATACATAAATAGTTTGAGCCAATAGTTTACTAACACACTTACGTTTTCATATAAAACACTAAACAAGTAATAGTGCTTTCATGATTTAGTAATGCATATGTACAACAACTAGTGTTTACATATTGGGTAGATATACACATACTTAGTATGTATTATAATGGGTAGAAATTTAAGTATTAACCCATTGACTTAATACATTGAATGTAGTTGGGTAAAACCCAAAGTCCATGACCCATACCTATGGAGCATAACCCATGACCCATTGCATGACATCATGCATAAGTCATAATGGGTATTTTCCATGACCCATGGAGCTAACCCATAACCCATGGACTAGATGCATTGCATCTTCTAGATACATTGTATCTACTTGGATACCCATGGTCCAAACTCTAGGACCCATGACCCATAACCCATGACTCATGACCCATAACCCATGGGTAATGAGGAGCGTCTCACGGATCCCTCAAGATACACTAGACGGATCCCTCCAACAAGGGATCCGTGGAACAGTGGCATATTTTGTCTATAAATAGTGAGCCATTTCTTCATTGTGACTTACCTCTTTTACACACATTTTCTCTTAGTATCGTAAACTCTCTAACCTCAGATCCAAGGGATCTTTCTATGTAGTTTTGTGTTTGTATGATTCTCTAGGTTCCTTTTAAAGGCGAGATCACCACCTTTTAAAGTCGAGCAAGCTCAAGTCCATGGGTTTCCAAGCTTCGTCATCATCAAGACTACTGATGGTATCTTGTTGATAGTTCTTTCCTTTCTCATTAGAAGTGTTGTGTCGAAGACATAGGTGAAAGATGTCTAAAGGGTCAAGATGAAGGCATTAGTGAAATGTGTCAAAGAGTCGTATCAAAAGCATTAGTGAAAGGTGCCAAATATCCGTGTCAAAGGCATTAGTAAAGGGTGACGAAAGTCCATGTTGAAGGCATTAGTAAAAGGTGCCTAGAAGTCGAGTCAAAGGCATTAGTGAAAGGTGCATAGGGTGTACATTCAATATGGTGTGTTGATGTACAAGATAGATTAGTATTGAGTCAAAGGATATTGATATCCTTGTTGATGTTGTCATAAGGAGTGGATCTCCTTTGGGATAGGTGGTGTATAGTGTTGGGTAGTAGTTCCTCCTTTGTAATAGAACTCGGTATCTAACCTTGTACCGGATAAAGTATAGGCGACATTGTGATAGGTTTGGTTCTACCTCGTGGAAGGACCAGGTGTCTAGCCTTGTACCAAATAAAGAGTAGGCGACGTTGTGAAGGCTTCTCCGCCACAAGGAGTTTGTGTTTGTGTAGTGATTACGAACTCTTGAGTAGGTGACTCGGGGAGTGGAGTAGGGCAAGGAAGGTGTCCTTGTAGCCGAACCACTATAAATACTCGCATTGTGGTTTTGTGCTTCTTACTCTTTACTTTTACATTACTTACTTGCACATTTATCTATCAACATCCAACGTACACATTTAATAGATTAACATAAGTCGATCTAAATAGATTAAAATCAAGTTTTAATCGGTAAAACTATTCAACCCCCCTTCTAGTTTTCCACAATTGGTATAAGAGCTTCGTTACCAAGTGTTTAGAGTATATTGTACCTTAAAAACTTGACATCATCCGTGTATAATTGAAAACTACAAAGAAGGTTTTTTACAAAAATAAACACCATATCTTAAAAACACTTTTGTAGGATGTTGATTGGATGACAACATTATATTTTTTTTCTGTTACTAAATTGCACTAACCTTTCTTGTCATTTTGCTTAGTTAAAGCTCATTTCTATCAAGCCATAGGAAATCCTTGGTAACAAGATTATCTTTCCTAAGAAGGTATCTTAATTACCATTTAGATCATGAAGGAACCGGAGTTGTCTATTGACATTTTTCTTGTCAAAAGAAAAGGACACTCATAATTGCATTAGAGGTATGACTTTCTTAAAACCTATCTCTAAATAACATTAGCTTAGAATAAGCATGATTGCACAGGAATCTATATTTTTTTTTCTTTCTTCTAGTTTTATCATATGCTTTAGAAATATACGTGTCGTCTTTAGAAAACCTTCCCCTTATACGTATTTCTCTTCCATCTAAAATCTAGGTATATAAACATATTTTATCCAACCTAAAATACCTAACCTTTCTAATAATAAAATAAAACACAAATCTCAAAATTCCTCCTTTCCCATAAAAACCACTTCCGCTCGTCAACTCCACAAAAATCCCTTTTTTCAAATCTTCCACTTTCAAAATACCTCTCATTCAAACTTCATCTTCCTCCTCACATCATTTCGAAAAATCAAAAACCAAGGTAGATCTTCATCATCATGGTTTACATCGCCTTCGTGATCATCGTCTTGACACTCATCGCTCTCATGTACCCCATGATCAAGTTTTCTCATGGAGACATGTACTTTGTGTTGTTAATTTACCTTGGTGTTATATATCCAATCCTTTGTTTCGCTCTTAGCATTGAAATGAAATATTACTGATAACATCAAATAGTCCTGAATATTAAGTGTCAATTTCCCCCGATAATGCTCGTTATTTATATCATTTATATGGATTTACGCTTGTTTTCCATTGTTTTCCACTTTCAGGTAAATTACGAGCATTGGAGCTAAAGAGACGCGGATATGGAAACATTACTAAAGATTTATCACAGTATGCCTATTTTGAAGAAGTTATGGCGTAACTCCTCTCTCACATTACGCCGTAACTATTGCGTGACCCTGAATACCAACTTATCAAGAGGTTACGACGTAACTCTTCCCAAAGGTTACGACGTAACTCCATTAGGTCAAAAGCGGTTCCACGCCGTTATTTACGCCAGTAACTCATCGCATCACTTACGGCGTAACCGAGTTTATTGAAGACTACGGCATAACCACTTATAAGGTTACGCCATAACTAGCGATCTAGTGCATTTATGAAGAATTAGAAGGTTCTGACAGAACTCCTCTATTGGTTACGCCAGTAACCCAACACAACCTATAAATACCCCACTAATTCCAAAGATTTCAAAGCATCCCATTCCACACACAACACTCGAGAACGTGGGAAAAAGCTCAAGGCGGTCTAAGGGAGCATAAAGAGTTGTTTCCAAGGAGAAGTCACACCATTACGATAAGCTTTAGCGTTTTATATTTCTTTACTTTCAATTCATGTATTTCGTACCTTTGAATATTTAATTGATTTGCATGATTAATATGAGCGCTAAGCACCCTTTGGTGCTAGCCTAGTTATGATTCCTTAATTGTTTTGTTTGCGTTTACCTTTACTTCCGTACAATTATTTCTAAGTGTATGCATGCATAGTTCTTTGGTAGTCACCCTTGGTTCGATAGTTTTGAATGGCGATAGAGGCCAATTGCCTAGGAGATATGACCAACCGATCACGGGTTAGCGGATCGAGACGGAAGGGTAATATATGACCAACCGACGACCCTTTCTACTTGTGCGATTTGACTAACGATCACCTATCGTTTGGATGAACTTAAGAATTGGGGGTGTAGTGTCTAAGTTCCTAATGGCCGGGCACTCACTATTTAGAATCTAGCATGTAGCGGTACTTAATGACTCGGGTTGGGGACCGGGAACAACATGACTTATGACGGTGCTTTGATTTCTCCTGTGGTGGCATCTTTCTTGATAGGTTAGGCGAATTGACCAAATGTTGTCCTCTCGAATTTGACCCCACCAAGTAATTGGAAGTAGGTAGATGTAGACATGACTAGCTAGAAGGATTGACTAGGTTAGCACCACTATTCCTCTATTGATTTCCCTTTACCATTTATCTGCTTTTATTTTATTCTGCATTAGTAGTTTAATTAATTAAATCCCTATCGAAACCATTATTATTCTTTGCCAATTAGACTTAGTAATAATCCAACACACATAGCTCTTGGGACGACCTCGGCTTTACCATTTACTACACTACACACGACCGGGTACACTTTCGTTAGTGCTTTAGGGTAGACCATAGGTATAGCGAGACACTATAAATATTAAGACATGGTCGGTAAGAAACTTGCATCAAGTTTTTGGCGCCGGGGGAGCTATTTTAGGATTTAATATTAAGTCATTTTAATTTTCTTTACGATAATGTCGGGATACAAGACTCGCATGACTCGAGGCCTTTTCAGCTACCTCATTTCTTGACCCGGAGAAACAATTTCGAAAAAGGAAAATCTATTCTCGGTTCCTATTCACAACATCTTCTCATTTTACGAGTCGAGACCGACGCAGAACCGGAGGTCATCAATGAATATAATATCAATGACCTAACTATGGAGCGATTTAGAGCGACCAAATGAGAACTGCCAATAAGATTTACTCAAGATTCTCACACTAAAAATACTCTATTCGGATCATATTATTCGTGAGTTACATGAACTTGAGTTTTCTAGAAACGAAGATGAGGACGCCGAACCACGTGAAGAAGTTCTCCACTTGTCCTCTCTTTTCAACATCGAGGTACTCCTAGCAATTCGATCCATCGCAAGGATTTTTCCTATGACCCTTTACGGGACAAATAAAAGATGGTATAACAAACTCCCTCACGATTATAAAGGAGCATGGGATAAACTTAGAAAAGAATTCGTCTTGCAATTTTGCCCTCCTTCAAGGATGGCCAAGCTTCTTGGGAAAATCTATCAATTCGCTCAGGTTGGAGAAGAAACGCTTTACCAAGCATGGGAAAGATTTAATGAGATTCTCTATCGATGCCCTACTCATGATTTAAACAAACATCAGATCGTATACGTCTTCTATCGTGGGATTAATGCGCGAACACGAGAACTTCTCGATTCACCAAGACCTATTCTTAGCATGACTCCTGATCAAGCCTTGGAATGTATTCAGCGGATTTCTGAACATTGCTACAAGTGGCACATGGATACAGGGTATAGACCAAGAGATAATTTCAATCATAAGGTAACGAAGACGATAACAAAGCAAGAATACAATTACGGGGAAATTTTTGAAAGACGAAGGTTGGAAAGAGAAGCTGAAGCATGTAGGGTTGAGAAGGTTAAAAGTGTATTTAAGACCAACACCAGGAACAATCTTGAGAAAAAGATTCTTGACCACATCAAAGAATCAAGAGAGCGCGATGATAGGATAGAAAACATGATGAAAGCATTCGTGGATAATACAGTCTCTTCTATTAAAATTAACGATGATAGGATAAAGAGATTAGAGAGAAGTGTTAGTTCATGTTCGAAGCCATCTCGATTACCTAGCATCTCGGAAGGAAGAAGTTTTCTACATCAGAGAAACTATCCTCGAAGAACCTTTGACCTTTTCGAGAAAAGGTTAAGCGACAAATCGACATGGAGAGACAATCACTTTTGGACCAAACTTTGCGGCAAACCCTCCTACTAATGATTACGATAATACTAATCATCATGATATTGCGCAGAAATTAAGTTATGATGAGACTATTCACCTCAACGAAAGATGCTCAACGGTTTTGAGGAACGAGCTACCACAAAAAAAAAAGATCCGTGATGCTTTACTCTCCTTGCTATATTGGGAGCCTAAACATGTGTAACGCCCGGAGATCTTGGAGCTAGTATTAGCATAATGCCTCGCTCGATGTTTTTGCGTTTGGGAATTGGCAACTTAAACCGCCAAGATGAAAATTGAAATGGCTGATCGATCCATGCAATCGCCATTAGGAATTGTTGAAAATGTGTTGGTAAAGATTAAGAGATTCCTTTTCCCAGTAGATTTTGTGATTCTTGACATTCCGGAAGACAACAGGATACCTGTCATTCTAGGAAGACCCATGCTTGCCACTGCTCACACTAAGGTGGATGTCTTTGCCGGAAAATTGACTCTTGAAGCTAATGGAGAAATCGCCACATTCGGACCTAATGAACATTTGTCTACCCCGGAGAAGGTGTGTGCTATTGACCCAGTAGGGAATTTTGGTGAAGCTTTAGAAAAATTTCTTAGCGACCCCCCAGATCCTGGAGAGGTTGAATCGAGGAAGGATTTTGATGTTTTCCTGAATTTTGAGGAAGAGGATAACTTAGGATTAAGTACTGAAGACCTCTAAAGTGATGTCGAGAAGACCCATTGGGAAGATAACTCTGAAAAAACATTCTTGCAATCAGACCCACCACAATTTTATGAGATGGGGGCACGTATCCATCATAGGAATCCCTATTATCTGAAAATCTCATACAAAATCGAGTTCATTGATTTTCACCCATTTATCGACACAGATTCCCCAGTTAACATTATCTCTAAGGAATGCTATAACCAGGTTATGGAGAAGGAGCTTGATTACAAAGGAAACAACTTCCTCGGGGATAGCAACAAACATATGTGTTTTTGTAGGAACTCACTCGTTTCTAGTCGACTTTGTGGTTTTGGATGATGTTAGCGAGTTCATGTCAGATGGGCTGACTGGGGTGATTTTCGAAAAAACCTTTAAAGAAATATTTGGGCTTGATAAAACCGAGAAGGAAGGACTGGTTTGGTTAAAGATTGGCGATGATAAAACTATTTTCAAAATGCCAAGGACTGTCAAGAATTTTAAAAGCGGACTAAAAAGCAGTTAAGTTATGCTCGTCACGCTTGGTATTAGTGAAGAAGATAAGGCCAAAGGTTTTGATCACCCCTACCAAAAGATCAAAATTTTTTACTTAGGGTGTTTAGAACTTGGAGAAGGATACAAACGAGATGAGAATTTGATCAGCTGGATTCAACATGGAGATTGCCAGTCCACAAGATGACGAACAAGCACGGTAGCCCGCGGCTCGAGTCTAACTTAAAGACTCGTTAATAAAGAAAAGTGCTCTTCGGAGACAACCCGAATTATCCCATTCTTTTGTTTTTATTTCCTTTCTGTTGGGTTTGTGTTTTTCTAACCATTTTTGCAGAAACAAAGAAGTAATTATCGCTGCGATTCTTGATTCGAACGAGTTACTGGCAGAACTCATCTTGGTGATTACGCCGTAACCAACATTTTAGCAGCAGAAATTCTTGACGATTACCAATTACGGTAATACCATCTCCGTGGTTACACCGTAACTACTCGCTTTACAGCTCATACCAGGTTTTGCCAGTTACGGCGTGATGGATCTGGACACACACCTTATGTCAATGATATTTTGTATAATATTAGTAAGCACGCGGAATTTACTTAGTAATACTTAGAAGACGGATTGTATGACGTATTGTAAATAAACACAGATTAAACACAAAACTTAAGCTCCAATATTATTAATGAATAATACGAGTGATCTTGCTTATCACTAGGGTTACACCTTGAAGCCTTTATGAATAATACGTACGAATGTAAGTTAGTTCCTAAGACAATGACCTAGGACCTCCTTTTATAGTATAAGGAGTCCTTTACAAGATAAGTATAAAGCTAACAATATAGAATATACACAAGATCTTTGCTATACTTATCTAGACACGTTCTCCTAACCATTATCTAATAGCAGTGGTAATAATGTACCGGCGGTGGTAATACGTTTCCACCGCTAGTGTAATTCAGCGATGTCTTCCATAACTATAAGTGATAACATATTATTCCCAACAATCCTCCCTAAACTTATGATTTCTCTGCAAATCAATAAGTTTCTTCAATCGCATCATCTTCAAGGATTTGGGGAATTCAACCAAACACTTCACTTCTTCCTTAACTTCGAATAGCTCTTGAACATTGATCTTGAAGCCTATGTAACAATGCTCGACATTCTCATTGTCTTTATGAACTCTTATTGTTGTACATAACATTCTTGTGAGAGTTCCACTCTGAGTGGATATTCTTTCTCAAAGAAGCATGAATGCATCTACTCCATTTGTCAGAGAAACATGGTGAACTTCACATGAATCATAGTAAAACCATTTAGTACTGGGACATGAACATGAGAATTTCCGTAAATCATCATTAACATCCGGATCATAGAGCCTTCTAAGATTAACCCATAATCGCATCTCTTTCATATCTTTGAGATCTTGAGCATCAAACCTTTCTTGAACTAACTTCCATAATTTGTCAAGGTCATCTTTGTCAAAAGCTTTGATGAGATCTTCAAATTGTATGAATGAGGAAGTTGCACCACCTAGCCTTGTGATCTTCCATGTTGGAGCAAAATTGATAGCAGTGTAAACCTCCCAATCAATGATAGGATGTCTAACTTGCGGTGGTTCTAGATAAAAATCTTCTTCTTCTATCATAATCATTTCGGTCATCTGTTCTTGATGAACTTCTCGATTGGAACTTCTTGTTCTTCAAAAACTTTGTCTTCTTAACAGACTGAGAATCACTGTCTTTGGTCTTTCTCTTCAAATTAGGAAACCTTCTTGCTTCTTCATCATAGTTCATTGGAATGAAATCCTTATCGTGTCTTTGAATTCTATAGTAGATACTCTCTACTTTATCATCAGACATTCCTTTGAATTGATGTCTTTTCCAGCCACCAACATTGCAACAATAAGTTTTCATGTATGCAATAATTTGTGTCTTAGTTGGTTGTCTTGGTTTCTTTTGGCCTTTCTTGACTGAAACAATAGCCTCTTGAAGTGCTTGATTATTCTTCATCTGTATAAAATCGTTTAACTGTGCAGTTCTTTGTTCTGCAGTTAAAGATTTATCAGCTACAAGGTCAATTGCCTTTTTCTTGATTACTGGATCATGTGCAATCAAGAAATCAATTTCTTCTTCAGTAGGAACACAACTGAACTCTAGAGTTTTCTCTCTTAATCTTGTAAGTGGAACAGTGGAAATTGGATTTTCCAATCTATCCAGCCTTTTAGCCTCCATAAAGCTTACAACTTCCAATTCTTCAAGCTTTTTCTTTTCAGCAACTTCATTATCACGAGCAATCTGAAGTTGTTCTTTGTTTGACTTCTTCCTTCCAGGTTGCTCTGCACTTTCCATAACTGCTTTACCTTTATCTTTCTTCTGTTTATCAATTTCTTCACTTGCAGTGGCAACATCAGTGGAAATATTTGGCTCTGCAGTGGAAATTTGATCAGTGGTAAAATCAGCAGTTGCAGTACTGAATATATCTTGCTCTAGTTGCTCTTTTTGAGTATCAGCTTCCTCTGCACCTTTACTAGAAACACCTTCATCTTCAAAATCAATTTTCCTCCCCTGAGTTTCAACACTGCTTTCCTCCCTGTTTGGGAGAATCACCCAAATCTTTATCAAAACCAATGAATCACCATCATTAGGTGAGGATGAAGATGAGATCATCAACTTTGCGCTTTCCTTTGCTTTTCAACCCCGCAACTCTTCCTTCAAGGTCTCGAATCTCCTCTTTTAAGTGTTTAAGATCCTTGGCATGTCGCTTCTTGACATGTGCCAGTCCTTCAGAGATTCAACACGCTTGGCTAATTTGGTACACAAAACCATCAATTCCATTTGTTGCCCACGCCTCATCACTTCCAACCGTGTGTGACTGTTGGGAGAGGTGAATCATGGGGTAATGGCTCGATTCCTCCCTAGTTGGACTAGGTTGAAGTCTAGAACCACCAACGCTTGTTCCTAGACCAAAAGGTTTAGAAACATCTTTGTGTTGTCATGAAAGAAGGTGGTCATTTGCGCCTCCTCTCATAGGTGTGAGAAACATGTGGAGTATAATCAATGTTTGGAGCAGAGATTATAGGTGAGTTTTGTTCGGTTGTAATCTTTGCAAGCATTTGAGGAAAGAGAGTGTAAAATCATGTTGCCATCTTTGTTCATGTTTTGAAAAACTTTAGGCTTGAGGCAACCGATGTTATAAACATTTTTATGGGGTTGCAGTTGAAACTCATTTAGCACCGCTTGCTTGACAAACCTTGGATACATTAAAATTTTGTTGAACTCTTTACATTGCCACCATACTTGTAAAATATATTTTGACCGCTTAAAATCTTATCGGTGGCTAGACAAACCAAAGGGTAAGCCATGGTTGAACTAAATTGCTCATAAGATGTTTTATTTGGTGAGACAATGTAAAAGAGTATGTATCAAAATCTCCATTGGGGACAAAACCACTCTTTTGAAAGTAGCCTTTTTATTAGTGGTATCATACCCCATGGATGATAAATTTTCATGTATTTATGGCATAGGTAATGTGATGATACCATTGAGATCATCCAATTGGCGAACTCTCCTCAAGGATGCCTCAGTAACATCAATAGTTACCCCATCCACAGTGGCTCTAGAGCATCCATTGTTTCATGTGTATCTCTATTCTCAAGTGTTATGGACTGAGCGAAGTCCAAAACTGTTGATTTGAGAGATATAGATTGTGGGTTTTAAAAGCAAAGCATACCTTATATGGGTAGTATTGAGAAAGTCCACAACGATGAAAAATAGGCCACTCTTCTCGTTTGACTTTTGTTGGTAGGCCATTTGGTTGTGCTCATCTGTAAATTTTAATGGTGCCATAGAAACTTTTGATGAAAAACGATATTATGTCAGTAATAATTGAAAGAATAACTAGCCAATTGAGACAAAAGATATATAGAGGTAGGGTTTAAAAGTGTAGCGCAAGAAATATTATCTATGGAAAGTATTTATCTTTAGAGGATAACTATCAAATAGGAAAGTAGATCATTTTCTAGAAGTTACCCTATATATATATGGAAAGCAATGTTTCTACAACGGCTAGTAAAAATTTATTCTTGACACAACATTGTAACGGCTAGAACAACAATAGATGGTAAAATAACACTTGTCGATGGAAACGTGAACTAGCGATGGTAATTTTTCACAAAAATTTCAAAGAGCGTTGGTAAAGAAAAACATACGAAAACTAGATCGCTCTTGTCATAGTTTTAGAAAACTACCAGCTATCAACGGATTTGATATGTCTTTACCATGAGCCGTTTGCTATGGACTAGCCAACTCCTAATCATAAAGAATATGGTGAGTTGATAACC
Organism: Chrysanthemum lavandulifolium; assembly: GCA_022545495.1. Lineage (NCBI taxonomy): Eukaryota > Viridiplantae > Streptophyta > Magnoliopsida > Asterales > Asteraceae > Chrysanthemum > Chrysanthemum lavandulifolium. The sequence goes on from CM040245.1 coordinate 212,350,345, forward strand.
ATATAGTTTTGGTAAACTATCAACCATGAACGGATTTGTCAAGTCTTTACCAATGTCGTTTGCTCTGGACTAGTTGATTCTTATGTGGGTTAGACATGGTGAATCAATAACCATTTGTTGTGTATCTCGGTTATACACCTTTTAAGATCAACTCCCATCTATGCTGCATAAAGGTTATGTATCTGCATATGTTAGCATAATACGAAGGAAACAAATAACCAACATGATCTTAACCAAAGTTACTTTTAACCAAGCCACTAAAAAATATCTTCCAAAGTCAACCCGATAATATCTATATTTACTCTTTAACCTACCAAAATAGGAAAAGGTAAAGATATTCATTAATGAGCCCTTGTGACCGACTTTGCCTATAAAAGGAGGCTTGGCGTATTGTAATCTTCATCAAAACACATTCAACCACACAAAATCTTTAAATATAATCATGAGCAATCCTTCCAACACCATTAACATCTCCTCTGATTCAGAGGAAGAGTTTGTGATCGAGTCAGAGTCTTCCTCAGAAGCATCAGGATGGGCTGGATACTTTCCACCATAGGCTGGAAGCACTTCATCCAAGAGGTACATTAAAGAGACTGCCAAGCGTGTACCTGCTGCTAAACTTGCACCATCTCTTGAGTTTTACTCTAGCTCATCAGAGGATGATGTTCAAGATGATACCAATGCCTTGTCCAAGAAGTTGACAAATGCTCTATCAGAAGCTTTGGGAACAGCCATCTCCAACATGAAGAAAATTTCCATACCAGAGAAACCTGCAAGACTACCAAGGCCTCCTCCACAAGTTCTTGGTCTTGCTTGTCCAAGAATGCAGTCAACCTTTGAGAACAAAAGGAAGAGAGCACACAAGGCCAAGCACAACTATCAGGGCAAGGGCAAAAAGCCAATGGAGTAGCAGATGTAGGATAGGGTGATGTAGGTTGCGGTAGACTTTAATCTTTTGTGTTTTGATTGTGGTTCTAAGCACTCTTACTTTGAATGTAATGAATCCTCATTATGAATGAAATTTCACTGTTTTACTTTTCCACTATAAGAATAACTTTTACTACTGCTTGTATAATGGTTGCCACTGTTAGACTTAATTTCTGCATAACCAAGCACTAAATAACCATCACTTCAATGTATACAAGTAATCCTTCAAACCTATATAGCACCAACATAAACCACACACAAGAAGCATTGTTAAGGTTATCAGTGGTTAGTGAATATCAAGGACTGAATTGAGCAGTGGCTAGAGTCAATAAAGTCAACTCCTAGTTACTGAAACATTTTCCAAGGTCAAAAGACTTCATTTACACCTCAACCACTTACACCTTCCCCTCATTAACTTACTGAATCCAACATAAGCTTGTATTAAAGAACCAAGCACCCACAACCTTCTAACACACCAACACTCCTCTCTCCTAAACTCTGTAAAAAACAATCTTATTAATGGTTTTGAAGTTAACATGACCAAGTCTTCTATGCCATAACATGGATTCATCCACTGTGGCCTTTGCAAGCAAGCAAGCATAATCATCTTTAGCAACAATGTTGTTCATATCAAAGCTATATAGGTTGCCTTTTCTAGGAATTTTTAGAAGAATCGACTTTCATCGTGCATCTTAAAATCCTTAGAGAACAAAGCACATATCTTTGGTAAAAGAACATTTTCTTTTGTCACACATTTGTGACACACTAAAAGATTATACTTAAGCTCTTTTACATAGTACATAGGTTCAAAGTCCAAGTTACCAGTTTTGATGACTCCTTTACCAGCAACTTTTCCATTAACTCCACCTCCAAAACTGACATACTGTCCATAATAATGTTCAAAATCTGAGAGATAGGACTTGTTGCCAGTCATGTTCCTTGAACACCCACTATCTGTATAACCTTGATCTGACCTTTTTGACCTTGGATGTTCCTGCACATAAAAGTAAAGAATTAGTTTCTTTTGGGGACCCAAGCCATGATTGACTTGGATCTGCCTCGTGTATCAATATAGTTAAATCTATCAAAGGTCATTGATACACCATTGGGATTGGTTGTAGAGGTAGTTCCTTTAGGTTTCCATTCCCAATGTGTTGAGGCCTTCACAAAGATTGCCCATGTCCCCCTTTTCTTGTTTACAACCCTTGCGGTGGTAACTTTTGAATGAGCGGTGGAAACTATTTGGTTTGGTTTTAGGTACCAACTGTTGGTTATAATGAACCTTTTAGTTTGAAAAGTTCCTTTCCCTATTTGTGCAGATTTTGCAAAAGTTGTTTTGTACTTTGCACTTTTAACAGGTGACTTGGAGTGAGCAGTGTTAACAGTTTTTGCAGTGGCAAAAGTTTTAAGACCACCTCTTAATAGGAATGCTCTTGGGACCATTTTGCAATGAGGATTAGGGTGTACATTATTTTGAAACCTGTTAGACTCCACCCTTTTATTCCCATGGACTTCCCTTCTCCCAACATGATAGTCACAATAAGCATGTAAATGATTAAAACTACCACATATATAGCATGCCTTATTGTACATCACAAAATCACTACCTAGTTGTTGAGATTTAACATGATTTCAACTCCTCTGGTTACCCCTAGGAGCTGTAGGCTTGTTCCTATACATCTCAGCATACCTTACAGTTGATCTAGGTTTATTAACTGGTTTTCTAGGTTCCTCTGTAACAGTATTAACAACTTTTGGGATAGAAGTCTCTTCATTCCTTTTAAAATTCTCATCAACGACTGATGAGTCACTAGCACTTTCAAAAACATCATTATCCTTCTTAACCTCTTCATCAGATTTCACAGTTGTGTCCTTTAAAGGACCATATTCACGTTCTAGATCCTGAAACTCTTCTAAGCATGTATGAGCTAAATCTATACCTGGAGGTGATGGAACACCTCTTAATGGTGGAGGCACTATGTTATAACCCATACCAGACTTAACTTTACTATGAATTTGAGCATTCCAGATTTTATCAATTGACTTAGACCGATAATAACATGTGTCTACAGTTAAATTGACATTTTCATTAATCTTTTAAGTTTTCAAGCTCTTTTGGTATGCCTCATTCATAGTCGTTTTATGATCTATCTCTTCTAAGAAAAATCATATCATCATTATATTTTGACTCATTTTCTATAGTGATCTATTTGTTTTTCTAATACTGCTATAGCTCTCCTAAGATTTGACACAAGATAATTAGTAGTATACAACTCTTGTCTTTCATTAGAATATAGATCATTAAGCCTTTCAACTTCTCTAGCAGCCCTACATGTTTTAGAACAACTTTCAAAGTTTTTACCTCGAGTCGAGAAAGCCATGAGAGCAAATTCGGAGACACAAGGGCAGCATCTCGAAGATTCTTCTTCTTGTTCATCACCATGAAACTCCAATCATAGCTTACACCATCAATAGCCAACATTGCCTTTGGTTCTTCCACAGTTGGTTCCTTCTTTTGCTTGTACCAAGTAGACCTGTTGTCCTTGGTCTTTGGTCTTCTACATTCTCTAGCAAAGTGTCCCAATTTGTGGCAGTTAAAACACTCCACTTTCTTCTTATCAAAGCCTGCAGTTTCACCACCATTGATGTGAATAGGCTTGCTAGTCTTCTTGTAGAATTTCCTAGCCCTCATGCTAAGAAGAGCTATCTACCATTTTATGTCCATCTCCTCCAAGTCATCTTCATCAATTTGCTCTATGTCTTCATGAGTTAATATAGAGCCATTAACTTGAGTGGAGATAAAAGCATAAAAGGTAGGATATCCAATACTAGCAATCTTCTTCTTTGAACTGCGGTGGTAACACTAACATTACCGATGGAAACTGTAGAACCAAAGAAATGGCAATATCATCATCACTGTCATCTTCGAATCATCACTGCCAACAGAGGTTGACATCAAAGCCAAGTCGCTGAGCTTGTACCAAGTTTCCATGCCTTCTTGATCTTTGTTCAATGAGTTTAAAGTTGTTGTAAAGATCATTGAGCTTCATTGTTTCAATGTCCGCTTTGTTTTCCCGCATCGTAATATTAGTTTGAAACTCAAGGCAAACTTCTTAGAAACTTCAAATTGAGGTCTTCCTTTTCTACCTCAATGCCAAACACGATCGGTTGTGACAATCTTCCGAGTTTGGTGAAGATGCTATCAAGTGAGTCATTGCTTGAAGCGGAGAAGTTTTCATAACTTTGCTTCAACAATGTCTTTGTGTCTTCTTTGTAGCATCATTACCACCAAACATTGAGCAAATCTCTTCAAAAGTTCTTTTGCGGTCTTGAACTTGTTTGAAAGCTATGATCCGGTCTCTAGGAAGAGTCATCGACAACAAACTTCTAGCCTTTAGATCATTCTTTTCAATGCCTTTTCGAGACTAGATTCGTGCACATAAACAAATACCACTTACGTGTCACCAACCTTCTCGAGTACTAGTACCGAGGCTTGAAAGAATCACCAATTAAGATGATCTCCCATAGAGCATAGTCTTGAATGAGAAAGTATTGCTCAATCAAGATCCTCCACATCTCAAACTCATTAAGTTTGAGCTTAGGTAGCCTTGGTGTAGAAGAGTTGGATGGTTGTTTTCCATCTCCATTGAATTTAGTGAGTAGGTTAAGCTAATTCCTTGGATCTTCTAAAACAAAATATCGAACCTTCGCTCGATACCACTTGATGGATCTGGAAACACACATTGTGTCAATGATATTTTGTATAATATTAGTAAGCACGCGGAATTTACTTAGTAATACTTAGAAGACGGATTGTATGATGTATTGTAAATAAACACAGATTAAACACAAAACTTAAGCTCTAATATTATTAATGAATAATACTAGTGATCTTGCTTATCACTAGGGTTACACCTTGAAGCCTTTATGAATAATACGTATGAATGTAAGTTAGTTCCTAAGACAATGACCTAGGACCTCCTTTTATAGTATAAGGAGTCCTTTACAAGATAAGTATAAAGCTAACAATATAGAATATACACAAGATCTTTGCTATACTTATCTAGACACGTTCTCCTAACCATTATCTAATAGCAGTGGTAATAATGTACCAGCAGTGGTAATACGTTTCCACTGCTAGTGTAATCCAAGCAGTGTCTTCCACAACTATCAGTGATAACAGATTATTCCCAACACGGCGTAACTCCCTCATAGGAGTTACGACGTAACTCTCCTCTGCTTTAATTCTTTCATTTTAAAACACAAGAACCTTGTATTAGTTTTAAATGAACTTTGTGGTGTGTTCCTCTGTAAACCCTCACGAGACTTTCACTCGTCCACTTGGGACACCAAGTGGTTTAAAGGCTTGTTGCATTCGCTAAATGCAACCGTGATTCCTACGAAAGTGAGTTAGGTTTGTTTTTCATTTTATTTTTCTTTTAGTATTATACTTGTCGGTATTGTGATTTCGTGGATTGAAGTTTGTTCATGACGCTAAACGAAGGCACGGTTCTTTCTCGTGGGCCTTCTTCTTTGGAGCAAATTTTAGAGAAAATCTTGCTCTAATTCTACCTTTCTCTTCACCTTTATTTTAATGCCTAATACAAAAGGGACTTTGTACAATTCAAGTGGAGGGACGGGAGTAGAATTATCTCTTGAACTTTATTTCGCCCTCATTTTTCTAGTTTATTTTGAAAAATTATGCCATTTTTAAAATTTTGACATGTTTTTCCGAACCTAACTAGACTAGTGATGAGTGTCTAAATACTCATCATTTTTATACTGTTTAGAATGCCAAAAACATCCGAAAACACTCGAAATGCTTCAAAATGATAAAATATCACAAACAAGTGTTTTATATGTTTTAAATGCAAAAACATCAAAATCGATGAAAAACGTACCAAGTTTGCATAATTGGCGCTTTAGTCCCCAAGTTACAAAAGTTGTCAAAACTAGTCCTCAGTAATTTAAAAACTTGTAAAATATCATTTAAGGTCCATGAGATTCAAAAGTTGTCAAAATAAACCCTTCAAAGTTTAAAAATCACAAATTGACAACTTTAGTCCTTTAACTTTGAAAATTGTCAATAATGGTCCTTGGTTAATTAAAAAGTGAAAATTATCAAATTTTAACCTTGTACTATTTATAATTGACAACATTGGTCCTTTATGATAAGTTTTGGGAAATTACACTTTTAGTCCCTCAAAATTCAAAAATGGCATAAAAGGTCCTTGGAATTATAAAAAATGGAATTTTATGCAAATGGTCCTTGTACTATTCTTATATGGCAGGTTTGATCCTTATGTGAAGTTTGGAAAAGTTACAAAGATTGGTCCCTCAAGTTTCAGAATATTACAACAATGGTCCTTGTATTTATCAAATAACCAAATTGGACCCTTTATGTTATTATTCCAAATCCAATAAACCAAAACACTAAACCCAGCTGTGGCCCAAATACCCCTAGCCCAAACCCGAAATTTAAAACAGAGAAACACGCGCGTCTCACTGCTCATCCACCTCACCCACACTTTGCTTCCACACCATTGCTCCACTCGCTACCACCACCGCCCACCACCTTTCCATTCATACCAACCTCTCACCATCACCCTTTCCACCTTGCAAGCCAACCCACATGCATTAATTGCGTATACCGCTTCAAAGACTTTTCCCGCCAATTTTCCACATGGACGGTTTATATAATTTCAAGTGATCCAAGGGCTGCAAAGAGGTGGGATTTGATCAGATGTCGACAAGGAACCTAAAGGGTCAATATAAATGGGAAAAGAAGCAGAGGAGGAAAGCAAGTAGTGTAGCTTAGTTTTAGTTTATGTCGTTTTAATAAAATTTTAAATTCCAGTGTAATTTTAATCTTCCAAGTACTGTTTTAATCAATCTTAATGTATTGTGAATCTTTTTTGATAAGCAATTTCAAGTTTTCAGTTTCAATTTCAGTTGATGCAAATTTCAAGTTCAAAATTTTTAATATGTTGTGAATGATGTTAGTAGCTGTTGTTTTGGATCCTTAAGCACATATAAGCTCCTAGGAAGCTTATCAAAGCTTTTAGAACCCTTAAAATCAGTGTAGTAGTCAAAAGAGAAAAATACCAAAAATCACCAATAAATTAGTTAAAAATAAAAATCACATGGAGACATGATCAAGATAATGTTGCAGTGCTAATGTTGGATTGCTTACTGGTATAGAGCTTCTTGGGAAGCATTAGGATTGATCCTCAGACCTTGGTTATCTGTTTATACTTGAAACTCATTTGTAAGCTTCTTGATCCATTTTGGTGTTTCACTTGTTTAAATTGTTCATTACCTTGAATCTTTGTGTTTTATGTTTATTAGCTATAGTTAAGTTTATTTAAACATTAAAACCAGTAGCTTGTTCTTTGGAATTCATAGTTGTCTTTAAATCTCATTTTCACAGTCATTAGAGCATACTTGTCAATCCTTAGTTATATGGTGTTATTATTGTTATTTAATGTTTCATTAGTCTAATTAAATGATATTATAAGATCTGTTATCAGTTATATGGTTTTAGTCTTTGAAACACTTTGAAAAGTTTCAATTCAGCCCTAATAACTAGTGTTTGGAATTGCTGAATTAAGACTGCTAGAGACCATTTGTGTGGTTGATCATTGTTGCTTTATATCATGTTAGCTCTAGATACCTCAGTTAAAGCCTAAAATATAGTCTTTATTTGTTTAAAAGTCAAAATTCCAAATCCTAAGCCTTAACAGTCCATTGTTGGATTTTCATGATCCTTGATCATGATTTTGTATTCATAAGTTGTTAACATTGCCTAAATCAGTCTTAGTACACTTTAAAACAACATAATCAGTGAGTATCATTGATTCAAAGTTCACTAAAGTCAACCTGGTTTAGATTTTTAAAAAGTCAAATGAGCTTTCACGCTTTTGGATAAAATAGAATAAGTTGCATAGGGTTTAATATTAGTTTTCAAGATTTAGGTTTTAGGGATATCAAAACTTTAGTTGCTTAGCTTTAACCTAGTGTTTTTTATATTTTCTCATCAGCTTATTTACTAGCTTAATTTTTAGCTTCTATTAGACACCTGTTTGAAAATGGTGCCCTGTGCACAGTTGTGCAGTCCATCTTGATAAGCTCACAGAGAGCTTATCAGTTGGCCTTAGCTTGTGATCTTTGGCTCTTTAAGAAGCTATGCTGCTCATCTTCAAAGTTCAAGCTTTAATTTTCATTCACAAGTCCTTTCACTAGGGCTGCATCTCAGCTTAAGCTTGTCCATTCACTCTGTTAACTGAGTGAATCAGTTTGGACCCCTCATTTCACAAGCTCTTTCTGAGCTCATCAGTGGGTCCCATACCCTCAATCTTGGTTCTTCCAACCCACCTCCTACCAGGCTTGACCCATTGACCCTTTGTTTGGCCTAGATCATAGTGGACCCCACTTGGTTTTACCTCACAAGGTTGTCCCATTTTCTGTCTCAGAATCCAATAGGCAAAGTGCTTATTTGTGTTCTTTGGCTCATTGAAGCTACTTATTTGGTTGGAATAAGTTAGTATTTAATTAATATAGCATACCCTAGCTTTTGTGTTAATTTGGTGGTCATTTATGGCTTTTAGCTTATTTTGAAGTGCTTATTTATAAGCTAATCATTTGCAGCTTCTTTTTCCTCCACATAAGCATATGTTTTTATATTTTTTATAAACTTAGAATAATATTTTAGCATTTTCCTGAATTTTTCATATTTTTCCATCACTGTTTTCTATTTTTCTTTATTTAAAATAGTTTTTAAGTTTTTTTTAAATAGCTTTTAATACTAATAAATCAGAAAAAGCTTAAAAAAATATGTTTTCAATTTTCCTAGATTAAGATAAATATAAAAAGCCTAAAAAGTATTTTTCTATAATTTTCTTGGTTTAAATAGTATTTTTTAGCATTTTAATTAGTTTTAAATAGTTTTAAATTAATAATAAATACATATAAAGTCTAAAAAATATATTTTCAGTTTTAATATAAGTTTTATCATATTTTAGATTTTTCTAACTTGTAATTTCATTTTTCTAGGTTAATTTTGTATTTTCTTATATTTTAGTCCATTTTAAATACTTAATAAATAGTTTTTAATTAATAATAATTAAATAAATAGTTGTAAAAATAATTTTCTTTTTCTAATAATTTTCTTTTATTATTAGGATTTTAAAAATGTCATTTTTATATTTGTAGGTCTTTTATTTCTTTAAAACTCACGTTTTATTTTGTACGTTTACGTAATTTTTATTTAAACGTACGTTTTAGGTTTTAAACGTTCATCACTTTAAAAATAGTGATAGCGTTTATTTAATATATTTTATCTTTTATTTCTTTTAATTTGCATTTAAGTCGCTGTAATTTATTAATCTTTTCTTTAGGTATTAATTTCTCAAAAACCTTACTGATCACTATCCTTAGTGATCATTCTATCATCTGATCAAGTGTTTATACACCAATTCATCCTCCGTGGGACTTAACGACCCAGGAATTCCCTATATTCCTCTGATCTTAATTGCATTAGTGTTTGAGCTGTTTTAAGTTTATTACGGTTGACCATTCACAAGTGGTTAGCTTGTGAGATAACTTGACGGTTTAGCACCAATCAACTAGACCTTAGCCGAGCACATACAACCCTTGACATTACATGGTGAGATTAGCCTTATCCGTTTCCAATATTTTACCCCAAATCCACCAAATTATGAGTGTGCCGGTAGCTTGTAAACTTTAGAACTTGGCCTTTGCATCATTTCGAGACCATAGACGAGGTATGTTGAGTTAGCTCGATGTATTTGGACTTTTCGGTTTTAGAAGGCAATATTATAGGATTATCACCCAAACGACCTACCATTATGAGTCTATCGATTAGTCACCTCGACTTTTGACCCCCATGTGAAACCCTTTGTTGCACTCCCTTTAGTGCAAGATACCCTAGATACACCCTTCGAGCCATTCCTTTCATTTTGTCAACCCAATATATTGTTTCGTTACACCTATACACCTTAACCTACCTTGTAGTCTTTATTTGTGATTGGGAAGTCATCATTTGCCTAAGTTCAAGGTTCGAGTGAAAAGGTTTGGAAATCACGCTTTCATCGAAGACATTTATGAAGATCATTGAAGACCCCCCGAATTCCCATTGTTCATCTCAAGTGGGGGGATGTTATGTTATTATGTTATCTTAAAAAAAAAATGATGATAATTCAAGAAAAAAAGTTGATTGAGTTATGATATTGTAAAGTGCGATGTTTTAAGCATTGTAGTATGAGCTTTATTGATTAGTATCGAGGAGGCCACCTCGGTCACATTTGAAGATTGAAGTTGGTAGTTTTGCCAACAGAAGAAGAAAAGGTAGTGTGCCCATCACGACGTCCTCTAATGACGCATCTACCTTGCATTTCATGATCCGGTCTCTAGACTTCTAAGCTTGAACTTTGGGCGGACGGTGAGTGGTGATGACTTGGTTATAGATTTAGACTACCGCTTGTTTTTCATTTTACACCAATTATATATCCCATATCTTATCCTACCCTTTAGTCATGAAGCGTGTCTAGGTGATGCAATGAGCAATCTTTGGTATCTTGGCCATGGATTTGGTCATGTATCATTGATTTTGTCCACTTCGCCGTGACATGTTAGTAATGACGAGTCACCCTTAACCTTTGTCGTGTCTACCCATATTGCCTTCGAGAATTGTTTAGCCCTTAACTCTAGTGGTGGAGATTTGTGTAACCGCCAAGCTTATGATATAATACATGCTATGATATGCGATTGAGTGATCACCCGAAATTGACACTTAGAATAGTTGAGAGATTTGAGTGTTTGTTCCCTTCGTGAGGTGTTCGGCTTTGTTTTATTCTAGCATAAGGGATTTGTAAACTCATATTTTCCGGTTTTGGGAGATATCTTTTAGGAATCTATCTAATAAGGTCTACTTGAGGGTAAGTAGAGTTAAAGTGGGGGGATATTTGATAACATCAAATAGTCCTGAATATTAAGTGTCAATTTCCCGCGATAATGCTCGTTATTTATATCATTTATATGGATTTACGCTTGTTTTCCACTTTCAGGTAAATTATGAGCATTAGAGCTAAAGAGACGCGGATATGGAAACATTACTAAAGATTTATCACAGTATGCCTATTTTGAAGAAGTTACGCGTAACTCCTCTCACATTACACCGTAACTATTGCGTGACCACGAATACCAACTTATCAAGAGGTTACTACGTAACTCTTCCCAAAGGTTACGACGTAACTCCATTAGGTCAAAAGAGGTTCCACGCCGTTATTTACGCCGTAACTATTGCATCACTTACGACGTAACCAAGTTTATTGAAGACTACGGCGTAACCACTTATAAGGTTCGCCGTAACTAGCGCATCTAGTGCATTTACGAAGAAATAGAAGGTTACGGCGTAACTCCTCTATTGGTTACGCCTGTAACCTGACACGGCCTATAAGTACCCCATGAATTCCAAAGATTTCAAAGCATCCCATTCCACACACAACACTGAGAATGTGGGAAAAAGCTCAAGGCGGGTCTAAGGAGCATACTGAGTCTGTTTCCAAGGAGAAGTCACACCATTACGATAAGCTTTAGTGTTTTATATTTCTTTTACTTTCAATTCATGTATTTCGTACCTTTGAATATTGAATTGATTTGGATGATTAATATGAGCTGCTAAGCACCCTTTGTTGCTAGCCATTTATGATTCCTTAATTGTTTTGTTTATTTACCTTTACTTCCGTACAATTATTTCTAAGTGTATGCATGCATAGTTCTTTGGTAGTCACCCTTGGTTCGGTAGTTTTGAATGGCGGTGAGGCCAATTGCCTAGGAGATATGACCAACCACCCTAGGTGAGCGGATGAGATGGGAAGGGTAAGATATGACCAACCGACGACCCTTTCTACTTGTGCGATTTGACCAACCGATCACCTATCTTTTGGATGAAATTAAGAATTGGGGTATAGTGTCTAAGTTCCTAATGGCCGGGCACTCACTATTTAGAATCTAGCATGTAGCGGTACTTAATGACTCGGCTTAGGGACCAGAACAACAGGACTTATGACAATGCGCTTGATTTCTCCTGTGGTGGCATCTTTGTTGATAGGTTAGGCGAATTGAGAAAATGTTGTCCTCTCAAATTTGACCCCACCAAGTAATTGGAAGTAGGTAGACGTAGACATAACTAGCTAGGAGGATTGACTAGGTTAGCACCACTATTCCTCTATTGATTTCCTTTACCATTTATCAGCTTTTATTTTATTATGCATTAGTAGTTTAATTAATTAAATCCCTATCGAAACCATTATTATTCTGTGACAATTAGACTTAGTAATAATCCAACACACATAGCTCTTGGGACGACCTCGGCTTTACCATTTACTACACTACACACGACCGGTTACACTGCCCGTTAGTGCTTTAAGGTAGACCATAGGTATAGCGAGACACTATAAATATTAAGACCTGGTCCGTAAAACCTGCATCAGTTACTAATATCTTAGTTTATCTCGTTTATTTCTCTTAATGTGTTTTTCATTTCTTTTTCTTGTCATTCATACCTTTGGTCTTGACATAACTTAGAAACCTACAATGCATGTTTAAACTAGTAAATATTGGCTAAAATACACCTCTTTTTATAAACCTAAAAGTTGCAAAAATCTATTTCATGTCAAGATCATTTTTCTGTCACTGCAGATCCACGAAACCCTAATGTTCAACTAGCCGGATCCCTCTTGGAAGGGAACCGTGAGAACCGTGGAATTGGGAAACAGAATCTCATGCAACATAAAAACCATTTCGTAAAAATATACCATAAAAGGAAAAATCCCACTAGAATGTTAAGTACTAAGTAAGTTAATTGTCATTGTTAATAGAAATCAAGTAAAAACGTTAGGAGATCATTTTTTTATGCATCTCATCATATTAACTTTTCACTTCCATAGGTCTCATCATGACTCATGTGTATGAATTCGACTTTCAACTCACTTATGTCTACATTCCTAATATCTCCCTTGAGCCCAACACACCTGGCAATCATGTCCGTGGGTTCAATAATCTCGAAACTCGCCACTTCCATGAAGGACGTATTGTTGACACACCTCTACTATACGAAGAAGGTATCAATACCTCTTTCCGAACCATCAGACTAGAAGGCCTTCTCGGAATTAACAAAAAAATATATCCACGGTTTGTGTTGGAATTCTTCCGTCTAGTTGAACTCGTTCGTAACGAGGATCGATCTCTATCACTTTGGTTTTGGATCAAAAACCAAAAGTTTTTCTTAACCCTTGGGCAATTTGCTCACATTCTCCAAATTCCAAATCATGGACAATGTGCCTTCACTAAAGATTGGTCCCTTGATTCTCTCTTCAACCATCGTGAAGAAAATATTCCATATTGTTCACACATACCTTCCCCTCAAGAATTAACTCGCATGTTATTCAAACCTCGACCCTATTACTCTGATCCAAACATAATCTATACACGTGATATCCGAGATGATCTTAAACCTCTCGCAGTCATTCTACGTGAAAATGTTTGGAGTCTTAGGGGAAATCGAGAAATTCTTCCCGCTTGTTGTGCTCACCTTATGTATTGTTTGCTAACACAACCATACAATCTCGCCTATTGTTTCGCAAGACGAATTGTAAACCTTCAAGGCAACAAGAACAAGCTAATCCCTTATGGAATGTTCTTGACACGCCTTTATCATCATATCATGTACTTCCATCCTCAATTTCAAAGTCCGTTATGCGTACTTGTGAATAAGATGATGGAACCTCTAAACACATCTCAAATCAAGTCATTCTTCATCCACAATCGAAAAATACTCATCATCCATTTGATGATCCATCTAGCGAAAAAGCTCAAGAAACTTAGTTTTCTTTCCAAACAGTTCAATCCTTAGGTTTCATCTTTTATCATTGTAATGTGATCATTTTCATGAAATAAAACATTTAATGTTTGATGTCTCACTTATATAGTTGTTCAAACTCTTTATAAAACACTAGGTTTGACTTACGATACATTGTGCAAGTTTAGCATACCTTCTGTGAAGGTACTGTTTAGCTGGAGTCGGATCCCTGACCTTGTACTAGACGGATCCCTCTACTTAGGGAACCGTAGGATCCGGGCAAACAGAAATGCAGTTGCAGACCTCCATACATGTTAGCCTCACTCTTTTATAAAGATAACGTCACTTAAGTGAAATGGACTAGATATGTTGTATACTTTGCCCGCAGGGACTAGTATCGTTTAAGTGGAAAAGTTGTAATGTAGTGAGCCTATAAATACCCCTCATGACTCTCCATGAGGGGTGAGGTGAATCATTAGGTGTAGTGTTTTGTGTCTTTTATTTTATAAAGTCATCTTTGTTTCTCCTCCCTATCTCTATTTTCTCTCTCTAGAAGATGAATACTTTCATCTTCTTCCACCAACCAAGACCTCCCAAAACCACATAAATCTTGTGTTAAACGGTCCTAACAAGTGGTATAGAGCCAAGGTTATTGTGTTATCGATTTATGGTGGTTTTTATACATGTTTTAATTTGTTTTCATACTATTTTTGGTCCGAATTTTTTTGATTATCGTGAGCAAACAGGTTTCTTAACATGGTTTGGTATATTTTTTGGTCACAAAAATGTCCTGGTCTATTCTTGTTAACAATATGTCTTGACTGGTCCAAACAGTTTATTACACTTTAGACATTTTTTTGCACCAATATCCGTGAATATTATAAGTCAACTGGTCATCATATCTGTGGTCAAACCAGGCTATCTGAAGCATGTCATACGCATTTTTCTGGGTTTATATGAAGATGAACAGATTTTTGGTCGGAAAAATCGCCGGGGCAGAAAGTCAACGGGGTCAAAACCCTCATTTTTTATGCATAAGCCATCTTCAGAGATATTTACGCATAACTGTGAAGTTATGCGTAAGAACTATTACGCGTACGTTTTTAGGCATAAGCCTAGGCTTACGCATAAGATCTGGGTTTACGCCTAAGCAACTTACGCATAAGCAGAAGAGTTACGCGTAAGACAGTTTACGCATAAGGTTTCAAGGAAAAAAGTTACGCGTAAGAATGAAAACAGTTTCCTTACGCGTATACTAATAAGAAGAAAGGTGTTACGCCAGAACTTAAATGACCATGACCACGAATACCAAATACCAAACTTTCGAATTCAAGTTGTTAACCCATCATCGATCCGATACAACCAAAACCAAAACCAACTCCTACATCTAGACTCACTTCAAGAACCTTCATAGTCTCTCCCCAACTCTCAAACAATCAAGACTCAAATAAAATGAAATTAACATTAATCTCATCTCAGATTTGGATTCAATATTTTTTTCAACCTTTTAAAGATTGTTTTAATTGATCCAACATCATCATAGACCCTTTAAAGCTAAGCTTCATGGTTAATATCCGAACATTTTAAAAGGACAAATCGATTAAGATTCATCCTTCTCTCGTTCGTTTAAAAGAAAAATCTGACTCGACAAACAAAATAACCTACCCGAGACCATATTTAAAATGATCTTGAAGTCATTTTTCTTGATTTCTTGATTCGGAATATACGGCACATGATGTCAAAGGTTGGGTTAGATTGTATGGGTGTTTGATAATTCGATTAGTTGGACGTATTTGAGATTATGAGAGGAGATGTGTTTGTTGAATTTGTTCTGAGATGTGTATCGTGTGATGCGTTTTTTTTCTCTTCCCAGGTTTGATTTGGGAGAGAAATGTGGATAGTATGTAGGCGTGTATTATCACAAGTGTGATATTTAGGTTTAGGGTAAAAGTATGACATGTTCTCTAATATATCCGGTTATTTCTGATTGGATCGTGGGCTTCAAGAAAAAATCAATCGGGCGCTATCAATTTGGGCCTGGTGATAATTTCTTTTCTGGGCTGTCATACAAAAGGGACGAGGGAATGGATTGGGCTGAATCATCCGGGTCATTGAAATGGTTATCAAATTTGGTGTTATCCGAAACTTATCATTCTCAATTATTTGGATGTATAAGTTTTAATCTATTCGGATAAGAGTGGTATTTTGGTCTAAATAATTTTCACGGAGGGATACATAAATTCACGGCTTGAGCGACAATTGAAAAAATGACTACGGGTTTTGTACGGTATTGCTTACGTGAAATTGAAGTTACATTTCATGGGTGAACTTCTTTATCTATGAGACGTTGGTTGGTTGGATGCATGTCTCAAGATAACTTGTTGGGGTATTACTATCACTTTAAGTGATTTTGAATTGACAATCTGTTATAAGCGATGTAAGGAGTTACGTTGTAGTGCTCACGTGTATAACCATCATTTTAAGGAGTTACGTTGTTGTGCTCGTGTCACACGCCGTTGTGGATTGTTCAAGAATTTAGAACAAGCAATGAAGTCACAAAGTTGGGATGTTTACTTCCTTTTCAAGTTAGTCGATCGGGTTTTCTCCATAAGTGGTCATTTCAATTAGCCGGTGAATTCAAAGGAGGTTCGATTACAGAGTTGGTTTAAGAGAATTTTGAGTGTATTTTTGCGACATATTCTCACGAATTTTGATCAAGCTATGATGTTAATATTGCATCAAGAAAAGGTAATACGGCATGTACGCAACATTATGATGATTCGATAGCTCGCAACCATCGTGAGGGAGAAGTTGGTATTTCATCTTCCATGATTGGATTACGAAGGAATTGTGCTTAAGACCAAGAAAGAGAAGTAGTGTGTGTACATCGGGACTTTTACCAACTTGGATGCAATACTAAGTGAGTTATGTTGTTACGATGTTCCCGAATGACAACCATTGTGCTACAATCAAGAGTTTACTTTCTCCATTGCGTGTTGGAAGAGTGTTGTCGGTTCGGAGGAGCGAAAAAAGAAAAAGGCTCACTAGTTGGGAGGAGTAATAACCTAACTAGACCGTTATAGCTTGAAGTTCGAGCTACAAGGATTTGTGCCGTCGGTGCCAAAGATCAAATGTCGAGATCGTCGGAAGGAGAACTTCAAGTTTGCCTCAATATCTAGACTACAGAGACTCAAGGCTTCAACAAAGTCAACATTGTTCATTACTATTGTAATTTACTTTGTTTTGTATTTATAGGTATCATTGTAACCATTCACTTGTGACGATATCTTGGAGGAGATTGTTAGCCTCACTCTTTTATAAAGATAACGCCACTTAAGTGAAATGGACTAGATATGTTGTATACTTTGCCTGCAGGACTAGTATTGTTTAAGTGGCAAAGTTGTAATGTGATGAGCATATAAATACCCTCATGACTCTCCATGAGGGGTGAGGTGAATCATTAGGTGTAGTGTTTTGTGTGTTTTATTTTATAAAGTCATCTTTGTTTCTCCTCCTCTCTAGTTTCTCTCTAGAAGATGAATACTTTCATCTTCTTCCACCAACCAAGACCTCCCAAAACCACATAAATCTTGTGTTAAACGGTCCTAACAATACATCAAACCATTACTTTAGACCACTTCATGATAGCTAAACATAATATCTTAGGACCACTTAAGCCTTCCTCAAGCTCAGTTGGTATCACACTCACTTATAATCAACTTAGGATCACATTCAAAGGTGTTTTATGATTTATCACCAAAACTCATCACCCTTCTGCTCCAATGCTCACACATCATTTCTCACATGTCAATACATCTAGTTTTATAATTCTCTCAATTTTAGCAAATTGATTTTAGTCATTCTTACCTCAAAATGGGTCAAAAACTAGTTTTTCATTTCTTATAATTTTTTAAGGAATTTTCAAAAATTATCTTAAGTTACCATCTGATCTCTAGGATCATTTAGCACCACTTGACAGTCTCAAATTTCCTAATGTCATCTTTGATCACCCATTGGTACTCATAAAGTCCCATTTTCTTCCATAAAAGGCAATCATTAGCTACCATCACTCATTGCCCTTGATCATTTAAGTCCCTTTCATTTAAGAAAGTTAGGAAGACTGAAAACTCAAGATGTATAGGTACTAGACCTTACAAAACATCATTTTCCTCTTTTCTTGGTCTTGAGCCGGATCCCTAGGATTAGCCTAGGCGGATCCCTCACTAGAGGAACCGTGGGAACCGATCGATGATTCAACTAATCCTAGCTAAAACAATCATTTGAAGCTCTCCTTGCTAAATTGAACACTCCATCTTGCCTTAATTAACCTCCTTGATCAGTGCAACTCTGAAGTTGACTCTTGTGCATGCAAATCATCACATTCCAAAGGATCTTAGTGGCTTAAGTCTTGAATGCACTTGTCAAGTCCTTCCCTTTATAAACCATCTTGTTAGGACTTATAAGTCATCATCTACAACCTCATTCTAAGCATTTAGAAACCTTTACATCACTAATCTTTAATCATCTCATCATGAGAAAAGCTCCTAGTGGTAACTCATCTACAAAAGGACCACCCAAGAAACTTGCTCGTGTTATTCACGAAATTTCTTCAACCGAATCATCTCCCGTTAAATCCACAAATGCTAGGATTTCTCCTCCACCAATCAAACCAATCCCCAAAAGGATTGTTCCCACAAAACTTCCAATGCCAAACACCACCATACCTCCTAAACCAAACACCCCTATTTCTACTAAACCATCACCCTTAGTTCCTAGAGCCATATCATTCACCACTCCACTCTCATCACCACACCTCTATAATCTGGAGGACTTGCCTCCTAGGCCATCTCATCCTCCACCATTGCCAAGTGTTGCTATTTATGAACAACGCAAAATTTGAGTTGACCACTCGTGAGCGGAAATGGATGTCCAAGTGAGTACGATGAATTAGAAAAAGTAAGTTTAGAGAAGTATTGAAACAAGAATTAAATTCCTTGCAAGAAAAACTTTCAAAACATTAAACAAAACAAGAACTTCAAGAAAATGTGAAAATGCTTAAGCAAGAATTTAATGCAAAGGAATCAAAACTCTTGAGAGATTTTTCTAATCGAAAACTTTGAAAACAAACTTGAAAACAAGTTGTACATACAAGAAACACCATTCAGAATGCTCACATGTCACCAAACATCGGTCTTAAGCGATAAGCATAGCATTCCCTTGTTGAGGAACCAAATCCAGAGGTAATTAAGAAGGCTAGAAATGCTCATAAGGTGCTTTATGATGGTGATGAAATCCTTAAGCCTAGGCAGAAACCTAGTTATGTTGAGTGCCTTGAGAAGATAAAAATCAAATGAAATCACTAGGAAAAGATGAATAAGAAACAAAATGATCCTAAATGCAAAGAGAAAACATAATTATCGCTCCTCATGATTACAAGAAGGAAAAGCTGGATTTCCTTGAACAAGTTTAAGCCTCGGACATTGTTGACTCCGAACAAGTCTTACGGAAAAGGATTTAGATAAGCAGAACAGCTGTATCCTCCTAATACACCAATGCATCTGTACCTAGAAAAATTGCCACTAAAAGCAAGACATTAATTAGCCATCGTTATATTTCAACTATTTGTTGATTTTGAGAAAACTTGCAAGAAAAGGATCACACCCATGTATAAGCGAAAGAGAAAAGGGTTTTGAACAAATGAAAGAATGTTATTTAAGGAGGTCATGCCCTTCTTTAAACTTCTAAAAGATCACTTTGAGAGTCTTAAAAGGGAATAGCTTATTAAGGGAATGGAAAAGGAATTTGATGCAATGGTTGTTGAAGTTAGTGACTATGAACGTGCCTTTGAAATATATTGAGATTGAGAGAAAGAACTTGCATACATTAAATGAGAATCTTATTCTTGAATGTGTTGCTCAAGATGTGTTTTCAACGCTTCAAATTGCTCTATTAATGCTTCCAAATTTCATGAATTATCAGGTCTCGAAAGTCTCCCATGATCGTGTCATTGAGCTTGAAAAACTAATTCTAAACTAAATGAGAAAATTGAACTGGATGATCACGACAATTTAGTTAAACATTTTCTAAACTAGAAGTTGAGCATTTTAATTTACAACTAAAATATCAACATCTTAAAGAAAATGTAAAAACTTCAAATGTCAAGACATCTTCGGATGCTCTAGAGTTTGATGCGCTTTTCAAATTAACAAGCGTGATGAACGATTCAAGCTCGATGCAACACGATCGAGAAAGTTGAAAGCAATTAAAGGGTCAAACAAACAATATGACGAGCTCCCAATGCCTCCTTCTTTAGATTATCAGATTTCTCAAGCGTTTCATCTTCAAAACCTAGTAAATGCTTTACAAAAGGAAAGCGAAAGTTTTCTAGAAGAAAATGAAAAGGTTAGCGTCACTTCAATGAGTTGTTTGAATCAATTAAAGTCACTCGTAACAAAACAACGAACAAATAACTTCATTGCAAAAGGAAATTGAGAATCGAGTGAGTCGTAAAAGGAAAATGCCAATGATCAATGGGGAGAATGTTGTATCTAAGGTTCACTCCGGTAATAAATCGATCTGCGATATATGTCCCCCTCACCTAAGGAACAACAAACTTGCCATTCAAACATATTTCTCATCCCTTAAGGATTGCTTAGAATACTGCGTGAGATTGTTGAAGAGGATAAGCTAGAGAAACCTCATGATAATGCAATTGGACATGCATGCTCATATGCCAAAGCGATCTCAAGAAATCTTAGAATGCTTGATCACTATATGCCCTAAGACATTAGGTGAGAGAGTTAACCCTTTGATTCCTTGCTCAATGCCTAAGGCCAAATATGATATGCACTCGATTCCCAATGTTTTGAATGAGAGCCATAGTGTACCTTAGTAGTTCAGATTCTAGATATGCCAATGCTAGGAAAGAGAACTCAAATGTGCCTTCTAGGAGTACTAATCTCATTACATCTAGCTTTAAGAAAGTGAACCGTAGTGCACACCGCATGTAGTTCGATCCGGCACATCTAAGCAGGTGGGGCAAAGTAGTAAAACAAACTAATGTTCCCATTCCCTCTACGAGAATGTCGGTGACATTAAAGGGAGCGGTCAAAGTCTCAAGACAATACAAGGAATGATAGGACCTCATAGCTAAAATGTACCTTTGGAAAAGTAGAAGAACAATCTAGGAACTTTAAGCTTGAATTGAATAAAGCGAATCGTGTTGATTCTAGTATTAGCCATAGGCGTCTTGTAATTAATTGATTCGATACTATTTGCAAACCTTGTCTTGATATTGCTTGAATTCTGTTTCTAATCATGAATGTGGTGTCAATGTTTTGCCTAATGATGTTAATTGTCCAGTTAATATTGTTAATGCTAAAATTCATGCTAAAAAGGCTAAAAGCAAAAGCGAAAAGTTAGAAAACAATGAAAACCCAGGGAAGAACATTAGAGAGATAGGTTTTATTGGATACCGTTGGTCATAAGACCAATCGATAATGCCCACTAGAAAATGGATGCCTCTTGGTAGAACTATTCCTTAGAAGTGGTCACACTGTAAACAAAGGCTATCTGAGACACTAGTATTGCATCTATTCACAATCCCGATACCTCATTTTACGATATGAATGCTTCTATTTACGATGTGGGTGGTCCAACCATTGTAACTAACCAAATGGAACCCATTCTTGCATGGGATCCCAATTATCGATTATCCATTCTTATGCATGTGTTCAGCTGCGGATCGTTCAAATCGTTACGTCGTATCGGACTCGGTTGTTCCAAACATATATTGGAGCAGTCACGCTCATGAACCGTGAGCAAATTCATGGGGCTGATAGATTTGGTAATGATCATTTCGGTGCTATTATGGGTTATGGAGATTATGTTGTTGGTGATAGTGTCATCTCCGCAGTGTATTATGTGGAAGGTTTAGGTCATAATCATTCTCTGTTGGTCAATTACGTGATTACGATGGAAGTAGCCTTGGAAAACATACCGCTGTTAGAGATCTTAATGGTGAGGCTTTGAAAGGAACTCGTGGCTCAAACCTTTACACCATCTCTATCGATGACATGATGAGAGCATCTCAATCGCTTGTTATCTAAGGCTAAAAAAACAAGTCATGGTTATGGCATCGTCTCAATCACTTGAACTTGACCCATCAACGATCTTTCGAAAGGACTTAGTTGTAGGTTTACCTAGACTAAAGTATGAAAAGGATCATCTTTGTTCGACATGTCAATTGGGAAAAAGCAAGAAGTGCCCATAAACCCAAACCTACTAACATCACGAAAGTTCTTCACATGATTCATATGGATTTATGTGGACCAATGAGGGTGCAGAACATCTTTGGGAAGAAATATGTACATTCTCCTCAATAGAGAGAATAGCGCAACAAAATCAAGGTGTTGAATCGACACTAGCACCGGCATTATTTTCTTCGTCACCCTCAAATAATCCCTTTTGGATTATGAGGAATCATCAAAGTAAACCACCCGATCACATGGAAGTAGATACCTCTCTACCACCATCTTTGACATATATTCCACCACCACCACCTTTGGTTGAATCACCTCCAAACATACCTCCACAAATCCCTCCTTCTTTTGTGGAATCTTAACCAAATCTTCCATCTCAAGCCATTTCATTTTTACCACCATTTTCGAGCCATGACAAAGATTGTTATCATTGTCAACATGTTGAAAGCTTGATACATGAAGTACGTGAAGATCAACGTTTCATGTTTTATCACCTCCTCGAACGTTTCGACGAGATCAAAAAACCTAAACAACCTTGAGCTTAAGAATTCAAGTGATGTCCTAGTCTTAAGCTCAACTTAGATAGTTTAGGAATCCTAAGTCATGTATTATTCATTGTCTTAGTTTTTAGAGTTATGTACATCATTTCTCTAGTTTTATTAAATGAAATTACATGCTATTTACCATATTGTCTTGAGTATGTGTTTGGGGCCTTAACACATATCTCAATTTGATGTTAACATCACATTTTACATCACCATTGCTGTCTTAAACTTACAGACAGACGGATCCCTCAGTTTAGCTTAGACGGATCCCTCCAAAGGAGGAACCGTGGGATCCGTGCAACAGAAGACTTGTTTATTACTAACTTAAGTCTTATTTGCAGGAAATTATGCATTATGTACTTGCTTTCTAACACTTGTTTTGTAGACTTTTAATATACACATGAAGACTTTGACACCCTTAGCTAGGGGCAGTTTCGTGTCAAAGCAAAACATTGCAAAATTATTTGCAATACCTTCACATAGGATTACATTACTTGACTTCCTCCTTGCAAAGGTGCAATCATCAAGGGGGAGCATAGTCGTCACAAAGACAAAACCATTTGCAAATAAAATTGCAAAAGCACTCGCTTAGTATCTCTAGTCACTTGACGCCCTTATAAAGGGATGGATCGGTCAAGAGGGAGCCAAGACGAGAATCCTTCTCTTCCCTTACTCTCTATTTTCCATATTTTTACTTTTCACATGCTTTTCTTAAAACAACGTGTTAGTTTCTTTTCGACGCTATTTTTGTTTCGACAAAAAAGGGGGAGAAGAGAGTAAAAAGTCCAATTCAAACTTTTACGAATTTTAGTTTATCTTTAAATAATTTTATGTTTTGTCATCAACAAAAGGGGAGAGATTGTTAATACAAACAAGCCGTAAAAACGTTTATTTATATTTTACGATCTTCAAATATTTTGTCGATAACAAACGTAAAATCATTTTAACAAAACAAATAAAATATTTAAATGGTTTGAGCCAATAGTTTACTAACACACTTACGTTTTCATATAAAACACTAAACAATTAATAGTGCTTTCATGATTTAGTAATGTATATATACAACAACTAGTGTTTACATATTGGGTAGATATATACATACTTAGTATGTATTATAATGGGTAGAAATTTAAGTATTTAACCCATTGACTTAATACATTGAATGTAGTTGGGTAAGACCCAAAGTCCATGACCCATACCCATGGAGCATAACCCATGAACCATTGCATGACATCATGCATAAGTCATAATGGGTATTATCCATGACCCATGGAGCTAACCCATAACCCATGGACTAGATGCATTGCATCTTCTAGATACATTGTATCTACTTGGATACCCATGGTCCAAAGTCTAGGACCCATGACCCATAACCCATGGGTAATGAGGAGGGTCTCACGGATCCCTCAAGATACACTAGACGGATCCCTCCAACAAGGGATCCGTGGAACAGTAGCATATTTTGTCTATAAATAGTGAGCCATTTCTTTATTGTGACTTACCTCTTTCATACACATTTTCTCTTAGTATTGTAAACTCTCTAACCTCAGATCCAAGGGATCTTTCTATGTAGTTTTGTGTGTGATTCTCTAGCTTCCTCTTAAAGGCGAGATCACCACCTTTTGAAGTCGATCAAGCTCAAGTCCATGGGTTTCCAAGCTTCGTCATCATCAAGACTACTGATGGTATCTTGTTGATAGTTCTTTCCTTTCTTATTAGAAGTGTTGTATCCAAGACATACGTGCAAGATATCTAAAGGGTCAAGACGAAGGCATTAGTAAAAGGTGTCGAAGAGTCGTATCAAAGGCATTAGTTAAAGGTGCCAAAGATCCGTGTCAAAGGCATTAGTGAAGGGTGCTGAAAGTCCGTGTTGAAGGAATTAGTGAAGGGTACCTAGAAGTCGAGTCAAAGGCATTAGTGAAAGGTGCCTAGGGCGTACATTCAATATGGTGTGTTGATGTACAAGATAGATAGTATTGAGTCAAAGGATATTGATATCCTTGTTCATGTTGTCATAAGGAGTGGACTCCTTTGGGATAGGTGTTGTGTAGTGTTAGGTAGTAGTTCCTCCTTTGTAATGGAACTCGGTATCTAGCCTTGTACCGGATAAAGTGTAGGCAACGTTGTGATAGGTTTGGTTCTACCTCGTGGAAGAACCCGGTGTCTAGCCTTGCACCGGATAAAGAGTAGGCGACGTTGTAAAGACTTCTCCGCCACAAGGAGTTTGTGTTGTGTAGTGATTACGAACTCTCGAGTAGGTAACTCGGGGAGTGGAGTAGGGCAAGGAAGGTGTCCTTGTAGCCGAACCACTATAAATACTCGCGTTGTGGTTTTGTGCTTCATACTCTTTACTTTTACATTACTTACTTGCACACTTATCTATCAACATCCAACGTACACATTTAATAGATAGACATAAGTCAATCTAAATAGATTAAAATCAAGTTTTAAACTGTAAAACTATTCAACCCCCTTCTAGTTTTCCACAAATGCCTTACCATGTGTTACACAAGCTCCATTAACACTAGACAACCTCTACCGCAACGACTACACTTCACACCACAAACCTTCCAACCACTAGTTTCCTCGCCAAGGGTTCCATCAGAACTTCTAAATCAAGAAGGACAACAATGATTCCACGACATACATTGGTTATGTTGTACTCATAGCCGACAACAAATCCAAATGCTTAAGGAACAAATCAATGTGATGATCTCATATACCCAACATCACTTTGAAGCACCAACTCAAAAATCTACTCCTTCACACTCAACCCTTCCTTGAAATTGGAGCTATTTTAAATCGGTTGTAGGAATGCATCTTTTAAATTTTGGAACCTTTTATTTCTAGCTTTCTTTTCTAGGAATATTTTATTTTTAGTTTAATCTTTATTTTCTAGGAACTTTTCACTTCTAGTTTATTTTTCATTTCTAGGACCTTTATTTTATTTTTAGTCTAACATCTCATATGTTAGTTTCTAAATTATGTTGCTTTCTTATAATGTAATTTTACAATATATGATGTGTGTTTTTAATATTCTTGTGTGGATTAGATACTTTATTGTGATTGACTTATTATTTATGCTTGACTTGATGTATGGTCATGTATATATTATTATATCTATCGCACTAACCTTTTTTTGTAGCATTCAAAATCCATCGCTTAATCTCTTAGCTCCCTCATAAAGGAGCATAGGGCAAGGGAGAGCTCATAAGCTTGGGCGCAGTTGCATACAATTTATTTTCGCTTCACAACTCTTTTTGTTTAGACTAAAAAGGGGAGAAGATAGTTTAAACTCATTCTTTAAAACTTGTACATTTTTCATCTTTGGTTAAAAAAAGTTTATATTTTGTCATCAACAAAAAAAGAGAGATTGTTAATACAAATGTCGCGTAAAAACGTTATTTATATTTTATGATCTTTCTAAGTTTTGGTAATGACATTATAAACTTAGTTTAAGCAAAGTTTAAAATATATAAGTTTTAAACTACAATTTCAACTTTCCATTTACATCACTAAGGTATGAATAAATTGATGTCTAACATTGTTGTAATGATCAAATGAACACAACTTGCATTTACAAGTATTTCATACAAATGCATATTTCGTAAAATGTCTATTAACAAATATATATACTTTTCTTTGTACAAATAAACTAATACATCTTATTTTGTCAAAACACTTAACTAGACATTTTACTTACAAAGATAAGAAGCCATTTGTTTATATATATGTTTACTTTCCACATTAAGAAAATCAAATCAAAAATCATATTTACCTCCTGGATGAAATCATCAAAGAGTTGACTTTGATGTGTTATCACATTAAGAATATTTGAATATGTGAAAATATCCTAGGAAGATTCGATATAGATTTTGGAAAGAATTTTGCACAAGATCCAATGGATATTTAGTTGTCCGGACCCGGCGGTACCCCTTGGTACAACGCGCGGTACCCTTTGAAGGGTACCGTGGGAACCGCAAGCGTGACAGGTTTTGGCTATAATAGATGCCATTTGATCTCACTTAAACTCATCCTTTTCACAAACAAATCTGCATATTCTTTCTTTCTTTACATTCTTAGTTCATAATCATTACCGCATACTTAAATATTCATTTTAGTGATTCTACACTAACCTTCTTATTAGCAAAGAGATCATCATCATCATTCAAGACTACAAAGCTTCAATTTTTGTTACTAGTCTTTGCATTGTACATTGTTATATATTGTTCAGCATCATACACCATCATTGTATCAAACTACCATAAACCTTGTAGAGTGATTAGCTAATATTTTAGTCCTCAAAATACGTAGTGTGACGGAAGTGGTTGTATCCAAGAAAGAAATCGACATGTAGCTTAGTGTAAAAATATTGTATAAGCGACGTGTAAGGTTTTCTCCGCCGGCTAAGGGAGCTTATTGACTAGTGAAAGGATACTCTCGGGTTAGATACTTGGGGAGTGGAGTAGGGCAAGGAAAGAAAGTCTTTGTAGGTCGAATCACTGTAAATCCTCTAGTTGTTGTTTGATCATTCTATCTTAACTTTAATTTATATCTTGCATTTACATTATTACTTGTTTCTCTATAACTATACTTTTCGATTTCATATCAAAGTTTTGAAAGAAAACAAATTTAAATCGGTAAAACTATTCAACCCGCATTCTATTTTTCCACAGATAGTACACCAAATAATCCGATTTTAACGATCTGCACACAACTGAAAAAAAGTGTCAAAAATGATATGTTTTTAAACAATTAGCCCAAATATAAATTATGCGGTAGTTTTAAGAGATAGGTAGTTTTAAGAGAGAGGGTTTAGGCGATATGTGTTGAGGTTTTTCAAGGATGTTCAGCTCGATATCTTATTATCGTTTCCCCTTAGGGATTTTATTAACAAACCATGCAATAAATATATAGGATAAAGTTCAAATAAAAAGACAAATATCCGTAAAAATAAAAAGATTTTTATTTCAAAAAGTTCGGAAAATTCCCAAAAATTCCACAAGATCGGGTATGATGGTGCATGAAAAGTTGTGAAAACCTTTTTCTAATAGTGGATATTTTTCCGAAAATAATTATGAAAAATACGTTTACGCATTAAATCGTTTTTGTTTACCAAAATAGGTTTTGCACCCAACTTCTTTTGACTTTTTTATCAAAATAACATTTCGCATCTAAATTTTATCATCAAAATAACATGTTGAAAATTTTGTGCATCA
Source organism: Chrysanthemum lavandulifolium (assembly GCA_022545495.1). Taxonomy (NCBI): domain Eukaryota; kingdom Viridiplantae; phylum Streptophyta; class Magnoliopsida; order Asterales; family Asteraceae; genus Chrysanthemum; species Chrysanthemum lavandulifolium. Next base: position 212,378,177 of record CM040245.1, read on the forward strand.
AAATTTTTTTGCGCATCAAAATTCTTTTTTTGTGCATTAAAAAAAACCTATCAAAACTCAAAATTATAAAAAATGTTTTCACAAAAGTTTTATGCACCAACATACTCGATCTTGTGGATTTTTTATGGAATGTTTGGAGATTTTTTTTTAAAAAAAACAAAAATTTTATTCTTTTTACGGATATTTGTCTTTTTATTTTAACTTTACCCTAAATAATGTTTACATAACTTAGATAGTAACCAAAGATAATAGGCTAATACAAACGTTTGGGCCTAGCATGTATATTATACATCTAATATGTTTAACATGTTTATCTAATATGAAACATAAATATTAGAAAGATTGATGCATTGCAAACTTGCTTCAAAATTTGTATAATCAAACATTTTGGAGTAGGCTTACCGCAACTGAAAGCTAATGAGAACGACAGAATAATTTGGATTACTAATACTGGTCACATGGTAAAGTACTTAGTTAACAAAGTGTGGCAAGATCTCATAAGAAATGACCTCATATGCAATGATCTAAGTATCTGTGGTGCTAATATTGTACATATATCTCCGTTATGTTTTTGTGATGATAAATATATATTAAGAGATATTTAAAATCGTTAACAATAGCTCAAAACCAAAACCACACGAAAAAAGGTTCCAGTATGCTTCGCTCGCTCACCAGCACACTTTGTTTTTCAAAGTCGGTTTTCCTCTTACCCCATAAAGTTTGATCTTTCAATACAGGTTCGTACATGATATTTAAGATGTTTTAGAATTTCGCAAGTAGATTATGACTTAGAGAGATCATGTTATAATGTCTAGCCCCGTTTCATAAAACCCACTTCAAAACCTTTTTTTTTATAAAACCCAACTCAAAGCCTTTTAGGTAACTCAAAACATTTTTTAAAACAAGTTCAGTACTTGGAGGTTCACATTTTTATATAATGATCAAATGAAAATATACAAATGTGTATAAGGCAGCAATACCGAGTGGGCTTGTTTGATATTCACACTGCATTTCCAAACACTTTTATTTTATGGTTAGTTATCCAAGGTAGACTTGCTACACAAATAGAATACTTAAATGCTATCTAGGAAGAGATGTGAGCTGCCCACTGTACAAAGCTAGGATGTATTGACACTCATAAACACTTGTTCTTTGATTGCCCCTATTTTAGAAAAGTGTGAGGCGTGCTGAAGAAAAGACTGTATCAAGAAAGTCTAAGCCAGAATCAGATGAGATCATAATGAAACTGAGCTATATGCCTTGCAATAAAAATATCCTAAGTGTAACTAGAAGATTTATACTTGTTGCATGTGTGCATGAAATAAATAAGAGTTTTTTCCAGCGAGCAGTGGAGATGGAATGATTTAGTAAAATTGATTACTTATACAATAAGGTTCAAATTGGTAAGTTTGAATGTTAAATAATCTTTACAAGTTTTCAAAGTTGCTAAAAGTAGTCCTGTTCACATAAATATGAGGAACTATAATGAAGAGATAATTGATGAGAGGTGCATGGGCTTGCGATCAGAGGAAAAATGGTATGTTGGAAGAGATAACTGAGTAGCTAAAAGTGTTAAAGATCGTTTAAGCCCAATAGAAATAACAATAACAATGATAAATAAGATGCACAACGGAATAAAAAAATATCGTGTGTTATTATTGAAGGTTTTTCACCATCATCTCTACTAACTATACAATACTAATCAACTAAACACTATTCTACTAACCAATACCCTAGGCGTCCCCTAACGCATGTACACACACACACACTATTTAGTGTTCACATCTTGACACACCTAAAAACCTATTCCCTGCCTCTCTTTATAAACCAGAGAGTCTAAGGTTACAAATACTACTAGGGACTAGATAATAAATACTATTTTAACAAGTAGGTCCCTTGTCTTCATAAGTCCTTCATCTTTCATATTTTGTCATATCAACTCAATTATAATTCCCAACAATCTTCCCCTAGTTGATAATGACAAAACCAATAAGCACAAACTCCCCCTGAAGTTAGTATGTTTAAAGATAAACGAACTTCCCCATAAACATGCAATATCACCAAGGTTCTTCAAGTTGCAGCTTCTTTGTCGCCTTTCTTTCCCTTTTTGTCATAATCTACTAGGAGAACCGCAAATATAAGCAACTTTGATCTTCAAAACCACGAACCAATAATATACGACTAATTCATCTTTCCAATGCCTCACGATACCCTCCATGAAGTTTTCCGCACTAAAAATGAAATTAAGGCAAAAGAAATCTGAACCAATAGTACAAATACCAACAAGTAGTGATAAAAACCTTCCCCTCGAATGATGCATGTAGATGGTTAAACATTTAACAATAAGCTCCCTGAAACCCATATTGTGGAAAACTAGAAGGGGGTTTGAATAGTTTTGCCAATTAAAACTTCATTTTAAAACATTTAGATCAACTTATGTTAATCTATTTGGTTGTTTATGTTGGACGTTGATAGATAAATATATAAACGTGTAATGAAAGATAAAGAGTAAGAAGCACATCACCACGACACAAGTATTTATAGTGGTTCGGCTACAAGGACACCTTCCTTGCCCTACTCCACTCCCCGAGTCACTTACTCGAGAGTTCATAATCACTACACGACACCAACTCCTTATGGCGGAGAAACCTTCACAAAGTCGCCTACTCTTTTTCCGGTACTAGGCTAAGCACCGGGTTCTTTCACACCAAGGTGAACCACACCTACCACAACGTCGCCTACCCTTTATTAGGTACTAGGCTAAGTACCTAGTTCCATTACTATGGAGGAACTACTACCCAACACAACACAACACCTAATCCCAAGGAGACCCACTCCTTATTACAACACCATCAAGGATAACACCATCCTTGGAAACAAACTAATACTATATGTATAACGATGCACCTCATCGATTATACGACCTAGGCATTCTTCACTAATGCAACTTGATTTGATTACTAGGCATCCTTCACTAATGCCTTTGACACAACGCTTGGCACCTCTCACTAATGCCTTCGTCTAGACACCTTTAGCATTCTTCACTAATGCTTTTGACACGGACGTTAAGCATCTTTCACTAATGCTTTCGTCTTGACTCTTTCGGCATCCTTCACTAATGCCTTCAACACAACACATCTACGGAGGAAGAAAGAACTATCAACAAGAGAATCTCAGTTGTCTTGTTGATGACGAAGCATGGCAACTCATGGACTTGAGCTTGCTCGACTTCAAGAAGTGGTGATCTAGCCTTTAAGAGGAACCTAGAGAATCACACAAAAAAAACAAAAGACAAACTACATAGAAATATCCTTTAGGATCAGTGGTTAGAGAGTTACAATACTTAGGGAAAGTATGTGTAAGAGTGGCAAACCGAAAGGAAGAAATAGCTCACTATTTATAGAGGAGATATGCTTACTGTTCCCCGGATCCCACGGATCCCTCCCACAAGGGATCCGTCTAGTGTAAACCTAGGGATCCGTGGGACGATCCTCTTTGCCCATGGGTATTTTGGTTATGGGTCATGGGTCATGGGTTATGGGTTGATCCATGGGTTTCTTACTAGATACAATGTATCTTATGAGTGCAATGCACCTAGTCAAATGGGTATGGGTCAATATCATGGGTTATGGATATTATCCATATATGATATAAGCATGATGTCATGCAATGGGTTATGGATCAAGCTCCATGGATATGGGTCATGGAATTTGGGTTGTACCCAACTACATTCAGTGTATTTGGTAAATGGGTTATGATACTTAAGTTTCTACCCATTTATATTACCCAATATACTACATACTAGTTATGTGTATATTTTGCCCAAATATGTAAACACTAGTTGTTGTACATATGTAATACTAAATCATAAAATCACTTATACTTGTTTTAGTGTTTTTATGTGAAAACGTAAGTATGTTAGAAACTATTAGTTCAAACCATTTACGTATTTTATTTGTTTCGTTAAAATGATTTTACGTTTGTTATCGACAAAACATTAGAAGATCGTAAAATATAAATAAACGCGTTTTACGACTTATTTGTATTAACAATCTCCTCCTTTTGTTGATGACAAAACATAAAATTATTTTAAGGAAAAACTAAAATTCGTAAAAGTTCGAATTGGAGTTTTTACTCTCTTCTCCCCCTTTTTGTCGAAACAAAAAGAGCGTCGAAAAGAAACTAACACATTATTTTAAGAAAAACATGTAAAATGAAAAAAAAGGTAAAGAGAGCAAGTGACGGGAATGGTTCTCATCTTAACTCCCCCTTGATGAGTCCATCCCTTTGTGAGGGTGTCAAGTTAATATAAACTAACAAGCTAACGAATTGCAATTTTGTTTGCAAATGGTTTCGTCCTTGTGACGAAAATGCTTCCCCTTGAAGATTGCAATGTTGCAATGGGGTGTCATGAAGTATAATCTAAATAAGGATTATATTGCAAATGGTTTTGCAATATGGTTTGACACAAAGCTCCTCCTAGCTTTATGATGTCAAAAATCTTCATGTGTGTTTTGAAAATCTACAAAATAAAGGTTAGAAAACAAGAGTATAGTGTATAAATTCCTGCAAATAAGACTCAAGTTAGTAGAATTTTGTTCTTCTGAACCACGGATCCCAAGGTTATCTTTGTTGAGGGATCCGTCTAGGCATTTTGGAAGGATCCATCTGTCTGGTGACAGATGATTCAGCAAAGGTGATATATCAAGCAATGTTAAATATGGAAGTAAGATATGTATACAACAAACATATACTCAAAGCAATATGGCAAATAAGATATCATTCAATAAAACAAAGAGATAATCAAGTAAATCTCTAAAACCAAGAGAATGATTTAGCCATACATATTCTACTAATACAAATAAGTTACTAAACTTAAGGAGCAACTATGTGCTTGAGTCTAAGGATGAGTAGACTTGTTGATTTGGTCCAATCTTTCAAGAAGATGATTAAACATGAAATGTAACTCATTTCGTACTTCTTGAACAAGTCCTTGTGTGATTAGACAATTTGAGCAATTATTGTCTTGATTGGGAGCCGGAGGAAAATGGATGTTTTGAGGAGGCTCTACGAATGATTGTGAGGTTTCATTTTGAGGTGTGGGATGAGGTTCTACTAAAGGTGAGGGTGGTGGTAGTGGAAATTCCTCCATATGATCATGTCCATGATTGTTCCTTGTTTCCCATGATGGACTATTCGGTGTTGTGGGTGGTTCCCTATTTAACAAGAAAGTTGGTGAGTGGGAGGTTCTTGGTGGCGAATACTCTAATTAATAGAGATTTGGGTCAGGAAGAGGCTCGTCAAATCTATGCTCAAGGAATGAGGACTTAGACGGCTTGCTAGAGTTAGCTATGTTTGGTTTTGAACTAGATGACCCTTTTTCTAGTCCAAAATATTTGATGCTAATCCTTGCAGTTCTCTTAGCAATTATTGAATGAGTTTGTTATGGTGCAATTCTAGGATTGTTATCTCTTACGGGAGATGATTCGGTGGATGAAATTTCATGGATCATATGACCCTTTCTTTTGGATGAGCCTTTGGTTGAGGAGTTGTTGCTAAGAGCTTTGGTCATGGTGATGATAAGGATGATATATGAGCTTCTAGTTGTTGATTTTTGAAAGCTAGGTGGGAGTGATGCCTTAACCTTAAGAGTGTTTGGTTTATAAAGGGTAATTTGAATTAGGGAATTTAATTCTTGGCCATTAAGAGGATTAAGCATGCACTTAGGATATTGATCAGCTCTAGGGAGATAATAAATGTAAGCTAAAAGTGGTTAGATAACCAAAAGGTGGCTTAAAATTGAAGTGGGAAGCTGATTTAAGCTTTCTGCAGCCACGGATCCTGCGGATCCCTCTCACCAGGGATCCGGCTGGTTATAAACCAAGGATCCGTCTGTCAGACAGATTCTAGGTGAAATAGTTATGCTTTTTGAAAAGTCTTGTACTTATGTATCTCGAGGTTTTGACTTAATTTGGAAGTCTTGAGTGGTGGATGTCTGGAATGCTCAACCATAAGGGGTGATGGTGCTTAATGATGGTTTTGGGTAGGAAAGTTTTCTTTAGGTAGTCTAAATAAGTGCTTGAGAAAGATATCATTTGAATTGAGATGAAAAGATGATGGGATTTAGTCCTAGAAGTCAGATGAGGCCTTAAGAAAAATTTACTAAAATCTTAAAAAATAAAGAAAAAAATGAAAAACTAGTTTTGAGCCTAATTTTGAGTCAAAAGTGATTAAAACCATTTTGCTAAAATTGATGGATATATCAAACTAAGTGTTATGAGATGTGATAAATAATGTGTGAGCGTTGGAGCGGAAATATGGTGAGTTTTGATGAGTTGATAAAAAAAAATACTTTGAAATATATCCTAGGTAAGCCATGGGTAAGTGTGAGGCTTTCAAATGTTTGAGGAAGACTTAGTTGGATCTAATGTCTTATGTTTGACTAGTGTGAGGTGATCTAGTGAGCTATTTTGATGTAAGCAAGTCATATTGCTCATCCAGTAGTCACGGATCCCACGGTTCCCTACAGGAGGATCCAGGTTAGCTATAGTGCGGGATCCGCCTCATGGATCGAAGGCTTTCAGAAAATGTGCCATTTTGCATTCTTAAGCAAGTGCTTCTCCTAGTTATTTCTATAAGGACTACAAGCAAGGATACATCAAGTATAATGCATAGCAAATGTGAGACAACTAGAAGTTACTAAAAATGAGTGATGACGACTACTTGAATGTTTTCAAGGAGTCGTAAAATCTCATTCTACATATTCCTAAGTTACGATAGTTTAATGCCAAGTTATGGCAAGATCTACATGCTACATCCTATTCTACATAAGTATTGTTTAAGTGTTACAACCTATTGTTTGAAATTGTTTTTCACAAATTTTAGGTCCTATGACCTTACCTTGCTTCTCCCATCTTCACCCATCCTCCACTCTCTATCACACCATCTCTAATTCTTTTTCTTCAAGAAGTTGGCGAAGCACTTGAAGATTCCCTTGGTTTGTTGCCATTTGGGTGATGCACTAGGAACGTCCGGCAATTGGTTGATGTAGTCCAAGGGGTCGAGATCGGTATTTCCGAGTGGGTTGCTACTACCTTCACCTTCTCCTTGCATCTTCCTTTCATCCGAGGAATCCATGGGTGGGTGAGGCCTTTTGCCTTCCACCATAAACCTTGTAGTTCTACCCTCGGTTAGTGGTACCATAACTTTGTTGCAATAGCTATGATCATAGGATTGCGGAGAAGGATCTAATGCAAAGATGAATTTAGCAAGACGGGTTAGGAGCATTGCGTATAGAAGCACCATTTTGTCCATGCTTCTTACACTTGCCATTCTCTTAATCATGTAGTAGGCAAGGTTAAAGCGAGTCTCGGTCACTAGGAAATAGATCATGAAAATTAGACATGCGTTGGGGTGATCCTTGTTTCCTACTAGGCACAACACATTCTCCCTCACCACATTTTCCCATTTCCTATACAATGCGTACATCTCGGAGAGCTCCATTTGGAAAGGATCCCTATAGATCAATTTTGAATTCCTAGTGACCCTTGATGGGGATGCTCTTGGCATGAACACGGTGTCCCTCACCGTAGTTGCTTCCGGGATTAACATGTGGTAGATTTCATGATTATCAACCATAGTGTGTAACTCTTCCAACGACCACTCATTAGAATACATGCAAACACCTTGATATGGAACCCCTATTATTCTTCCAAACTCTACAAGCGAAAGGGTGTACTCATGCTCATTTATGGTGAAGTCAATCGAGATAGACCCATCATCATTTCTAACAATCCCCATTGTCTTGTAGAACTCGAGTGTAAAAACCGAGCAAAACTTCTCTTATGTCGGTATTGGAAAGAAATGATGGTTCTACTACTCGTCCTTCGTGAAAGAGTCTCTTTTCGAGCAATTTAAAAGCTTTCCTATCATCGGGATTAAGTCCATATTTTCTATGGTACATTGGTATGTAATGAGCGGTATCTTGGTAGTCTTGTTGTCGATTGCTTGGCATGATTATTCCTAAACAACATAACCACAATGTGGTGTTAATGGTGAATAGTAACCTAGAGGGTTTGATTACAATTTTGCTCAAATCTTTTTTATTGAATTCATGAAATGAGTTTAATTTGTATTAACAATGTTGATTCTTTGATTTGGATTATCTTAGAAAACAATATGGTAACAAATTATCATAAACCCATTTGAACCCAACTTCAAAAAATGAAGAAATTGTAATCCTAGTAATCAAAGAATCAAATTAACAATGTAGTGAAGATTATACTTACACAAGTGATTGCTATGTGTTAGGAATTAGAAATTCCATAAGTAAAGAGTCGGTCACCCCAAATGTTATCTAGCCTAAGTTAGCTCGTAGACTTGTCGTTATTATGTTATTAAGTAGTTTGTTAGTTAGTTTAGTGCAACACCGTGGAGGAAGGACGGGTATTTACCCATTGTATTCCTGATCCACAGGCCGTCAGGAGGTCGTTTAGTTTGTAACCTATAAATACCCTCTACCTTGCAAGGTAGAGGGTTGGATGTTCATTTGGAATCTAATATTCCACAAGTTTCTCTTTCTAAAACATCCCACTTTCTCTCTCTAGAACTCATTATACGCCTATTTGATCTTATGGTTTAGTGTGTTTGTGAAATCCAATATGTTACAAATGGTATCAAGAGCCATGGTTTGATCATCTCTTACATATCTTTGGATTTCTAGTGACTTTTAGGTGGTTTTAGAGTTTGAAAAAGTTTAGTGGTTTTTGCATCATTTGGATCATTTCTAGTGTTAAAGTTTGAATCTTGGGTGTAGTTTTGTGTTTAGAATCATTGTATGTGCTTGGGTTTTGAGTTGGTAGCTTGAATCATCGTGGTTGGGTTGTTTTGGATTGAAAAGTGGTGTTTGTGTGATTTTCTAGCTAGCGACTTGAGCCACGGATAAGTTATCTTGGTAGCGACTTGCTTTGTAATTTGGTAGCGAGTTGTAGTTGAAGGTCTTAGCGAGTTGAGCTAGCGACTTGTCTATTGAGACAAGCCGACAAACGATACACTTAGTGGATTCTCCACTACGGGTGCGACTTGGTGAAAGTTAGCGACTTGTACTTAAGTTTGTTAGCGACTTGGTGTTAGCGATTTGGTGCTTAGCGAGTTGATCTTTAGCGACTTGACAACTTAGCGACTTGGTGCTTAGCGACTTCTTGTCAAAATTTTGCTAGCGACTTGGTGCTTAGCGAGTTGTTATTTAGCGACTTGACCTGTCTTAGCAACTTGGTATTATAGCGACTTGGTACTTAGCGACTTGGTTCAAGTTTGTAGCGACTTGGTTGACTCTGTCATGTCTGGTTCTCTCTTGATTTAGTAAAATCTGAAAGAATCTATTTCCGGTTTAATCATAGAGTTATAAAATCCCGTTTAATCAGTCAACATGTCTACCTACGTACCTACAATCATCCCCACTGTAGCTGAGATCGTTCATGCAGAAAATACTAGTCAACCCACAATGTCTTACATCACTGATCCTTTAATCACCAAAGTACTTGCACTCTATGATACCTCACAGAATAATGAAATAGGCTGCTACCCAGAATGCTCTACAGTGAATGATTCAACATCTTATAATCAAAACAATTCTGATGAGTCACTCTTAATATTGACAAATGATGCAAAGCAAATGGAATGCAACATTGAGCCCTTTCAATTACTTCATCAACATCTCAAACTACTTCTATCTACAACTATGGATCGAACAAGCGATGCTATCCTTCGTCGGGACTTTCCCACTTTGACAAGAGCGTGTTACGCAACTTAGAACAACCGAGGTTTCAAATTACCAAAGAAAAGTTCTCAACGATAAATCTAATGCGACTCTTCAAGTAATCTTCAATCAATTTCACCACTTATCGGGGGAATATTCCTCGATTTTGATGATGACATGACCGGAATCTCATTCAAGAAACACCTTTGGAATGGAAATTCATGAGTTCGAAACACCTTTATTCAACTTATGGGTAATGTGGAAATACACATTAAGGAAGCGCTAAAGAGAATGACAAGTGAATGAATTGAATGGGTGTCAAGTGATGCTATGGGAAGATTGTGATAGGTTATGCAATAGATCGGTTGAACCAATGAATGATACCGAATCACGAAGTTCGGTTGCAATAAAAAGGATGAAGACAACTGTCTTAATCTCAAAGACTCGAGTCGAGAAAAGGTTTCATGTGATGAGGTACACTTAACTAATCGAGTAATTCATATGTTAATGTACCTGATTCTAATTCTGAACATAATACTATGAAATCGATCTTGGTTGAGCACGAATCTAAAACTATTAAAGCTAATGACATGATTGAAAAAAGGGTACATGATGAACTTTCAAACAAATACTCAATTCTTGAAAAACATTGTATTTCATTGGAAATTGAAATACAACAAAAGGATAAAGCTTTTATGCAAGAAAATCTTGCATTAATCGAAATTTCGAATTTTGAGAATTTTTGAAATTAATCAATTAAAACCCAGTTAGGACAAAGACTCAACCATATGCAATCTGAAATTAATTCTCTCAGATGTGCAGAAGCATGACTGTCATGAGATGAGTGACACACTTGAATCTAGAAATGCTGAACTAGCTCTATGTATGTCCAACCTATTAAGAGAAAATGAGTCATTAAGGAAAAACTTAGAGGAGACCAATTCCAAGTTGATCAATCAATCTAACATCTTGTTGAAAGACATTGATGACCTCAAAGCCCAAATTCAGGATAAGAGCTTCAATATTGTTGCCTTAAAAAATGAGCTTAGGAAATCTATTGGAAATAGGGTGAACACTAAGTTTGCAAAACCATCAACTTTGGGAAAGTCAACTGTTCGAACCACTCTAAACATACGAGTGGTTAAGCGACCTAATGCCTTTAGAACTAAAGAGTTAAACCATCAAAATCTAGGCTTGCCTCCCAAGTTGATGAGAATGTTGTTTTGACAAAACCGATCACTTCATTGCTTCGTTCGATTTGATGAATCTCAAACCCTAGTTAATGTTCAAAGCTCAAAGATCGAAATACTAGAAGTATGACTAGTTCTCATAAGAAACATCAATTGGTGATCAATCCCTAAGAAACATACTAATCACAAAAGGACCAATAGTCAAAACAGAAGTGTACACATACAAATCTACTAGTAGCTGCTTCAAATGGATTCCCACTGGCAGATTATTTAAGTTTACAGGATCCAAACGGACTTACATACCTAGATCTTGCCTTAAGTGGATGCCCACAGGAAAACTCTTCAAGTATATTGAGCCTAAAGGGATCTCTAATAATGATACGTCTATATTAAACTATGATACATCCAATACTCAGATTAATCATGTCACTAACCCATCCATTTGCAATTCTACATGTGCTTCTAGTACAATGTGCTCTCAGTCTTTTTCAGGTACAATGCTCAATTCAATCAGGAACTTCATGACTTGGTTTCCATCAGAAATGAATATAGCTCACTCAGGAGCTATAGCATGCCAGAATTGATGTACCTCATACTTTGACTCCTTTTTCATCTTGAATCAGGACTCGTTCTTATAAATATGTGTACAAATCAAGTTAATTTTTTTTAATTTACCTTTGTTTTAATACTTTACAAATACATTCTATACACTTTGTTTTAATACCTTTTAAATATTTCATTCTTTTAAATTCATAATTTTGTCATTTTCCTCAAACTAATAAAGGATATATTCTTTGTTATCGATAACATCTACGGTCCTAGAAATGTCATTCAATAATGATACGGGATCATAGATGAAGTTCGAACAACTGATATATTCTTATCTTATAACGGGTAGGTTGAAGTCAATCAATGTTCTCTAGTAACATTGATTGAGGGGGAGAATTTTTCAAGATATCTTGTTTATATCTGTGTTGGTTATGTTTTGTGCTCAAATGCAAGTTGTTAGTTTGCTTATCCATTATGTTAGTTTGCTTATCTTATTATATTATCTCTGTATGCTATCTGTGCTAGCTTGCAATCTGATAAGTTCATGAAACTAATGAGTCTGTAATACATAATGTGACAAGTTATCAACTTGCTTTGTAATGTCTTAGCAACTTGGTTTGGTAAATTTGAGGTTAGAGACTTACTTTGTAATGTCTTAGCGACTTATTAAGATTCTAGGATAGCGAGTTTCTAGCCTCTCACAAAACTACAAGGACTAAATGTGACAACTTGGTATTCTTGCTTAAACCCTTCCCTATACCCTAGCGACTTGCCGTTTCATTTTTCAAAAACTTAAAAATAATTATTCTCTTTTTTCTCTCTCGTGTACTCTTATCATCTTAGCGACTTGAGTGTGGTAAGGCCATATTGATCTGCTTCTTGTCTTTGAACATGTAGAATATATGCATTTCCTAACTCGTTTTCCCTTAACAGATTCCACGGATCTTAATTCTCATCTCTTGATTCTCTCGTATAGGTTTGTTATTGGATTTGTTGAATGGAACAACTGAGATATATGTGTTAATGGATTAAGGGTAGTTTGAATGCTCTAGGGTTGTTGTAAACTCTCATGATTATATTTATTAATGAATGTGTGAGCGGTTTTTTTTAGTGTGATTCGAGTTTGGTTGTGTTTCTGAAATTGTTTGTGTGTATGGATTAACTGAACGTGTTCCTGATAGTGGTTGGATTGTGTTGAATGGATTGCAATGATTATGAGAATAATATGCTTGTGTTCTTTATAGCGAATTATCTGCTTTGATAACGTTCTTGGTAGCGAGTTAGTGTATTAATTCTTCGTGGCGAGTTGCTACTCACGAATACTGATCAAGTTAGCGACTTAGTGAACCGACACAGAGCGACTTAGCAATATTCTTTGTTGATGGCGACTTGTCTTTACAAGTTAGCGACTTAGTAAAGTTAGCGACTTAGTGAGCGATTTGTAGCGACTTAGCGATATTCTTGTTGATGGCGACTTGTCTTTACAAGTTAGCGACTTAGTAATTATTCATGTAGCGACTTGGCTCTGTTATCTTTGTTAGCGACTTGTCCTTATAAGATTAGCGACTTGTTGGTTCATGTTTTTAGCGAGACTTGGTTGATTAAAATATTTAAAGGCAAATTGCTAAGATAATCTCATGATTGCAATGTGATTCGAGTTTTCTGTAGCAACTTGTATTGACAACACACTTTTTGTGACGTACTATAACACTTTTGTTTGAGCAATTGATACTTGGATTCTCTTGTAGCAACTTAGTATCACAACTTGTTTCATACAAAGTGTTATATCACTTCCACATTTGTATCTTGTCTCATGACATTATTCCTTAGTATATGTGCATTTTTAATACTTTGATTTAAAAACAACTTGTCTCTTGAAAAATGTATCAAATGGGGTCCTTAATTTGAAAAACTTGCTAATGCCACTCAATCTATCTCAATATTCTTATGGAAACTCTATCTGAGCTTCTAAGTTTGTGTGTTTATGACATAAGGGTATATTCAATGATTGTCTAACTAACCATTTTTTTAATCTAACATGCTCCCAATCATTGTTGTTGGTTGTGTATATCTTGGATCTTCAATGGCAAACACAACCTCGACTTAGAACATTACTTCTTACGCACCACCCAATGTCCTCTCGAGACGAAGAAATCCTTCCTAAAAGTCAATGGGCGAAATTGGAAAAAGTAAATGTTATGTGGACTTACAAAAGTTGCAACAAAATCCTATCCTCAAAGTGTCTATTGATATCCTCAAAACACAAACTTCTTGATTGCACTAACAAAGCAATGCACAATTCCACCATTTACATACAACAATTACGGAACACCCTTGAATGGAACAAAATCACGACTAAATATTCACGCAAACTAGATAATAGGAATTTGAGATAAATTCGACATTCTTAGCAAGGCTCTAGGAATCACTCCTGCAACCCCAACATACGATCCGAACCTCCACCTAGTCTTGACGATCTAATAGTCTTTCTAATTGGTTTGGGGTACCGGACTAGCATTACAATGGCTTGACATCATCACGGACACATGTATCAACCACGGAGAGCAATGACAACAGTTCTCAACTTGTGCTTATCGGCAAAACATCGGGGTTTGATAAAGTGAAATTCCCATCTTGCAAATCCTATGGGGTATCGTCAATGGTGTGAATGTGAATGTCTCGAAACGTGTCTGGGAAGAATTTTATTGTCAATGAACACATTCATATCGATAGAACAAACTTTCGAAATAAAGCTCGGGGACGAAAGAAATAGAACAAACTTGTGATTCCTAGCATTAGATTTTGAAGCTTGTTATCCGATACACCAGATTCACAACTTCAACCCTAGGATTGAATCGAACTACATAATCTTGAGGATGAATTTGTTCTAGGCAATCTCGGATATATTTCGATGGGGTCAATAAAGAGGTCTTTGGATTGCAAATTCTGATTCTCTTCTTCTTGAAGATATTAAAAGACGGATCATTTCAAACTATTCATGAAAAGGGCTTCGAGATCCGGTGATGATGTTGATGTCTCTCCTCAACCACAACCCAAAGTGCTAAGTGCGGTTACGGCTCAAAGACTTCAAAGACTTCATATCTTGCTCTTCCAAAAGAAGACGTGAAAAGTCACAAACTTCGCGAGAACCACCGAAGCATAAAAGAAAGAAGAAGGAAGGGAAAAAGTAAGCGTTGAGGCGGGGTTTCGGGGGTAATATGAGGTTGGTGATGAAGATGATCTTTGCTCTGCAACTTGGAATCAAGCAAAGCCTAGAAAGTCGAGCGTGAGTACACCAATTGGAGGTATTGTGTTCGGAGAACACGCAACATAGCCGAGCCATTCAACTCCAATCAATCAAGACAAAGGAAAAGGTTGTTTAGTGTTGATCTTGAACAAGCCGCACACATGCTTCTAACAATCTCATCTTCTCCATCAAGAACCACCAATCAATATGAGCGAAGAGAAGAATGAATCCTCTTGACTAAAGAACAATCTGGGTTGGAAAAAGTGTCGAAACATTAAAAGAACCTCCTGCATCAAGTGATACCCGTCGATCGAAATGTTGATGACTTGTTGCATAAAGACTCGCAGGAGAATCTTGAGTCAAGATCGATGAGACCATGCACATGGAAGAACCAAATCATCTCTGGGTTCTCTATCTTCATTGAAGAACCTAGATCTGAGACTTCACTTTGGAGATCAATTCTTAAATGACAAACCCATAGAATCTTGCACAATCCATGTTTCTGTCAACATTACGCAAGACATCAACCATTCCACCGATGTCGACATCTTCACTTGCAACAACACATCCACCTTCCAAACACGCTCAATCAACCGTACTTCCACCACCGCATCGCAAAGAATCTATCCCTTGAACCGGTGGTTATAGTTGCGAACACGGAAACTCCACCGACTTCACCTCCTCAAATACTTTCATCGGATCAATTGCTAGACAAAGCGTTGAAAAGAATTGAAACTCTTGAAAGACAACTTCCAAGATCTTTTGATGCCATTGAGGATCGTGTCTATAGGTTGGAGCATCTTAACTTTGTGAAGGGTTGCTAATGCCATTGAAGGCGAAGTTAGGGATGCTGTAGAATGGGCAATGGAAGCTCCTCTGCTGAGACGGTTCAAAGACCTTCCCATTACAGATATGAGAGCTGTGCTCTTTGATAAGATGTTTGAAGCCAACGAGCATAAGCATGAGGTACATAAGAAGCTATATGAGTCTCTAGATGAATCAATTAAGTACGACGAACACGTACAGTATTTGAAGGACATTGGAGAATTAGAAGCTAAGAAGAAAAGGAGGTCCGTGGTGCTAGAGACATTGCGTAAAGGTCCTAAAGATCCTCCTCCTCCTCCCTCGCCTCCAACTGGAGGTGCTGGAACTTCTGGAACTGGTGGATCTTCTAAGACAACATCTACACCTCCTCCACAACCACCATCATCACCACCAAAACCTTCCAATCAATCTAGTCCTACCGGAGAACAGGGAACTCAGAAGAAATATGCTGCTTGGACAACGGTTTATTCAAGGTTCACACCCACAATCTCTTCAATTCCTGAAGATCAAATGGTTCATGAAGAGTCGCATGTCATGACAAAGTCTGAATCAGATGACGATGATGCATCCACCAAGCATATTCCCAAGCCGTCTGAAGATGATTGGTTTGATTCATACGTGGCAGGTAAACGCACTAACACATCGAGTTGCACCTTCAGAGATACAATTCAAAGTTGGATCATCGAGGAGAGACCTCATACTCCGAACCTTCATGGTCTATCCAGTCGACTCGATGATCACGACAACAATTGGGCTACAACAATCTCTACCAACTATGAAACCCCGGATGAAGACTCTCTCCTTCACATCACTTGGTGATATGGGCGGCTTCATTAAGTGGTTTTGTGATCGAGAAGAAAATCACGTCCATCACTCCAAAGGATCTTGAAGGACCACTTATGAAATTGTCAAGGTGTTTCACTCGATGCCAATCGGCTCAATACCGGATGGAAGAATGCCATAAGATGCTAAATGATCAAGTCGGTGAGCAGTTAGTCGATTCAATGTGAACATGCCTCTTCCGCTCGGTGGTGAACTGGACAAATTACTATTGATCGAGTTCTTCTTCAACCATGACCTAGACTATCTTTGTGGCCATACTACGAAAGAAGACCAGCCTTATCAATCTCAAAGATGAAAGTTGCTACCTACTATGATCGGGGTCTTGAACAAATGGTTCGGATCAATTCAGGCGGACAAAGAACAAGAATATGACATCGAGGCTTCGTACGGAATCTCTCATTGGTGGTTCAAAGAAGAATTTCTACATTGAGAGACATGCGACTAAAAGAGTCGCAAAGATGTTCGATCCAAGCTAAGAATTTTAAGTGTTGTTCGAGTAGAGGTCTTCCCAATCTATGGCTATGAGTATTTGAAGAAGATCGTTCTTAAAAGAGCGACCGGAAAGAATATATTATTGAAGAAAATGACTTTAAACATCTCACGCCAAATGACTTTGAAGATCTCTATCTTACGAATCTTCAAGGACATCTTGAACACCTACATTCGTGAAAAGAAAGCTCTATCTGCCATTGTCATTCTTTGGATTAGAGGCTTAGTCATCCAAAATGGGTTGAGGACTTTCGACTTGGGATAGAAAGCTACGGACTCGAGTCAATTTAACAAGGCCACAATGGGATACCAAAGGACAAGAATTTCGTCATGACTACCGAGTGCTTGACACCCCAGGCCGTCCTCTTCCACGATGGTATGGAACTCGCATGTTGATGAGATTGTGCGAGCTCTACAAATTCGATGATGGTACTCTCAAGATGGTTGAAGAAGAGTTGAACTCAGAGTGAAAGAAATTAGAGTTGATATGAAGCCGTGGAACAAAACAAAATTCAGTGCGATGATGACTTGAAGAGGTGTGAAGATTTCATTGTTGCAATCGGTGAAGAATTAAGACTCAAATGATCTTCCGTAGCCTTGAAAGTTTTGTTGGTGGTAGACTTCGTGATGGTCATTACAAACTACTTCAAAGAACCGGGTGAAGTCATCTTAGGAAGTAGTTTACATTTTGTACTATTTATGTGTAATATGTGGTGTACATTCTATAAACAACTATAATGTATGTAATAGTGCTAGGTTGTGTGTTGTGGTTTCCTTTTTGTATAAAAGGGAACTTGATCTTGTCCACTTCAATCTTATAAAACCGGACACATTTTCTCCTACAAATGTTTTGTTTCATACATATTTAAATCACTTGAGATCCAAAATCTCAAAGGATTTGAAATTTTGATCGGGGAGAAAATGTGATATAAATATGAAAGATGATAAAAGATGACCTTTTCAATGTGCATCTTGTTCTCTCATATATGCTAAATTATTTTCAAATCTCAAAGCATATATAAAGGGGAGCATTTCAAAGCGATAATAAACCTTCAAGGTACAAAGTTTTATATGGTTCATCATAAAGTACCTTGATTGACTCTCATTTGGTTTACGTATGGCGGTATGATCGTTAATGTGCTTCTAAGAACCTTTTTCTCTCTAGTATGTGCATAACTCTTTCAAACCTCGAGGCACATATTGAGGGGAGCAAAGCTTATGAAAACCTCATCCTTCCCTAATATGCTTTATCTACTTGTTTTGATAAGGAAGTGATGTTGATATTTTTAGAAAATGGTAATCAAAGAAGTTAATTCTTTCTCTTGCCTCCGTGTGCAAAACGATTTCAAATACTTGATGCACATGTTGAGGGGAGCTCTTGTTCTAAAAATATCAAAACAATTCGGTACAAAATGCTTTGATAATATATCATAAGTATCTGGATTGATTTTCAAATGGTTTTCAATTGGTTCCAATGGCGGATGAACAATACCAAATAGACCGACCAACTTTACTTTATGTATGGTGATATAAGGATGATAAGGTTAGGTATTTGTTCCCATGATCCGCCCGAGCCGGAGGGATCTACCGAGGACAATCCACTAGATAGTGTAGAAGTCCTTAGGTATATTGAAAAAGGAGAAAATGAGATATGGGAAGAGTGCGGATGAGGCGAGCTAGTCTTGGAATAAACCCAACAAGGTTCTTGCTATGAAGTCTCGGTAAGCTTGAAGGGTTGAAGAATGAAAAGAATTGAATGAGAAAAGGGTGAAAACAAATAGCCCTCAATTATTCAACCTTAGGGCGAAACGGGTTCAATTCATATGCTCTTGGTGGTTACCAAGGTAACATCGGTATTGAAGACAAGGCGTCATGGACCCGGTGGCGCCTTGCACTTCAACTTCCCAAACCACTCAAGTTCCTCTTAAAAGGACTTGTTTCATTCTCACGGGAACCGACATTATCTATCGACTTTCTCTTAAAGATTGTTGATATTGAAGAAGGAGACTCTCTCCTAGTCTCGATATAGGATCCAAATATGCACAAATTGAGTCTAGAGCCACGAGATCATCAATAAATCTCATTAGGACACTTTCAATGAAGACTCTCTTTTCACACAATGTGGAAGAGATTATATCTTGAGTCCTCGCATTATCCTTGTGGTATTGCGGAACATCCGAGTGATATGCAAACATATTCACAATGAAGATGGAAAGCCTTCGAGCCAACATCAAACAAGCTCTGGTAGGTGGCATGTGAGATCTATTCTATAGATCAACCATGTGACAACCGAGCGAGAAACAATGGGGCGATTCAATCTTTTGAATCAATCACAGTTCGAGTTATGGATTGACGGATACCTTTGAAAACCGGTCATTGTGCTTAAAACTCTTTTCTTTAGCACATCGACCGTGTACTAATATTTCAAATCAAAGGTGTTTATGATTGATAATTGATTTTCATTAAAACCTTCGTTGTATTGCAAAAACAATTTCTATTGAGCAATACACGATTGTTTTCAAATCTCTTTTCATCAATCGGTGAATCTCTATTCATTGGTTCACTCACTCCGTGTTGTCTTCTTTGAGGCGTTCGGTTTGAGAACGACTAGAGCATTGCGAAACCCTGTCAAGGAAATTCTTTAGAATTATACGATCACGAGCGGTACTTGTCTTGATCAATGGGGAACCGTGGGCGTGTACCTCAATTCAACGAAAGTGATCAAAGACACTTTCGTGCGCTTTATTGCTAAATGTTTTATGCATGTCGCCCTCGTTTGCGGTGATCGAATGAAGCGGTCAATCCATAGCCGCATGCTCACTCAACACATTCATCTCGAAAGAAATCATGATTAGTGCATCAATGACTCGATATTTTCACTCCATGCTTCTGCTACGCTGCTGCCAATATCATGAATCAACGACATCTTCCGCTACTCTGATAAGAAGATATCTTGATCCAGAATGTGAGCATGTCGGTCCATTTTGTCACTTTTTCATATGCTGGCAACACTTCAATGTATGATGCTGAGCTTTACTATGGCTGATGATCTCTCATAATGCTCAAAGGTTATCTTAGTGGATCAACCTCTCAACCTCCACGAAATATTCATTACTGTTGATCAATGATGTAATCTCCACAAATGCACATTGTTTGAATACTTTGATGAAGAGAAGTCTACGAGCTCAAGACTGAAGATTTATTAGAATGCTAGGATTCACAATGTAATTTATGGGGTGACCTCCCTTAGGGGAGATTGTTAGGAATTGGAAATTCCATAAGTAAAGAGTCGGTCACCCCAAATGTTATCTAGCCTAAGTTAGCTCGTAGACTTGTCGTTACTTATGTTATTAAGTAGTTTGTTAGTTAGTTTAGTGCAACACCGTGGAGGAAGGACGGGTCTTTACCCATTGTATACCTCATCCACAGGCCGTCAGGAGGTCGTTTAGTTTGTAACCTATAAATACCCTCTACCTTGCAAGGTAGAGGGTTGGATGTTCATTTGGAATCTAATATTCCACAAGTTTCTCTTTCTAAAACATCCCACTTTCTCTCTAGAACTCATTATACGCCTATTTGATCTTTTGGTTTAGTGTGTTTGTGAAATCCAATATGTTACATTATGCTTGAGAGAAATGATCAAATTGCTCCTTTGAACAGTAGTTGTGTTCTTGTTCGTGACTCTTAGAAGGAAAATAATTGTGGAACATCCATAGTGATCATTACTAACTTATCTTTGTCTTACATTGCACGGATCCCGCAGATCCCTCTCATTTGGGATCTGGCTAGTTTAAACTCAGGGATCCGGCTTGACAACAAACAAATCAGTTTAAGCATTCCTTGATAACTTTGGTTTGGGAGTTCTAAAATGCCTAGAGTTTGATGTTTAAGCTCTATAACTTGTGATTTGAGTTTTAGACGGTTTTAATACTAATCTTATTTGACGTGGTCCCCTTTTAAAGAATTAGTCACAATTCTTGGGAGGTTTATCGAAGATTATGATAAAATCCCATTTTATCATAATATAAGAAGTTTTACATAGAAATTCATTGACATAGATGAAGTGTCAATAATTCCTTTGTGAAAAATAATGATTGAGGCTATCGAATAGCCAAGATATCATTATTACAAGTTATTAGTGTAGTCTATATAAATCAATCGAAGAATACTATTCTTGATGATGACTTTAATATAGATAACTTCTTAAGTAATTACTAATAGAGATTAATTATGCAACTAAGATTCTAACAAAAAAAATGTAAATTATTTAATGATCATACCTTTGCTAAATATTCTTCTTAAGGGAAGAAGTATTTAGAGGAGATGTTCAGTGATCTTCTTAGAGTCTCCAGATCCATGTGTGAGAAGAACAATGCTAAACATTCTTTTCACGAAAAGAAATATTTAGATAGCTTCTTCATGATCTTCTTGATATGCCCAAATCCAAGTATGGAGAATACTTAATAAGGAGAGTGTTAGAGCATTCTATCATTGTCCAACAACAAACACTATAATGATTTAAAAAAAAAACATGACTTGAAAAAAAAAATCCTTCTTTGTACTTTTCAAACATACACTGATCGTATCAAGTTTTTAAAGTACAATATACTCTAAGAAACTTGGTAACGAAGCTCTGATGCCAATTGTGAAAAACTAGAAGGGGGGTTGAAAAAACTAGAAGGGGGTTGAATCGTTTTGCCAATTAAAACTTCATTTTAAAACATTTAGATCAACTTATGTTAATCTATTTGGTTGTTTATGTTGGATGTTGATAGATAGATATATAAACGTGTAATGAAAGATAAAGAGTAGGAAGCACATCACCACGACACAAGTATTTATAGTGGTTCGGCTACAAGGACACCTTCCTTGCCCTACTCCACTCCCCGACTCACCTATTCAAGAGTTCGTAATCACTACACGACACCAACTCCTTATGGCGGAGAAGCCTTCACAACGTTGCCTACTATTTTTTGGTACTAGGCTAACCACCGGGTTCTTTCAAACCAAGGTGAACCACACCTACCACAACGTCGCCTTTATTAGGTACTAGGCTAAGTACCTAGTTCCATTACTATGGAGGAACTACTACCTAACACAACACAACACCTAATACCAAGGAGACCACTCCTTGTTACAACACCATCAAGGATATCACCATCCTTGGAAACAAACTAATACTATATGTATAACGATGCACCTCATCGATTATACAACCTAGGCATTCTTCACTAATGCCACTTGATTTGATTCCTAGGCATCCTTCACTAATGCCTTCGTCTAGACACCTTTAGCATTCTTCACTAATGCTTTTGACACGGACATTAAGCATCTTTCACTAATGCTTTCATCTTGACTCTTTCGGCATCCTTCATTAATGCCTTCAACACAACACATCTACGGAGGAAGAAAGAACTATCAACAAGAGAACCTCAGTTGTCTTGATGATGACGAAGCATGGCAACTCATGGACTTGAGCTTGCTGGACTTCAAGAAGTGGTGATCTCGCCTTTAAGAGGAACCTAGAGAATCACACAAACAAACAAAAGACAAACTATATAGAAAGATCCTTTAGGATCAGTGGTTAGAGAGTTACAATACTTGGGGAAAGTATGTGTAAGAGTGGCAAACCAAAAGGAAGAAATGGCTCACTATTTATAGAGGAGAAATGCTTACTGTTCCCCGGATCCCACAGATCCCTCCCACAAGGGATCCGTCTAGTGTAAACCTAGAGATCCGTGGGACACTCCTCTTTGCCCATGGGTATTTTGGTTATGGGTCATGGGTTATGGGTTGATCCATGGGTTTCTTACTAGATATAATGTATCTTATGAGTGCAATGCACCTAGTCAAATGGGTATGGGTCAATATCATGGGTTATGGATATTATCCATATATGATATAAGCATGATGTCATGCAGTGGGTTATGGATCAAGCTCCATGGATATGGGTCATGGACTTTGGGTTGTACCCAACTACATTCAATGTATTTGGTCAATGGGTTATGATACTTAAGTTTCTACCCATTTATATTACCCAATATACTACATACTAGTTATGTGTATATTTTACCCAAATATGTAAACACTAGTTGCTGTACATATGTAATACTAAATCATAAAATCACTTATACTTGTTTTAGTGTTTTTATGTGAAACGTAAGTATGTTAGAAACTATTAGTTCAAACCATTTACGTATTTTATTTGTTTCTTTAAAATGATTTTACGTTTGTTATTGACAAAACATTAGAAGATCGTAAAATATAAATAAATGTTTTTACGGCTTATTTGTATTAACACATATTTTAACCATCTTCTTGATTCTTCAAATCTGTAGGCTCTATGTAATGATCACTAGTGAAGAAAACTAAGTATAACCAACTTGATACTGAAGTAGAACATCCCAAACTCTCGTCTTATGTCTTGTACTAACCACATGACTATGAACTCATACCTGATGATATATGAGTAGACCTCGATCTCTTGATAAAATCATCATCTTCAATGATAGAAAAATCTACTTGCTAGATTTACCAAGTCTTAGCTACAACATGAACGTACGAACAAGTTATCTATAAAGTGTAACACCCACTTTAAGATATGATAAGAACACGTATCCAAGAAACTCCACTTCATCGTCAAATAGGTGATAAAAACCTTTCTTCGTAATCAATTATGCAAAAAGAACGAGCCATTAAAACGTTTAAGAACAAATAAGATCCCAATCTGTGTGTCGTCAAGCCAAAAATCAAGTCAAAAACCAAATCAAGATTGAGTTCCCCTTAAACCATATACCATCGATTAACCAGTTACATCCCAATAACAAACTCAAACTTGCATCTCTGTATACACCTAGACCAAAATCAGTAGCCTTATAATAAATAGGGAAAATGATACAAATAGACCACGCGCCCTAAGGCTTATCACTTTCTGGACCACTTTTATTTTTAATTTGGAAATGGACCAAGGGCAACCGCTGTCATTGGGCAACTCATCGACATTGTGACAAGTGTCCCGTATGTGTAAGGTATTATTTTTTGGGCAACTAAAAAGCGTTGGGCAACCGTATATTTTGATAAGGGTTGTTTCGTCATTTCACATTACATAGAACGTACACAATTGAATAGTGAAAGTACATTACATATGTATTCAAAATCAATTACCCACTCGCACAAAACCATTCATAGTTACCGTTTTTCTCTGTTTTTGCTTTTCGCATAAAAACATTCTTAGTTACTTGTTTTCATGAGGCCGATGAGTGCTTATTCACTCATCCTTTTACCCATCTAAGCCCACAAAACGCGTCTAAAACACGGAAATAAACCAATTATGCTCGGATATCCTTGAAATGTGTTTTATGTATTTCGTGTACAAAGGATCGAAAACAGGGCAAAATGATGAAATGAGCTCGGATTGATTTGCTTTCTTGACGGAGGGATGATTTTCTACATTTGAGCCGGGATACATATTTGGGAGTGAGCTTGGGAATCGACTCAAAACCTATCCCTAAATCCAAATCACCATTTTACCCTTCTACCCGAACCCAAAATTACCATTTACCTTTTTCACAAAATCCTAAAATATCATTTCTTTCTAAATCCTCATTTTTATTTTACAACAATTATTTTTTTTTAAAACCAATTTCATTTAAATTATTTTCTAAAAAAAAAAAATACAATGTTTTAAAAATACAAAGTTTTATTTAAACCAAAACACTTAAACCATTATTACTTAAACCATTTTTAACAACCCTTTTATTAAAATCCTTCAACCCATTTTAATCAAAAAACCCATTTACCCATCCTTAAACCCATTTCCCTTTTCTTCTCTGCTTATTTCCCAAAACAGATAAACCCACCTCCCCTGCTCCATTTGGCGCCCAAACCAAACCTCTCTACCCCTTGTCTTCTTCTTCCAAGTCCCTCTCAACCTGGTCCCCAAGTTCACTTTTACCCAACACACCCACATGGGTGAGATGCCACCTTGGCAATCCCAAACCCTCATTGGATACCAAAGTGTGGGCGGCCTAGATTAAAGGAGTGGTGCCCAAGTTGATTTCAATGGCTTGGATTAAAGCAAACAAGCACAAAGGCATCCAAGGCTCATTTTTCTCTCGTGAACAAGCACACCTCAAAATGCTCAAGACTCCAAGACCAAGAGTATAAATAGAGTAGCACTTGTAGCCTTTCAAAGGCATTAGGAATTTGAGTAGTTTAAAATTTAGTTTTCTTTTATTGTAATTTACTTTTTTTTAATTAATGAAAAGTTTTTTCTCTTGCAAATTTCTCTTCACTACTTATTTGGCTAATAAGCACTTGAGTGCTTATTAGCTTATTAGCTTATTACTCATTATATTTCAGTTCTTAAGTTTCATTTTAAAGTTAACTTTAGTTTTACAACAGAAAAGCCAAAGTTAGTTTTTACATAATCAGTTTCTTGAATTTCAACCCATTCAAGGGTGCTTGGTTTAAGCTCACTTGGGTTAAAAACTCAGTTTACCCACTTTGACTCTCAAAGTCAAAGTGGTTTGAGGTCTAGGTAAGTTTTTAAAAATTGTGTTTAGCTAGAATACAAAGATTGCATGTTTGGTTTATAAAAATCCATTCTGCTTTACATCTTACATCACCAAAGCAATGACCATAGGCTTTTGTTTGCACCCTCTTTTCACGGCTTATTTCTTATCAAAATTAGTCCCAAGCAGGTTTCTATTGCATCTCCTCATGCCACTATCAACATAACATTAGTTATTTTGCCCTTAGTTTAGCTCTAGCTTAGTTAAATTTGCTCTCAAATTCTGTCCCAAACCATATCAGTAGCTGTTTTGCAGCCACTGCAGCCCTCAGTAGCTTTTTGGTCCCATTAGTTTTAGCTTATTAGTTGTCCCATTTAGCTTATTTAGGTTTACTTTAGTGCTTATTAGGTACTAAGGTCAGTTTAGTTTATACTTAGCTTATTTGGTTACCCATAGTGCTTATTTCTCCTTGTAAGCTCATTTCCCTTTTAGCTTAAGATTTCCATCTAACAACTGCTTATGCTTCCTAAACTGCTTATCACCCTCATCTTTTAGCTTATATCAACCTGCTTCTGCTTATTTCTGTATTGAAGTGCTTATTTACATGTTCCTTGTGCTTATTCATGGTTTTCATTTAGCTTAAAACTGTTAAAAGGGTGTTTGTTTTTGCTACTGTCAAAACTGTTGGATATAAGCAGTTCTAAAACTGCTTATTCCAAGGTTTGGCAAAAAATTGTTTTCACAAAAAAGTCTTAATTTGGTCTTATTTATAAGTTGCAAAAAAGAAAAATTGAAAAAAAATAGTTTGCAAAAAAAGGTGCCAAGCACAGATTCGAACCTTGGACCTTTAGCTCACATACCCAACACACAACCATTAACCAACTGCCCTAGGGACTTTGATTGTTAGAATCTTGCACTATTTAATATTTAAGTACCATTATCAGTTTTAGTATTAGTAGCTTAATTAGCTTTTTAGTAGCTTATTTCGTAAAGTAGTACCCAACTTTTTTATTTTTCTTAAAACCAGTAGGATTTAAAGTATTTTTACTGAAATTTTCGGATTTTTCCAAAATCATTTAGTATTTTTTATAATTAAATTAGATTAAATTAGTTTTTAAATCATAATAAATAATTTAAAAGTCGAAAAAATACCCGGCTTTTTCCTAAAATTATTTTTAGTCGTTTAGAACATAGAAAAATTAGTTTCGTATCCCTAGGCCTTAAATTGCATCATTTTCACTTTTTGAGGCTCGGGATTAGCCCGGGTTTTCACGTTTTTGCATATTATCACTCTAGGACTTAGTGTAACTTAATTTTATTGTTCCGTATGCTTAGTAATAGTTAGATAATCATTTACTTTGTTTCCCTAGCCTTAATTACTTTCCCTTTAGTTTATTTGTAGAAAATGTAATCAAAAACCAAAAAAAAAAAAACCCGTAACATCGAGCATTTTAATAACAAACCTCAAACGAGATTCTCAATTCACACCTCATTGGGAAACGACCCGGATATCCTTATCCGGTATCACATATCTCACTCACGGGATTTGATTGACTACCCTTTTTCCTAAAAGGTTTTCGATTCGATTCTCGCGTTTATTTTGATATTGATATTATCATACTATTTCATCCAGACACCACCCTTAACCACCTACTGAATCAGTGTCTGAACCGTTTTAAGTTTCTTACGGTTAGTCATTCACAAGTGGCTAGCTTGTGTGAGTAAACTTGACGTGTCTCTGACATTGAATCAAATTTTTGGCGCCGCTGCCGGGGAGGTTGTGTCGCGACAATATCGTTAAGGTTTGACGATTAGTGACTCGAGATCCTTCCTTCGTGAAGTTATTGTTTTTATAAAAAAATCAAAAAAGTAAAAAATATTTTCCTTTTTATTTTGTATATATATATAAAGATAAAAATACAAAAGATTTTCCTTTTGTTTTAAATAAAATAGAAGACACAATCAATATAACATTCTCAACGGAGGTGTTATCATTATAAGTTCCGAACTAAAGATCAAAAACTTGCCTTTGTGTCACTTGTGGATTTATTTATTTCTATCGGACAAACAAAGCGTGTGGTGGGTATAAGGACGGCCGACATTAAATTGCGGTGTAAAGCGGGTTTTAATAAGCTTGGCGACCTACAAAGCTTCTCCGCTCGCTTGTGCGTTTGTCTTGTAGAGGTGATTTATTCACTTGGGATTATTGGTTTAAGTTCACTGTGTTTTGCCTCGGTCTTGTTTTAATTGAAAGTGTTGTTTTTGGTAGTGCATGCGCACTCGTTCTTCTAATTCTTCTAATCCTCTTCTTGAACTCGTCACAATTCCGCGAAGACGAAATAGACGTCCCCCGCCAATAGTCGAACCCGAGATTCGTACTAATCCCGACCCCATTCAAGAAATGGCGGAGGATAACCGTTCAATGTTGGAACAACTCCAAGCACCCACCGAGGGTTATGGAGAAGCCATCGTCGTTCCACCAATCGTTGCCGACAATTTTGAACTCAAACACGGATTGATTAACTTGGTATCGTCAAGCCAATTTTACGGATTTGAGAGAGACGATCCTCACTCTCATATCCGACGGTTTAACAAGCTCACGTCTACAATCAAATATCGAAGCGTCTTGGAAGAAGCAATCAAACTACTTCTTTTCCGTTCTCACTTGAGGGGCCGCCGGTTGGCTCGAAAAACAACCCCTCAATCAATCACCACATGGGAAGATTTAGTTTCAAAATTCACTAACGAATTCTTCCCACCACAAAGACAACACATTTAAAAATGAAATCACAAAGTTTACACAAAATTTGATGAATCATTTAGTGAAGCTTGGGATCGTTTCAAGGACTTACTTCATCAATGTCCTCACCATGGCTTTTCGAGTTACATCAACTCGATACTTTCTACAATGGTTTGAATGAAAATGATCAAGACTCTCTCAATGCTGCCGCCGGTGGTAATCTCTTGACACGCTCTACGAAAGATGTGTTGTCTATCATTGAGAACAAGTCTAAAGTCCGCACCTCATGAAGCAATTGCTTCCCGAGTGAGTGCTTCACCTTCTTCGGAAAATGTCTCTAGCACGGATGCTAAGATAGACAAGCTTACCGATGCTATCCAAGCATTGGTTCTCTCAAAATCTCTTTCTTCTCCATCTCCAAATCCACCCGCTCAAGTCAAAGCGGTGGCAACTACTTGTACTACTTGTGGTGGGCCTCATGCCTACTACAATTGTACCGCTACGAATGGTAATCCTTTTGAAGCAAATGCCGTAGCCGGGCCTTACAATCAAGGAGGTAATCAATACCGTCCTCAAGTTGACCTGAGCTATCGTGCTAGCAATCAAGGACCACCCGGTTTTCCTCAACCTAACAATCAAAATAGGTTCAATCAAAATCAAGTGAAAGGGCAAAATGTTCCATATCAAGCCCCGATGAACCAATACCCTCCCCAAGGGGGTAATCTTAATCATGGTTATCAAGCTCCTAATTACCAACCCCCGGTTGGCCCCTCTATTGAACTTTCCAACTACATTAAGTCTAATGAGGTTACAATTAGGGGTTTGCAAAGCCAAATCACTACTTTGAGAAATGAATTCCAAACTTCAATGTCAAAACAAGGAAACGAGTTAAAAAATGAGTTGAACAAAACGAACAACAAAATTGATCAAAATCAAAACAAAATTGAAAATATGTTCAATAGTATCATGTGTCAAATGAATCAAGCTTCAACTTCTAAACCCTTCCGGTAATACAATTCCAAATCCGAAGGAGAGTTGAATGCTATTGCCACCAAGTGGTAAGACATATGATGGACCCTCGATGCCTACACCTCTCCGTGAGGAGGTAGCACAAGAAACCGAGGTGACAAAGGACAAGGTGCATTCTACAAGCCCACAAAGTACCAAGACACGTCCAACCTCCGGTAGTCCAAATTTCCATTCGGGCCCGATGTTCGAAGATTAAGCCTTCAATCCCTTATCCTTCAAGGCTTAATGATCAAAGGTCCATGACAAATCTAATCAACAAATGGAGAAGCTTATCCAAATCTTCAAAGATTTGCACTTGAGATTAGTTTCATGGATGCTCTCCTTCTAATGCCCAAGTTTGCTCCGACAATCAAAAGCTTGTTGGGCAACAAAGAAAAAATTTCCGAGTTGGCTAAAACTTCCTTGAACGAGAATTGTTCGGCGGTTATCCTTAAAAAACTTCCCGAAAAGTTAGGAGACCCCGGGAAATTCCTAATCCCGTGTGATTTTCAAGGGATAGTTCAATGCTCCGCTTTGGCCGATCTTGGCGCGAGCATTAACTTGATGCCACACTCGATGTGGAAAAAGCTTTCATTACCTCCGCTTACACCTACATGTATGATCCTCGAGCTTGCGGACCGTACAAGTTCTCGTCCGCTAGGCATAGCCGAGGATGTATTTGTGAAAGTAGGCAAGTTTCATTTCCCCGCCGACTTTGTTGTTGTCGAATTTGATGCCGATCCCCGAGTACCCCTCATCCTTGGGAGGTGCTTCTTGAAAACGGGACGTGCATTGATCGACGTTGATGAAGGGGAAATTACCTTGAGGGTGAACAAAGAAGTAACTTTTAATCTTGATCAAGTTACGAGATACTCCCCGTTTATGACGATCGTCCGTCAACAAAATTGATGTCATTGACATTGTGTCGGAGGAGTATTCTCAAGAAATTCTTGGATTCTCGGTGGCAATCCCACCGGTTGATCCCATCATTGCTCTCTTTCCCCTTCCCTCACTCCATTTTACAATGAGGAAAGTGACTTTATCTTGGAAGAGATTGAAGCTTACTTGTCTAGTGATTACATCCCATGGGAAATTGATCACGCTCCCATTGAAATCGAGGAGATATTCTTCTCATCGAGAAGATGCTCAATGATGATCCATCATCACTCCTCCTCAAGAACTTCATATTGAGGAAATCAAAACATTGAAAATGCTAATGATCCTCCGGAGGTCGAACTTAGGACTTACCACCTCATCTCGAATACGCATTTTGGAGGGTGACGATAAATTACCCGTCATAATTGCTAAAGATTTGAGTGAGGAGGAAAAAGCCGCTCTCATAAAGGTTTGAAGTCACACAAGCGAGTCATTGCTTGGAAACTTTCGACATTAGGGGTATTAACCCGAATTTTGTACACACAAGATTCTAATGGAGGATGACTTGAATCCGGGTTCAACATCAAAGAAGAGTGAATCCTAAAATCCACGAGGTTATCAAACAAGAGGTCCTAAAACTTCTTGATGCCGGATTGATTTACCCTATCTCGGATAGTTCTTGGGTAAGCCCCGTTCATTGTGTGCCAAAAAAGGGTGGCATCACCGTCATTGAAAACGAAGAAAACGAGTTGATTCCTACTCGATTGGTCACGGGATGGCGTGTTTGCATTGACTACCGAAAGTTAAATGAAGCCACCCGTAAAGACCACTTTCCCTTACCCTTCATGGATCAAATGCTTGAGAGATTAGCGGGAAACGAATACTATTGTTTTCTCGATGGTTTCTCGGGTTATTTCCAAATACCCATCGATCCTCAAGACCAAGAAGACCACATTCACGTGCCCTTATGGAGCGTTTGCTTACCGGCGCATGCCTTCGGCTTATGCAACGCTCCGGTACATTCAAAGGTGCATGATGGCCATCTTCCACGACATGATCGAGGAAACTATGGAGGTCTTTATGGATGATTTTTCGGTCTTTGGGGATTCTTTCAAATCATGTCTCTCCCATTTGGACAAGATGCTTAAACGTTGTGAAGACACAAATCTTTGTCTAAGTTGGGAGAAAAGTCATTTCATGGTCAAAGAGGGCATAGTCCTCGGCCATAAGATCTCTAAAAGCGGGATTGAGGTTGATAAGGCTAAAGTTGATGTCATATCCAAATTACCTCATCCCACCACTGTTAAGGGTGTTCGGAGTTTTCTAGGTCACGCCGGCTTCTATCGTCGATTCATTAAGGATTTCTCGAAAATAGCCCGGCCGATGACCCGTCTTCTTGAAAAAGATACTCCGTTCATCTTCTCCAAAGAATGCATTGAAGCTTTCCAAACCTTAAAAAAGAAACTTACGGAAGCTCCTATATTAGTTGCCCCCGATTGGGACCTACCTTTCGAGCTTATGTGCGATGCTAGCGACTTTGCTCTAGGTGCGGTCTTGGGGCAACGAAAAGCAAAACATTTCCAGCCTATACACTATGCTAGCAAAACTTTGACCGAAGCTCAAGCACATTACACTACGACGGAAAAAGAATTACTAGCCGTGGTGTATGCTTTCGAAGTTTCGACCATACGATCTTGTCTAAAAGCATAGTGTATACGGATCACTCGACCCTCAAATATCTCTTTGCAAAGAAAGATGCAAAGCGAGATTGCTCCGGTGGGTTCTCCTCCTACAAGAATTTGATATCATCGTTCGTGATAAAAAAGGAGCCGAGAACCTCGCGGCTGACCACCTATCCCGTCTTGAAAATCCTCACCAAGGTGTGCTCGAGAAAAAGGAAATCAATGAAACATTTCCTCTCGAGACACTTAATGTGGTATCTCTAAGTGGAAATTCGAGTACCCCATGGTTTGCCGACTTTGCAAACTACCATGCGGGAAACTTTGTTGTTAAAGGGATGTCGTCCCAACAAAAAAGTAAAATCTTCAAAGATGTTAAGCATTACTTTTGGGACGACCCCTACTTGTTCAAAGTCTGTGCGGATCAAGTCATCCGACGGTGTGTTCACGGCCAAGAAGCCGTTGATATTCTCAACGCTTGTCACAATGGACCCACGGGGGGACATCATGGCCCGAACTACACCGCCAAGAAGGTGTTTGATTCCGGTTTCTATTGGCCTACAATCTATCGCGATGCCCATGACTTAGTCAAATCATGTGACGCTTGTCAACGTCACGGCAAAATCTCGCAAAAGGATGAAATGCCTCAAAATGCAATCCAAGTGTGCGAGATCTTTGACGTGTGGGGCATCGACTTCATGGGCCCGTTCCCGTCATCTCGAGGGAACAAGTATATACTCGTGGCGGTCGATTACTTGTCTAAATGGGTGGAAGCGAAAGCGCTCCCCACCAACGACGCCCGAGTAGTTGTGAAATTTCTAAAATCTCTCTTTGCTCGTTTTGGAACTCCCCGTGCCATCATTAGTGATCGCGGTACGCACTTTTGCAATGACCAATTCGCAAAAGTCATGCTTAAGTACGGTGTCACTCACCGTCTTGCTACCGCGTATCACCCACAAACTAGTGGTCAAGTGGAAGTTTCAAATCGTGGTCTAAAAAGAATTCTTGAAAGGACCGTAGGCGAAAACCGTGCCTCTTGGTCGGATAAGCTAGATGATGCACTCGGGCCTTTCGTGCAGCTTACAAAACACCTATTGGTTGTACTCCTTATAAGCTTGTGTGCGGAAAGGCGTGTCATCTCCCGATCGAGCTCGAGCACAAAGCCTATTGGGCCTTGAAGCATGCTAACTTTGATCTCAAGTCCGCGGTGATCACCGAAAAGTTCAACTCAATGAATTAAATGAACTTCGTGATCAAGCCTCGAGAACTCTTTAATCTACAAAGAAGACAAAGAAGATCCATGACTCCAAAATCAAGAACCACGTTTTCAACGTTGGTGACCGAGTCCTTCTTTTCAATTCTCGATTGAAGATCTTCTCGGGAAACTTAAAACCCGTTGGATGGGCGTTCACCATTGCCAAAGTTTTTCCTTATGGTGCCGTCGAGTTATCTCAAACCGACGGACCAAACTTCAAAGTGAGCGGCCATAGATTGAAACACTATTTTGGAGGGACATACCTCAATTGGTTGTCCCGGATCTCCAAACCTTCCCCATGAACCAATGAATTCGGGGTCGAGTCAAGCTAGCGACTCGGTTAACAAAAACAGTAGCATTCCATGGGTGTCCACCCATGTTTCTATCTTCTTTCTCTTTTCTAACACTAAGTGTGGGGGGAAACCCCCACTGATGTTTGCTTGTTGTGTGTTTGCCTCTGTTTTCAGGATTCCCGTAGATCGTGATGATTGATGCGCCTGTTTTCGATTCAGCCGCCCAATATCCGATCTTTTTGCTAACGTTTATCTAGGGATATCTTTATAAAATCCTTTTTGTGAAAAAAGATTTCGCTTCCACACTTGGCTAGTAGTATTACCTTTTTCCGTTCTATAGTGTCGGCTACGGCCGGTACTTTGAATATTGAGGGCAATATTCAATTCTAAGTGTGGGGGGGAATTCTAAGCGAATTTGATCACATGTGTACCTCTAGTACCCTAGCACCCCCGTTTTGACCAAAAATTTTAAAATTTTTATCGCTTTAAGTCAAGTATTTACATTTACAAGAAGTGCTTTGCACAAAAATAATGCGTTAATGCTTCGGTATTAATGGTAGTTTAGTCTTGATTCGGCTAGAACAAGGGGAATCCCGACTCTGCTAGAGTGTTGATCTAGCTGCTCTCTTAACATTTAGGCTAAGGTTTTACGCGTTGTGCAAATGAAAATGCTAAGCGTGGAGTAGTTGGTTCTCTTTAGAGCTTATATAAGTAATCTATGGCTTTTTCTCCCAGTAGCTCTTAATTGAACCTAAAATACGTGCTCGTTGTCAAACTTTTGAACATTCAAAATCGTCTTGTTACAATAAAAAGTTTTCAAGCAAAATTGATTTAGAGTCCGAGTTCAGCTTTTTATTTAAATTTCCGAGAAAGCATACTTTCGTAAAATCAGAATAATGTTGCAAAATGAAAGTATCGTAAAGTTGCTTGAATGATGCAAAAAGTTGCAAGTTTAAAGTCAAAGTCAAAAAAAAAAAAAAAAAAAAAAAGTGATGAAAAGGAAAAAATGAAAAAAAAAAAAAAAATGAGTTGCGTGAATAAAAGCACTAAGTTGCTTATGAATAAAGGTGCGAAACTTGCTTTTTCTTAAATTTAAATCGGAAGTTGAACTCGTATTCGTCAAAGTTTTGTAAAAGTTTGACGGTAATTTGGAAATCCTTGATTTCAAAGATCCCGAAAGCTCCGATACTATTCTCAAGGGTGAAAACCTAGCCTCCTCAAAAGGACAAGCTGAGAAGAAAGTCGCAACATGGAGTGATCTCACCTTTGAATCTCGAATTTCTTAATTATCGTCGGTTGTAATCCATTTAGGTTTAGTTTTAACTTAACGGTAGCTTCGTAAATCTTTGGAATCGAATTCCCGCTAATTCCGGTACTATTCTCTGTGAGGTGTCAAAAGCCCGGTCACTTAAAACTTATGTTTTGGGATGTGCCGAGAAGAAAGCCGCTACATGGAAAAGGCCCTTTCGATCCTTAGACTTTCATCGTTTCCGGTGAGTTAGTACTTTGGTTAAGTGGATAACAACCATAACAAATGTCGATTTAAATGATCAAACTTTTGAAAATGAGCACACACACTTAAATTGTATAAATTGCGGGAGTAAAAAGTTAAGTCTCGACTTACATAGATTATTTGTATAAGTAGCGTTAGCATTTTACAAAAACGTTTGCACAATAAGTTTAAGCTTGGTTTGAGAGTATAAAAAAGAGGATGACGATTATAATTCCCCGGAAACACCCATTTTGTGTGAATCCCGTTCT
Organism: Chrysanthemum lavandulifolium; assembly: GCA_022545495.1. Taxonomy (NCBI): domain Eukaryota; kingdom Viridiplantae; phylum Streptophyta; class Magnoliopsida; order Asterales; family Asteraceae; genus Chrysanthemum; species Chrysanthemum lavandulifolium. The sequence continues at coordinate 212,413,202 of CM040245.1, forward strand.
ATGATGCCATGTTTTGATAATCAAGCATTTTATTTATTATCGTCTTGTTTAAATTTCTAGTAGTGAATAAAAAGTCGAAACGGGGTATTCTTGGTATTTTTGATCCTTTCATTACTTCATATGATCGGATTGCTAGGGACTAGCAATTGATAGTGTGGGGGATTTGATGAGTGCTTATTCACTCATCCTTTTTACCCATCTAAGCCCACAAAAACGTCTAAAAACACGGAAATATAACCAATTATGCTACAGATATCCTTGGAATGTGTTTTATGTATTTCGGTACAAAGGATCGAAAAGGGCAAAACGGATGAAATGAGCTCGGATTGGGCGTGCTTTCTTGACGGAGCCGGAAGATGATTTTCTACATTTTCAGAGCCCGGGATACATATTTGGGAGTGAGCTTGGGGAATCAGACTCAAAAACCTATCCCTAAATCCAAATCACCATTTTACCCTTCTACCCGAACCCAAAATTACCATTTTACCTTTTTTCGCAAAAATCCTAAAATATCATTTCTTTCTAAATCCTCATTTTTATTTTACAACAATTATTTTTTTTAAAACCAATTTCATTTAAATTATTTTCTAAAAAAAAAAAAAAAAAAAAAATACAAAGTTTTAAAAATACAAAGTTTTACTTAAACCATTATTACTTAAACCATTTTTAACAACCCTTTTATTAAAATCCTTCAACCCATTTTAATCAAAAAACCCATTTACCCATCCTTAAACCCATTTCCCTTTTCTTCTCTGCTTATTTCCCAAAACAGATAAACCCACCTCCCCTGCTCCATTTGGCGCCCAAACCAAACCTCTCTACCCCTTGTCTTCTTCTTCCAAGTCCCTCTCAACCTGGTCCCCAAGTTCACTTTTACCCAACACACCCACATGGGTGAGATGCCACCTTGGCAATCCCCAAACCCTCATTGGATACCAAAGTGTGGACGGCCTAGATTAAAGGAGTGGTGCCCAAGTTGATTTCAATGGCTTGGATTAAAGCAAACAAGCACAAAGGCATCCAAGGCTCATTTTTCTCTCTGTGAACAAGCACACCTCAAAATGCTCAAGACTCCAAGACCAGTAGTATAAATAGAGTAGCACTTGTAGCCTTTCAAAGGCATTAGGAATTTGAGTAGTTTAAAATTTAGTTTTCTTTTATTGTAATTTACTTTTTTTTTAATTAATGAAAAAGTTTTTTTCTCTTGCAAATTTCTCTTCACTACTTATTTGGCTAATAAGCACTTGAGTGCTTATTAGCTTATTAGCTTATTACTCATTATATTTCAGTTCTTAAGTTTCATTTTAAAGCTGCACTTTAGTTTTTACAACAGAAAAGCCAAAGTTAGTTTTTACATAATCAGTTTCTTGAATTTCAACCCATTCAAGGGTGTTTGGTTTAAGCTCACTTGGGTAAAAAAAAACTCAGTTTTACCCACTTTGACTCTCAAAGTCAAAGTGGTTTGAGGTCTAGGTAAGTTTTTTAAAAAATTGTGTTTAGCTAGAATACAAAGATTGCATGTTTGGTTTATAAAAAAATCCATTCTGTTTCTGTCTTCTGTCACCAAAACAGCAGCCATAGCTGCTGTTTGCACCCCTTTTTCACGGCTTATTTCTTATCAAAATTCGTCCCAAACAGTTTCTATTGCATCTCCTCATGCCACTATCAACATAACATTAGTTATTTTGCCCTTAGTTTAGCTCTAGCTTAGTTAAATTTGCTCTCAAATTGTCCCCAAACCATATCAAGAATGCTTATTGCCACTGCAATGCAAGATAGCTTTTGGTCCCATTAGTTTTAGCTTATTAGTTGTCCCATTTAGCTTATTTAGGTTTACTTTAGTGCTTATTAGGTACTAAGGTCAGTGTAGTTTATACTTAGCTTATTTGGTTACCCATAGTGCTTATTTCTCCTTGTAAGCTCATTTCCATTTTAGCTTAAGATTTCCATCTAACAACTGCTTATGCTTCCTAAACTGCTTATCACCCTCATCTTTTAGCTTATATCAACACCTTACCTTATTTCGTATTGAAGTGCTTATTTACATGTTCCTTGTGCTTATTCATGGTTTTCATTTAGCTTAAAAGCTGTTAAAAGGGTGTTTGTTTTTGCTACTGTCAAAACTGTTGGATATAAGCAGTTCTAAAACTGCTTATTCCAAGGTTTGGCAAAAAATTGTTTTCACAAAAAAGTCTTAATTTGGTCTTATTTATAAGTTGCAAAAAGGAAAAATTGAAAAAAAATAGTTTGCAAAAAAAGGTGCCAAGCACAGATTCGAACCTTGGACCTTTAGCTCACATACCCAACACACAACCATTAACCAACGCCTTGGGACTTTGATTGTTAGAATCTTGCACTATTTAATATTTAAGTACCATTATCGGTTTAGTATTAGTAGCTTAATTAGCTTTTTAGTAGCTTATTTCGTAAAGTAGTACCCAACTTTTTTATTTTTCTTAAAACCAGTAGGATTTAAAGTATTTTTACTGAAATTTTCGGATTTTTCCAAAATCATTTAGTATTTTTTATAATTAAATTAGATTAAATTAGTTTTTAAATCATAATAAATAATTTAAAAGTCGAAAAAATACCCGGCTTTTTCCTAAAATTATATTTAGTCGTTTAGAACATAGGAAAATTAGTTTCATATCCCTAGGCCTTAAATTGCATCATTTTCACTTTTTGAGGCTCGGGATTAGCCCGGGTTTTCACGTTTTTGCAAATTATCACTCTAGGACTTAGTGTAACTTAATTTTATTGTTCCGTATGCTTAGTAATAGTTAGATAATCATTTACTTTGTTTCCCTAGCCTTAATTACTTTCCCTTTAGTTTATTTGTAGAAACGTAATCAAAAACTAAAAAAAAAAAAAACCCGTAACATCGAGCATTTTAATAACAAACCTCAAACGAGATTCTCAATTCACACCTCGTTGGGAAACGACCCGGATATCCTTATCCGGTATCACATATCTCACTCACGGATTTGATTGACTACCCTTTTCCTAAAAGGTTTTCGATTCGATTCTCGCGTTTATTTTGATATTGATATTATCATACTATTTCATCCACACACCACCCTTAACCACCTCATGAATCGATTATCGAACCGTTTAAGTTTCTTACGGTTAGTCATTCACAAGTGGCTAGCTTGTGTGAGTAAACTTGACGTGTCTCGACATTCGTCTTCTTCGTCGATCCTCTCTTCCTTGTATCATCAGTTATGTCACCAGCTAGAAAGCTACAGTGTTGAGTGCAACCCACATTGGATTGATCAAGTTTGTTTAAAAAATGTGGCCAAATATGGTACGTAAATATTTTGCTCATTGTTTATTATATATCATTTATTTCCAATTGGTGATATGCTTTAACAAATCGTTGTTGTTATTCGATTAATACCTTTGTTATATAGTTGTTAATTCCATTCTATAATCCATTTCTCCTCTTTTATGTCTGTCTGATTCGTAATTATGTAGGGTATAATACGGTAGATGTCGTCTGTTAGGTATTTAACATAACCTGGTTCATTAAAAATTTTAGTGGCACTCTGTAGACTAATAAGGAGTGGTTTATATGCATCGTATACGCAATTGTTTACGACGTTGGTATAGATTCCATCCATGGTCTGATTTAAATTTTTGTTTTTGTTGAAAACATGTTTATAGAAAACATGTGATAACAACATGTTTATATTATTTGGTTTTCAGCACTAGCAATACTAACATGTTATAACATTTTTAAGTCTTAATTCCGAAACCTTAGACAAGATGTAGTGACAACACGTTTATATGATAAATTGTCTTCAACACTAGCAGTCCTAACTTTAACTAGCAGTTTTTAGTTGTTAGTGTGACAGCCGTAAGATACATGAGGGACCTAGAATGACAAACACTTAAACCTTATTTACCCCAGACACCTACTTTTCCTTTTATGGCACCAACCACACATCAGTTATCCTCCCAACAATCAACATCCCGACATTCCTTCTTATACACTAGGTCACTTTCATCGAATAATCCAAATAAAATAAAATGGTTGTCCTTTTTGTCTTTTTTAGAAACAAATCCAGGTTTGTTGTACTCTCCCGTATGTACTTTGTTACCTTATTCATTCATATATTTATACATGAATATAAATAATTGTGCAACTTTATATTTTATATTCTTTTTGTAAATTTTTTATTTAATTCAAAGTTATTGTAATTTTTATTAGGGTTAATGATTTATAGGTATGGTCATTATACCCCTTTAAGTATAGTGGTTCATTGTAATTGTTATTAGGGTTTATGTTTTATAGGACATGTCGGTAACCAACGGCATCATGTTTTTTTGTGTCGTTTACTTCATACACTTTGTCCTTAACTATATTAAAAAAATTTCATTTATAACTTTTTTCCATTGTGTATTTCACTTTGTCCTTGAGTATCCCTGTCGCTTTAAAAAAAAAATAAACAAAAATTTAAAAACAGCCACAAAAAATTTAAGAACCAATATTGGTGAACTATTAGATGCTTTTTTATAATACATCAACCTTATGTAGAATACAGCTGTAAGTTTTAGAAAATAGCATTTAATAGACCAACAATATTTGTTTTTTTTGGAAATTTACATTCCCATATGCATATTTTAATAATGCGATTATTAACCAGGTAAACAGGTCCACAAAGACAGCCGCTCAAACATATTTATTCTTGAAACAATGGAGGCGGTATTCTTTCAGAATAGATCATGAGATGCAGGCACAATAAAAGGTGACCATAATATAATTATTTAACAGAAACCATGGCTTTTATTTAATCAAATATTTTACAACCATTTGCCAAAGCCTAGACCCACATTTCACAACAGCACTCAAACTAAAATTCACCACAACATATATGACTACAAGTCCACAAATACAAATACCAACATAAACAATACATCGTTACCGCCGTAAGAGTCGACGATCTGTGCACACACGCTTACCAACCAATTAAGCCCTTAAGTTTCAGGATAAACAAATCATTGTTACGATAGTTTAGTTCGAGTTTAGCTGCCAGAATGCGCATTTGCATGAGATTTTGTTCATCTCTTGCCTGTACTTCTCTTAGATATTCAGCAGTTTTCTGGGCATAAACATTCGCGACTGTTTCCAGCTCTTGAATAAAAGTAAGCCTCTCACGCGTAACACTGACCAAGCTAGCGCATAGGCCATTAATTTGGCTTGAAATTTGAAGATCTTGGCCTGCAGCTTGGCGACAGTACAACACTAGCATATCAGACCAATTATTCGAATTTGCTTCACTTCTAAGCTGATCACACTTAGGCCGCCTAGACATTGTGTTTGCTTACTTCTTTATTACAAGTTATGACCAAATAGATATCCACTTAGCCTCTCTTAAATAGCAAAAAATAAGGCTATATCTTTTGCATGATGACAAACACAATGCCCATATGTATACATCATTAGACATTGAACACTATTTGCATAAAAACAAAAGACAGAGAATCGATTCTGTTTTTCAGACTTCTACTTTATTACTTTATTTGCTTTGAAAATGATATCGAGCACAAATAATATTAATGATTCTCTATTATTGTATGTTTGCTTGGATTGTATCTATTCACTAATGGCAGTTGACATGGCAATTCGTAGCAAACTATTTTAACATAACGTATCACATAAATTAAGAAATGATTATCGATTAATTTACCTTTATGTTATACTAACTTCTTCGGTATGTTTTATATCGTAACACTATTGATGTATTCTAAAACCAAATCTGATGTGATGCTAAACACTGCGTAACAACAACACGCCTATACCAAGACAACAATGTACAACATATATCAAACAAAGGTATGTTCTACCAAAATGATAATGGCACCATAAAGCTTAGATTCATTACGTACCGAATGATTAGAAAAAAGGAAACAAAAAAAAAAGATTTCAGAAACACCAAAATAAATCGAATCAGTACACCATGCCTTTCAGCTTCTCTATGAATGACATAAGCTCCTGGGCTTGCTTCTGCTTCTTCATAACATTGACCAATATCGCTGCGGCTTCTGTCAGATCTTCGGTTTGTAGCTTGGTTAATTATGAAATACTTTCCACACAAGAATCAAATGGGTATAAAAGCTCCAACTCTCCAATAACAAAATCCCTTTCAGCCACACGTGCCCTAATTTCTTGAGCCTTCTTCATCAACTCAGCTTCATCCACCATGACAACACTCACATACCTTCGAACATGAACAATCATCATATCTCTAACATAACTAGATCCTGCAACACCAGCAATTTCTTTACAGAATGGCATATGTGTAGTCGTCCTTTTTTTCTTTTTTGTTTTGTATGTTTTATTTCCCCCTTTGATTGCTATGTGTGTGTTTTAAATAGAAGATTTAGTTTAAGTTATAATATAGGAGTAATTAGTGTTGTCTCAGTGTACTGCGTCCTTTGATTTGACAGCCACCCTAGCCACAAACGGCAATTGAGAATAATGATGCATTTTGTCTTCCACAAGAAGTAGCATTAAATGACCAACCTTTCACATACCCACCTTTTCATTTCTCCCTTTTTATTATTACATATATTTGAGTGTGCTACTATTAAGATTAAAAACGAAACCACGTCAAACAAATTACGTGTATATATATGAAACTAGGAGGAAAAAATAAAATAAATTACAAAAAATAAATAAAATAATAATAAAATAAAATAAGATAAAATTGGAAACGTAAGAATTGCCGGATTTACCTTAATTTTTTTATGGACACATATTCATATTCTATGCTTACTTGCAATATGTAAGCTTTTTTTTTTTTTTTGCACTTTGCAGGTTTGATTTTTTTTGGGCTCAAGAATACAACAAGAGGGAACATGGCATAGAATTATTCCAAACGTTTACACATTAAAAAATAGTTCGCTAGGTATATTGTATGTTTGTTTTACCCAAATGTGTATTGTATGTTTGTTTTACCCAAATACATTTATCAAGTTTTGTAACTAGTTGCCCAGTTTACATATGTTTGAGTATTAGACAAGCTGCGTTAACTTAATAATTAATTAATAAAAGTACTGACCACATGAGTACACGTATCACTAATAAAATTTGAGTGAATGCAAATTAAATCCACTCAATCCCCACCCCATTTTGCATACATCACAACTGGACTAAAAGTACTATTGCACTTGACTAAAAGTAGTATATAGTTGCCATGAGTACACTCTTTAGTTGCCCAAAGTACCATTAGCTAGCTATGCACTAGCAAACTCGTCATAAAAATAGTTTAAAAAAATAGAAAGATGTAAATTAAATCTAGTCAAACCCCAACCACTTGTTGCATACATCACCACTTGACTAAAAGTACTATACTAGTTGCCATGACTACACAATTTAGTTGCCCAAAGTACCATTTGCTAGCTATGCACTAGCAAGGTGGCCATTAAAAAGATTTGAAAATAATAGGAACGTACTACAAAAAACAAAGTGTGGGTGGGTACTTATTTGGGGTTTTGATCCACTTGTCCATTGGAAACAGACAATTGTCATAACTAGTTTATCAGAAATTTCGTATCTACATATGACGCTAACGGTTGCGTCTGCTGATTATATATGTAACAAAAACATTTTTTGGTATCTCTATTAGTGACAGTCTTTGAAAAGAAAACATAACGATGTCTGCTGGAATGGTTTTATGTGATGAATTACCAATGGTTGGTGGTTCTAAGTTGTTAAAAGATATTCGATCGCGTACTACAGAGGTGAATTGGAAGTTGCTTTACGTGATGAAGCAGATCATAGGAGGAAAGCTGTTGAAATTAGGGCCCGTGTGAACCGTAGACAATAAATGATAGCGAAAGTAGAGCTTTTATGCGGGTCGGATTGTTGGTTGCCAACTATTAATCACCTGTTAAGGATGCAAAATGAGGATCTTGGTGAGAGTTCCAAACTTCTGTTTTCTTGGTTTAGAAAACATGACCGTGTTAAAGAGCTGAATGGTTTAATTGAAAAGTTGGAGTCAATGGAGATTTGAGGTGCTATGTATTAATTACATTGGAGCTGGTGCCTTTTGTTTATTAGGGGATCGTTGTTATATTTTGGAGTCACTTATCTCATCTTTGTATAGTGTGTGTATGTCATGTTAACCTATGGATGTGATCCCGTTTATGTTACTAGTATATATTTGTGGAATGTTAATAGTATATATTTTTTTGCGTAGTTATTCAACTGTGTGCGAGATAGTAAGTCACGTTACAGAAATATAAAACTTACTAATAAAGTAGTAATATGAAGATGAATTATTATTTAGTTTAAAAAAAAAGTCATAACATGGGTGGGTACTTGTTTGGGGAATGGATGCCAATGAGGCGATTCTAATAATGGAAGTAAGAATTTTTGTGTGTCGATAATAGAAGATGATGGCGTGTTGAGTTACAACTGCTGAAAGTAGCTTTCATAGTTTGAACACCACAGTTGGGGATATATGCGCCAAAAATTAGTAACAACTGCTACAAGTGTTAAGAAAGTTAGTTTTTAGTACAAATTAATTTGGATTCAATTGATGATACAAACTCAATTAAGAGTTACAACTGCTGCCGCGAAACATAGTTTAGACCCCCAAACACAGCATAATTCGCAACCCCTAACAATATGTTGCAATCAGTTTCGAAATAAAATCTATGGTGCCCAAGTCTTTTGCTGCAACTCACAACATGGTTGATTTTTTGGAAAAACCAAAGGAGGCTGCAGGATTTGAAAAAATTCATTAGTATGTTCACGCGTAAATCCCCAACCACTGCTAACGTCGATGTAACCAATGCTAGTGTCACAAAAACCACCGCTAGTTTCGACGCAAAAATCATATTTGTTTGTGTTTACGTAATCATTTATATTCAAAAGTCCATAAAGTACAAAAGGGTATGGGCGAATTAAAAGGTGGACTAGTTGCAGTTTAAATTTTAAAAGTTTTAAATTTAAAGCGGCCATATGAATGTTTGACTAGAGTTTGTCAAAAGTGCATAAGCAACATTTCCAAATGCAAAAAACTTATGTGGAAGCTGCATTTTATCAAAATAATGTATATACGGACATAGCAAAGTTTATGAAAAAAAAATTAATTTACATAGGGCATTCAACCGATACATAAAACTATAAACACTATGTGAATAAACCGATAAATTCAAACTGTTTGTAATTATGAATAAGGATTATCCAAATACCTAAAAGGAGAGAAAATCTGCTTGTAAAGATTCACGTTCCTTCCCAAGTAATTTTATGTCAATTATAGCAGGAAAAATAGATGGCCAGTCTAGGAGCCTAGGCACGTGCCTACCCACAAAACACTTAATGAAAATTAATGATAACGCGTGAACAAATAGTAAAATCCTCGCTATAAATACGCGAGGTAAATCAAGGGGAAAGTCCAGAAAAAGCAAAAAAGGAACCATTCCTTCACCAAAAAAAAGATTTCGACCTGCAAATCAGCCAACATAAATTTTTTAGAAACACCGAAGAGAAGTTGAAGATGTTATTCAAAAAAAGAACATGATGGTACACAGTACAAAAAGAATACATACAGACGTCAACAATAACTCGTTGCCCACGCACGGCCGTTTCCAAAAAGCCCATACATAGCCTAAAGCTTTACTCCCCCCCAAATAAGAGCAAAACTGATGATGCGACAACTGGAACATGTTCTAAAATGACTACTAATAACAATAAGTCATTCTAAAATGACGACTAATAACCCGTCTTCGCGACCATTCACATCACACCTTCACCCAAAACCCATGTCCATTCAAGTTGTGGTAGTCTGCCAGGACCATATGCATACCAAAGGTGGGAGTCTAAACCTATTAGACTCTCATTAGAAATATGGGATCTTGAAAGTGCAGGCATTTCCTTCTTAACCTCACCGTTAAAGAGCGGAAGAAGGAAATAAATCATGGGAATTGGGTCATGGGTGTGATAATATATGTTCGGCAGATGGGTCCCGTAGGGAAGGGCGACAAAAGGAAGTTAGGGGCAACGAAATACGTAAACCAGCCCCTAACTAACATGAAACTTCCCTAAGAAAGTCAAACAACAGAGGATGAAAACTATGCCTTCTTCCTCATTAGTGCGACCGACCCCATTCAAGTGTATGTCTACTAATTCGAGCATATCGGTTGGATAGGCGGGTCTAAGGAAAAAATGACCAGCTTGCGGGAGCCGGGATAAAATAAAAGTTGTGCGGGTGGGAAGCTACATTACCAAAAGCCCTTTCCTGTACCGCGCAGAGGGCGTATTTAGAAGGGAAATGTTAGGATTTAGTAAATCCAGTTATTAAAGAGTCGGTCACCTCAAGTATATGTAATCATTAGAAAGCTCATAGTCGTAGATTATTATAAGTTAACTAGTATTTAGTTTAAGTAACACCGTGAAGGACGGACGGTCTTTACCAGCTGTATGCACGATCCATAGCCCGATAGGTGGCGATTTATGTAAAGACTATAAATACTCTCTACCTTCCAAGGTAGAGAGTTGGAGCTCATAATAAGACTTTTCTTTCTCTCACTAAAGTTCCCTAAACCTCTAACTTTCTCTCTCTAGAATCATATTGGACGCCTATTTGATCTTATGGTTTAGTGTGTTTATGAAAACCAATATGTTACAAATGGTATCAAGAGCCATGGTTTGATCATCTCTTACATATCTTTGGATTTCTAGTGACTTTTAGGTGGTTTTAGAGTTTGAAAAAGTTTAGTGGTTTTTGCATCATTTAGATCATTTCTAGTATTAAAGTTTGAATCTTGGGTGTAGTTTTGTGTTTAGAATCATTGTATGTGCTTGGGTTTTGAGTTGGTAAGCTTGAATCATCGTGGTTGGGTTATTTTTGGATTGAAAAGTGGTGTTTATGTGATTTTCTAGCTAGCGACTTGAGCCACGGATAAGTTATCTTGGTAGCGACTTGCTTTGTAATTTGGTAGCGAGTTGTAGTTGAAGGTCTTAGCGAGTTGAGCTAGCGACTTGTCTATTGAGACAAGCCGACAAACAATACACTTAGTGGATTCTCCACTACGGTAGCGACTTGGTGAAAGTTAGCGACTTGTACTTAAGTTTGTTAGCGACTTGGTGTTAGCGATTTGGTGCTAGCGAGTTGCTCTTTAGCGACTTGACAACTTAGCGACTTGGTGCTTAGCGACTTGTTGTCAAAATTTTGCTAGCGACTTGGTGCTTAGCGAGTTGTTATTTAGCGACTTGACCGTGTCTTAGCAACTTGGTATTATAGCGACTTGGTGCTTAGCGACTTGGTTCAGTTTTCTTAGCGACTTGGTTGACTCATGCATGTCTGGTTCTCTCTTGATTTAGTAAAATCCTTGAAAGAATCTATTTCCTGTTTAATCATAGAGTTATAAAATCCGTTTAATCATCAACATGTCTACCAACGTTCCTACAATCATCTCCACTGTTGCCGAGTGTGACAACTCGCAATTTCAGGTCATTTCTCAAGTTTCACTATTTCATCATTTATCGTAAACTAGGTTTACGAGTATCAAATTCGCGTAACCTTAATGGTTTAGCTGTGAATTCATGAACCAATCATCGAGGATATTTCATATAGACTAAGTTTAGTCTACATTTCATTAGCATCATTATCATCATATTAGTTCATGTATGGTTTTGCATTTTACATTAAACGTATAAGTTTTATTAAATAAACGCTATCGCGTGATTAATTATTTTGAACAATTGATCCATTACTTCCAAAAATTATCCCAATATATTTTTATACTCATATTAAGATTATAAAAATAATATTATGAGTATACCCAGTGTTTTAAATTTATTTTGTATATAAATTGTTATATTTATATAATTACGACGGTTTTCTTAAAAACTACACGATTATTATTATTTCACTCAAATTTTGCAAGAAATGTATTTTTATAATTTTTATGACCTTAATATATTTTATCTTGACCCGTTAAAATTTATTTTTATCAAACGCTACCTTAAATATTCAAATGGGTACACAATTTACCACAAGTCTTCAAGTAACCTACACTTAATTACACTTATACATATTTAAAAAAATGTATTAAGTAAATGATAACACCCCTTGTCGACAAGGGGTGAGTCATTAATTGATTCACTACTCTTGCAAAATATCTCATAGTATATGGTATTATACTAATTAAACTTAACACATTTCACCTCATTCATTTGCAAAGTAAAAGATCAATCTATCTTTCTCTTTTCTCTAAAACCGGCAATACAAGACCAAGAAGGAGGATCATCATAAAATTTTCAAGACAAAGTTATTTAACACACTAGTATCACTCTTTGTTCAAGGTTTTGCAATATAAACCTTGGGTGATTAGGAAAAATCCTTTGTTCTCATATCACCTCATCAATTACTAGTAAGCATTTCATACATATCATTATCTTTCATATTCATTTAAATGTTCATTTTTATCATATTCAAGAAAAACATGCAAATTATATAGATGTTTATACCACTTTTTAAGGTTTTAAGTGTTATATATATATATTTCATCCTATAATTAATCCTTGAAACACATCACTTTTGGTGATGCCTAGAAACTCATGACACCCTAAGAAGGTGTATGGTAGGATTATAATAGCTTCGGAGTTGTTTTGAATGGGTTAGAATAGGTTTGGCGAGAAAAACTCATTTCAACATGTTTGCAAAAGGTGCATCCTTATTTTAAAAATCGGAAAATCCGACGGTAGATAAAAATTACGTCCTTGAGCGGATTAAAAGCGGAGCTATAACGAAGAAGTTATGAATTTTTCAAGTTGGCGACGAAAACTAAAATTTTCTGGAAATTTCAGCATGCATTGCTTATTTTGTACGAGTCAAAAATGAAGCTTAGGCGTTATAAATTATGTCGACTTGTCAAAAATATGTTAGTATACTTTGATACAAAGCTAAGGACCTTTAAAACGTAGAAAACGGATTTGTAACGATTAAATTATACACGTTTACAAAAAGTTGTCGTAACTTTATTATATAAGAAAAACTATATAATTTCTAATAGGCAAGTTTTACGGCAAACAAAGAGACCAAGTTGAAGGTTGTTTTAACATTGATTTAGAACTTTTATAAAGTGATGTCTTCTAGTAAAAGTAAGTTCGCCAAGTATATTTTCCAAAATGACCGATTGTTTGTTTAGCGGAGTTGTAATGAATTAATCGTTTACTCAAACTTTGCGAAAACCATCCTTAAACTATATTTTGGGACATAAGTACCATACTTAACCTCTATTTTTCTTTATGTTAGACCTTTAGGATGGAAACTTAAACACTAAAACTTTGAGATAATGATACGAGCTTCCAAAACCGTTGAGTTTGTTTCCTAACGCCGACGTACATCATTTTACGACTAGCTTTTAGAGGCCGTTTAGTCACTTTCATGGAAATTTCAATGACATTATTTTACGACGAAAAGTTATATTCTCTTAATAAATCACTATATGATTATCGTCGGATATCATTTCAACATAAATACACGTAAAGTAATTTAAAAATGGTCAAGACGTTAAAAGATTATTTTTCGACGAAAAGTATTATTTTCAAAAATTCATAAGTGGTATAAATATCATCCGAATTGCATGCATAGCATTACATCATGACTTATTACATATCATATCATTCATAATAGGTCAGTTTCGAGAATCACGCTACATTTCAGTGTATCCACTTTTGTCATCATAATCATTGCAACAGGTGAGTTTTCATAGCCCCGATTTATTCAAGTTTTTACATTATTTCAAACCTACGGGGGAGAATACATTGCACATCATTTTATTACGATACCAAGTATATCAAATTCATTACATTGCTTAAGTTACCTCATTGCCGGTTAAATGTCCCCATTTCATAAACATGAACCGTTAATTTCATAGAAGCGTGGGTGAGTGGATAGATCTATCGAGGTGACACCTCCATCCGGGTTGGCGATTCAACCGGACGGATGCATTTCATTTCATAATCATTATTTGAGTTGTTTGGCAAAACACGTGTTGAGGCGAACATCATAATCGATCAAGCTTGATGTCATGTGCTTAAGCAATTGTATCATTTTGTGACATCATTGTCATACATAATTTATACTTGTGGTAGTCGTATTAACATTTACATAAACTCTATGAACTCACTCAACCATTGTGTTGACACTTTTAGTAATGTATTTTCAAGTAACTAAGGCATTCACTTCATGGCATGCATGTGGACATATCATAGAGTCGCGGTGACGACGCGTCTCACATGGGATTTATACACTTTAAAAACATCGTTTGACTTGTACCAAACTTACTTTCCGCACATAGTAACTTTCAGTTGGGACCTATCTTTGTAACTCTGAATGTTTTTATTAAATCAAGCGATGTATTTTCCAAACGACACTTTAGGTCGTTCAATATAACTGTGATTGTGATGCTATGACGGTCAATCCCGAAATTCCATTCCGGCGCAAAAGTAATTTGGGGTGTGATGATTGGCATCGAGCTTGATTATAGAGAACTAGGTTGCATCATTGACCCTAGACTATAACTACATCATCATAGCATCTCATCATTTCATCATAAGTGCATATTCACTTTACATGCGGTTTATCGTTACATATTTCGAGTTATCTACTTTCATTTCAAATCGATTGTCACATGGATGCCTTCAAATACCCATTCCATTATCCTTTCTTTAGATTCTAACGTGGAGAATGCCTTGTCGTTTCCTATCACAATTTTAATATCAGCTGATTCATCACCGATAATGTCGAATGCCGAGACAAAACCTCTAAGTAGGGTGAAGTCACTCTCACTCCTTTGTTTCACCACTAACATGTCGAGTTACACGTTATTCACACATTAAGTCACTAAACCATCGTACATTTGAAACATTTACGACATCTCATAACCCATCTTTTTGGAATCCATCATTCATTTTGAAAGATAACCTTAAATTTATTATCTCATATCACATCCCTTTAGGCGTTTATTTTTTTTATCATAGGACCTTTTACGTCTTATTTTTCCTCTTATTTTGAAGAGTTATGGCGCGAAGAGAGCTCCACCAGCTATGACACAAGCCGCTATCCAAAAGTATATAGAGGATAGTATAGCTAGGGCACTAGAGAAAGAACGAACAGCAGTGGCTCTGCTTCTTGCCATTGTCGAGACCGCTGTACTCATCGGGCTACTAGACTTGCTACTACTACAGGGGCTGCAGGAGGTTCGGAGTTCGAAATGGTACATACATGGAATTTAAGGCGGTGATCCCCAAAGTTCGGAGGCACAGAAGGAACCATTGCTATGATCCGTTGGTTGGAAAAGATCGAGTCATTATTTCTTCTATGCGATTGCCCAGATGACTGCAAGGTGAAATTCGCTACTAGTACACTCTTGGATGAGGCAATGTTATGGTGGAATTATTATGCACAGCCTATTGGTATGGAAAATGCTTACAAGCTCTCATGGGATCAATTCAAGAGGTTGTTGACTAAGAAGTATTGTCCGCACACTGAGGTGAAGAAATTGGAAATGGAATTTCTTGGGTTAGTGACCGTTGGTTATGACATCGAGACCTACATCAGAAGGTTTCAAGAGTTGGCTGCTTTATGTCCATCTATGGTTTTGGACAATGAGAAACTACTGAAAGGTTTCATTGGAGGACTTCCAAAATGCATTCAAGGAGATGTAACCTCTTTCGATTCACAAACATTGAAGAGACCATCAAGGTAACTCAAATACTCATGGCTCAAGTTGTGAAGAGGGAAAACTTTATCGACAATAACAACAACAACAACAACCGCGACAACCAAGCTAACAACAATAAAAGGAAAGGGGAAAATGACCAGGGAGGTTATAACAACAACAACCAAAGCCGTAACACTAACCATCACCAACAACATAATAGAAGACAAGAAGCCGCCATGGTTTATGTTGCTGCACCAACAAAGGAAATAACTTATACTGGAAACTTACCACGATGCCACCAATGCACGCTACATCATGATGGTCCATGTGGTATATGCTTTAGTCAAAAAGTGGGACACCTTGCCAAGGACGCAAAGGAAAAGGATATGTTGGAACTCAACCACTATGTAATCGATGTAAGTTTCATCACTCGGGTCCTTGCCACGCCAAGTGCCACAAGTGCCAAAATCGGGACACCTCGCCGGTGATTGTAGAGGTAAAGCTATAATTACATGTTTGGGATGTGGGGAGCAAGGACACTATCGAAACCAATGTCCCGGAACCAAGGTTAACAAGTTGAAGGAACTCATGGGAAAATATATATATTAGAAGGAGGAGAAGCTCATCCGGTATCAACAACGAAAGATCGAAGAAGATTAGAAATTAACGGTCTTATTTTCCTTATGTATTATGTCGTACTAAGTTTATGTCTTCCATCGTATCCGAAACTTTATAACTTAAAGATGTACTACTTTTGATAAACCACTCGTTGTAAAATATTCTCATCTATCGTACTTTATTTTCTTTCCGATTTGTTATTACTTACGAGAATTTTAATTCCTTTTACTTTAACTATCATTTTAACGACACAGTTTAAATCTTTGTAAACATTGAGAGTTATAACAACTAAACCAAACGTCACATCATCGTTCCTTAATTATACATAGCCTAGCTAACTATGTATAATTCTGGAGGGATCATGTTATGTTGGGAGCAGTTATTTATAAATCTTAGTGCAAGCAAAATGTTCACATATTCCAAAGTCAAAGTGATACTCATCGAAGATATTCATCCAATATTTTCTTTACTACGATGTTTTGTACGCTCTCAATCACCGATAACCGTAACGACACCTCTTCATGTCTTCTCTCCTCGTTATTCATCACAAACTCAAAAATATGATAGACCAACATGAACTGAATTCCTTTTTGGGTGGGCGAATGTGACAACTCGCAATTTCAGGTCATTTCTCAAGTTTCACTATTTCATCATTTATCGTAAACTAGGTTTACGAGTATCAAATTCGCGTAACCTTAATGGTTTAGCTGTGAATTCATGAACCAATCATTGAGGATATTTCATATAGACTAAGTTTAGTCTACATTTCATTAGCATCATTATCATCATATTAGTTCATGTATGGTTTTGCATTTTACATTAAACTTATAAGTTTTATTAAATAAACGCTATCGAGTGATTAATTATTTTGAACAATTGATTCATTACTTCCAAAAATTATCCCAATATATTTTTATACTCATATTAAGATTATAAAAATAATATTATGAGTTTACCCAGTGTTTTAAATTTATTTTGTATATAAATTGTTATATTTATATAATTACGACGGTTTTCTTATAAACTACACGATTATTATTATTTCACTCAAATTTTGCAAGAAATGTATTTTTATAATTTTTATGACCTTAATATATTTTATCTTGACCCGTTAAAATTTATTTTTATCTAACGCTACCTTAAATATTCAAATGGGTACACAATTTACCACAAGTCTTCAAGTAACCTACACTTAATTACACTTATACATATTTAAAAAAAAAATGTATTAAGTAAATGATAACACCCCCTTGTCGACAAGGGGGTGAGTCATTTGGGTGATTCACTACTCTTGCAAAATATCTCATAGTATATGGTATTATACTAATTAAACTTAACACATTTCACCTCATTCATTTGCAAAGTAAAAGATCAATCTATCTTTCTCTTTTCTCTCTAAAACCGGCAGCCACAAGACCAAGAAGGAGGATCATCATAAAATTTTCAAGACAAAGTTATTTAACACACTAGTATCACTCTTTGTTTAAGGTTTTGCAATATAAACCTTGGGTGATTAGGAAAAATCCTTTGTTCTCATATCACCTCATCAATTACTAGTAAGCATTTCATACATATCATTATCTTTCATATTCATTTTTATGTTCATTTTTATCATATTCAAGAAAAACATGCAAATTATATAGATGTTTATACCACTTTTTAAGGTTTTAAGTGTTATATATATATATATATATATATATATATATATATATATATATATATATATATATTTCATCCTATAATTAATCCTTGAAACACATCACTTTTGGTGATGCCTAGAAAACCATGACACCCTAAGAAGGTGTATGGTAGGATTAGAATAACCGGAGTTGTTTTGAATGGGTTAGAATAGGTTTGGCGCGAGAAAAACTCATTTCGACAAGTTTGCAAAAGGGTCTGTCCTTATTTTAAAAATCTGGAAAATCCGACAGTAGATAAAACTTTTTGGCCTAGATATTTAGAAAATATACTTTAAAACGAAACCGTGGCCGCTTGAACGGATTAAAACGAAGCTATAACGAAGAAGTTATAAATTTTTCAAGTTGGCGACGAAAACTAAAATTTTCTGGAAATTTCAGCATGCATTGCTTATTTTGTACGAGTCAAAAATGAAGCTTAGGCGTTATAAATTATGTCGACTTGTCAAAAATATGTTAGTATACTCTGATACAAAGCTAAGGACCTTTAAAACGTAGAAAACGGATTTGTAACGATTAAATTATACACGTTTACAAAAAGTTGTCGTAACTTTATTATATAAGAAAAACTATATAATTTCTAATAGGCAAGTTTTACGGCAAAACAAAGAGACCAAGTTGAAGGTTGTTTTTAACATTGATTTAGAACTTTTTATAAAGTGATGTCTTCTAGTAAAAGTAAGTTCGCCAAGTATATTTTCCAAAATGACCGACTGTTTGTTTAGCGGAGTTGTAATGAATTAAATACGTTTACTCAAACTTTGCCGAAAACCATCCTTAAACTATATTTTGGGACATAAGTACCATACTTAACCTCTATTTTTCTTTATGTTAGACCTTTAGGATGGAAACTTAAACACTAAAACTTTGAGATAATGATACGAGCTTCCAAAACCGTTGAGTTTGTTTCCTAACGCTCGGCGTACATCATTTTACGACTAGCTTTTAGAGGCCGTTTAGTCACTTTCATGGAAATTTCATTGACATTATTTTACTGACGAAAAGTTATATTCTCTTAATAAATCACTATATGATTATCGTGGATACCATTTCAACATAAATACACGTAAAGTAATTTAAAATGGTCAAGACTTTAAAAGATTATTTTTCGACGAAAAGTATTATTTTCAAAAATTCATAAGTGGTATAAATATCATCCGAATTGCATGCATAGCATTACATCATGACTTATTACATATCATATCATTCATAATAGGCCGGTTTAGAATCACGCTACATTTCGGTGTATCCACTTTTGTCATCATAATCATTGCAACAGTGAGTTTTCATAGCCCGATTTATTCAAGTTTTACATTATTTCAAACCTACGGGAGAATACATTGCACATCATTTTATTACGATACCAAGTATATCAAATTCATTACATTGCTTAAGTTACCTCATTGCCGATTAAATGTCCCCATTTCATAAACATGAACCGTTAATTTCATAGAAGCGTGGGTGAGTGGATAGATCTATCGAGGTGACACCTCCATCCGGGTTGGCGGTTCAACGGACGGATGCATTTCATTTCATAATCATTATTTGAGTTGTTTGGCAAAACACTCTGTTGAAGCGAACATCATAATCGGTCAAGCTTGATGTCATGTGCTTAAGCAATTGTATCATTTTGTGACATCATTGTCATACATAATTTATACTTGTGGTAGTCGTATTAACATTTACATAAACTCTATGAACTCACTCAACCATTGTGTTGACACTTTTAGCAATGTATTTTCGGTAACTAAGGCATTCACTTCATGGCATGCATGTGGACATATCATAGAGGCGCGGTGACGACGCGTCTCACATGGGATTTATACACTTTAAAACATCGTTTGACTTGTACCAAACTTAGTTTCCGCACATAGTAACTTTCGGTTGGGACCTATCTTTGTAACTCGAATGTTTTATTAAATCAAGCGATGTATTTTCCAAACGACACTTTAGGTCGTTCAATATAACTGTGATTGTGATGCTATGACATGATTAATCCCGAAATTCCATTCCACGCAAAACAGTAATTTGGGGTGTGACACCGGGATGTTCAAGCGGTGGTTCGGATACTAAATCCACCCATGCTTGATGAGGCGACTATGACTCTTGGGCTCAACGAATCAGTTGTCTTGTCTTGGAAAGGAAAATGGGGTTAACATTCTCAAATCCATTGATGAAGGACCATATCGGGTTGAGACTACTAGAGACATAATTGATCTGTGAAGATGGAACATTGATTTACTGAATGGACGGACCAAAGATGTATGATGAGCTCGATGATAAGGAGAAGAAGAGATTCGATCACGAGATATCGGGGCTTCTAACATTATCTTGCAAGGTCTTCCAAAAGACATCTACAAGCTTATCAATCACAACAATCAAGCAAAGGTGTATGGGATAATGTCAAGATGCTTCTCTCGAGTTCGAATTGATTGTTGAAGATAGAGAATCACAACTATATGATGAATTTGAGCATTTCAAGATGAAACACGATGAGAGTGTCTATGAGTACTAAGTGAGATTCCATAAGCTTGTGAATGACATGAGGAACATCAAAATGACTATGCCTAACATTCAACCGAACTCAAAATTTGTGAACAACATGAATCCCGAATGGCACAAGTTTGTCATACGTGAAGCTCACTAAAGGATTGAAGAATACAAACTATGAGCAACTGTATGCCTTCCTTCTCGAGAATGAGAGACATGCTTTGTTTGAAAAAGGATTGGAGCAGTTCAAAACCAATCGAGGAGAAACAAGTTCATCTAATGATTCAACCGCCTTCTACTCAAACATTGGAATTACCACCAAAGCATCTCAAGTTATACCCATGGGTAATGGTAATCACAAACTCATTCCGATCCTATGTTCAAACAAGGCGATCTTGATGCACACGTGGAAACTTCATTAATCAACTGGCTCTCTGATTAGTCAAAAGATAAACTCTCTTCCACACACCAACAACAATCTCGAGCGCATCCAATCCACACAATCAAGCCATTGTCGAGATGGGAAGGTTATGGTGCGGCCCGGTTCAAGAAAGGCGATGCGAACAAGGAAGAGGTGGAGCTGGTAGAGGTTATCTTTGCAAATCGAATAGGGAAGAAATGGAAACCGGGTCAAGCAAAACCAATCAAATATTACAAGCTGTGGAGGTGAGGACACATTGCAAGGAAGCGCACATCGCCAAACGCCTCGAATGCGAGAATACTTCATGGATAAGATGTTGCTTGTGCAAGCTCGGGATAATGGTGCGACTTTGGATGAAGAGGAGTTGTTGTTTTGGTGAAGGAAATGCTAAGACATATGATGCGGATGTGGATGAGCAACCAATTCGGAGATAGCCATAATCATCAAATGCCTTTCAAGTAGGCGATTGTGATGCATACGACTACGATGTTGATGAAGAACCTCTCGCACAAACCATTTTCATGGCTAGCATTTCTCCAATGGTCTCTCCTAAAGTCTCTTCATCACCACAAGTCGGTCCATCCAAAGACAAAATCATTTGGAGGTTTTAAAATTATCGATGAAGTTGATGAGCAAAGATACATAAAGTACAATCAATCAGTAATTATTGAGTCGGATATTGAAAATATGGGTAATATCAATGTTGTCCCATATGATCAATATGTGAAACAAAGTGAAAGTTAGATTGTACCTAGTGATGCATCTTCTGCGATCAACAATGATTATGTTTTGATGAATTCACCGCATGTACCCACGATGATTCTGTCATCTCGAATCGAATGCCTATAAAGAGCGTGTTGCTATTTATGAACAACGTGCAAAATTTGAGTTGACCACACGTGAGCGGAAATGGATGACCAAATGCGTACAACTATTAGAAAAAGTAGGTTTAGAGAAGAAGTATTAAAACAAGAGTTAAACTCCTTACAAGAAAAGCTTTCTAAAGCGCTAAGCAAAACAAGAACTTCAAGAAAATGTTAAAATGCTTAAGCAAGAATTCGGTGCTAAGGAATCAAAACTTTTGAATGATTTTTCTAATCTAAAACCTTGAAAAACAAGCTTGAAAATAAGTTGTGCGTACAAGGAAATACCATTCGATTGCTCACTTAATCACTAAGCATAGAGTCTTAGCGATAAGCATATCATTCCCTTGTTGAGGAACCAAATCCAGAGGTCATTAAAAGGCTAGAAATGCTCATAAAGTTCTTTATGATGGCAATGAAATCCTTAAGCCTAGACGAAACCTAGTTGCGTTGAGTGCACTCGAGGAAGATAAGAAATCGATGAAGTCACTAGGGAAAAGATGAACAAGAAACTAGATGATCCTAAATGTAAAGAGAAAAAATAAATATCACACCCCATGATTACAAGAAGGAGAATTGGATTTCCTTGAACATGTTTAAGCCTCAGACGTTGTTAACACCCGAACAAGTGTTCGGAAAAGGATTTAGATAAGCAAAAGCGAGAGAATCTTGTTGTAACTAACCCCCTTTAGGAAAATGCCTTCACGACTATGTATCCTCCCGATACACCAATGCATTTAGTTCCTAGGACTATTTCCACTAAAAGCAAGACCTTAATCGGTCAATATGTTATTTTTCAACTATTTGTTGATTTTGAGAAAACTTGTGAAAAGGATCACACCCATTTGGTATAACCGAAGGGAAAGGGGTTTTGAGCAAGCGAAAGAATGTTATTTAATCGAAGTCATGCCTTTCTTTAAACAACTAAAAGATCATTTTGAAAGTCTTAAAAGGGAATGAATTTAGACATTAAAGAAATGGAAAAGGAATTTGATGCAATGATAGTTGAGGTTAGTGACTATGAGCGAGCACTAAAATATAATGAGATTGAGAGGAAGAACTTGCATACATTGAATGAGACTCTTATTCTGAATGTGTTGCTCAAGATGTGTTTTCTTGCTACAAATTGTTCCATTAATGCTTCTCAATTTCATGAATTATCTGTTGCCACGAAAGTCTCCCATGATCGTGTCATTGAGCTTGAAAAGACTAATTCTAAACAAAATGAGAAAATTGAGCGGATGATCACGACAATTTGGTTAAACATTTTCTAAACTAGAGGTTGAGCATTTTAATTTACAACTAAAATATCAACATCTTAAAGAAAATGTCAAAACTTCAAATATCAAGACATCCTCGGATGCTCCGAGTTTGATGCGTTTTCAAATTAACAAACGTGATGAGCAGATTCAAGCTCATTGTAACACAATCGAGAAGTTGAAAGCCCAAATCTCTCAATTAAAGGGTCAAAAGAACAATGTGACTGGCTCCCAAATGCCTCCTCCTTTAGATTCTCCGAATTCTCAAACGTTTCATCTTCAAAACTTAGTAAATGCATTACAAAAGGAAAGCGAAAGTTTTCTGAGCGAAAATGAAAAGGTTAAGCGTCATTTCAATGAGTTATTTGAATCAATAAAGGTCACTCGTAACAAAAATAATGAACAAATAGCTTCATTGCAAAGAAAATTGAGAATCGAAGAGCCGGTAAAAGGAAAATGCCAATGACCAATGGGGAGAATGGTGTATCAAAGGTTCACTCTTGTAATAAATATGCTTTATACGTGAAATATGTTCCCCCTCATCTTAGGAATAACAAACTTTGCAATTCAAACATATTTCTCTGTTAGGAATTAGAAATTCCAGGTATTAAAGAGTCGGTCACCTCAAGTATATGTAATCGTTAGAAAGCTCGTAGTCGTAGTTATTTTAAGTTAAGTAGTATTTAGTTAAGTAACACCGTGGAGGACGGACGGGTCTTTACCCACTGTATGCCTGATCCACAGCCCGATGTGTGGCGATTTATGTAAGACTATAAATAATCTCTACCTTCCAAGGTAGAGTTGGAACTCACAATAATATCTTTCACTTTCTCTCACTAAGTTCCCTAAACCTCTAACTTTCTCTCTAGAATTCCATCTATATGCTACTTTGTGTTATGGTTTGATGTGTATGTGAAAAGTTATATCTTACAATTGGTATCAAGAGCCATGGTTAGATCATATCTTGCACATCTTTGGATTTATAGTGGTTTTAGGTGGTTTTGAGTTTGAAAAAGTTTAGTGGTTTTGCATCATTTGGTTGATTTCTCGGGTTAAAGTTCGGATTTTGTTAGTACTTTTATGTTTAGAATCATCACAAGTGTGTAGGTTATCATTTGGTAGCTTAAATCATCTTGGTTGGGTTGTTTTGGATTGAAAAGTGATGTTTATGTGGTTTTTCATGCTAGCGACTTACTTCACGGATTAGTTTCTTCAGAGCGACTTGCTTTACAAATTTGTAGCGAGTTACGGTTCTAAACCTAGCGACTTAGATCTAGCGATTTACTGATACAAGTAGTGGACTCTCCACTACGGGTCGCGACAGTGATAGCGACTTGGTCGGTAGCGAGTTGCTCTTTAGCGACTTGTATCTTTAGCGACTTGAGTGGCAATTCGTCGCCAAAATTTTGATTGCGACTTGAGGCTTAGCGAGTTACTACTTAGCGACTTGCATTTGTCTAGCGACTTGGGACTCTAGCGACTTAGTGGTGTAGCAAATTAAGTATTAGCGACTTAGTGCATTATCTTCTAGCGACTTAGTGCATTATTTTCTAGCGACTTGAGTGATTGTTTACGGTTTTCTCTTGATTTAGTAAAATCCGTGAAAGAATCTATTTCCGGTTTAATCATAGAGTTATAAAATCCGTATAATCTGTTAACATGTCTACCAACGTTCCTACTATCATCTCCACATTGTCGAGGATGTTCAAGCGGTGGCTCGGATACTCGTCCACCCATGCTTGACAGAATCGACTACGATTCTTGGGCTCAACGAATCGATTGTATTGCCTTGGAAAGGAAAATGGTGTCAACATTCTCAAATCCATTGATGAAGGACCATATCGAGTTGAGAAGACTAGAGACATACTTGATACTAATGAAGATGGTACTCTGCTTTACGGAATGGACGGACCTAAGATGTATGATGAGCTTGATGATAAGGATAAAAGAGATTTGATGCGGATATCGGGGCTTCAAACATTGTTTTCAAGGTCTTCCTAAAGACATCTACAAGGTGATCAATCATAACACCGATGCTAAGGCGGTTTGGGATAATGTTAAGATGCTTCTCTCGGGTTCGAAATTAACTATGGAAGACAGAGAATCCCAACTCTATGACGAATTTGAGCACTTCAAGATGAAACCGGATGAGAATGTCTATGAGTACTATGTGAGATTTCATAAGTTAGTAAATGACATGAGGAACATCGAATGACTATGCCTAACATTCGATTGAACTCAAAATTTGTGAACAACATGAATCCCGAATGGCATAAGTTTGTTACCATTGTGAAGCTCACTAAAGGATTGAAGAATACAAACTATGAGCAACTCTATGCCTTCCTCCTTGAATGAGAGACATGCTATGTTTGAAAAATTGATTCTCAATCGGTTCAAAACCAACCCGGGAGAGACAAGCTCGTCTAATGATTCAAGCGCCTTCTACTCAAACATCGGAATCACAACCAAAGCTTCACAAGTCATACCCTTGGGTAATGGTAATCACAAACTCATTCCCGATCTCATGTTCAAACATGCGATCTTTGATGCACACGTGGGAAACTTCATTAATCAACTAGCTCTTCGATTAGCCAAAACATGAATTCTCTCCACAAACCAACAACAACCTCGAACATCATCTAACCCACACAATCAAGCTACTTTGTTAAAGATGGAAGGATCGTGGTGCAACCGATTCAGGAAAGACAGTATGATCGGGGAAGAGGTGGTCTTGGTAGAGGTTATGTGGGCAATCGAATCGAGGAAGGAATGGTAACCAAGGTCAAGCTAAGCAAATCAAATGCTATAAGCGTGGTGGTGAGGACACATTGCAAGCGCACATCTCCAAAGCGTCCACGATGCGATTACTTGAGAGATAAGATCTTGCTTGCACAAGCTCGGGACAATGGTGTTGCTTTAGATGAAGAGGAATTCTTTGTTTTAGGCGAGGGTAATGCCAAGACCTATGATGCGGATGTGGATGAGAAGCCTATTCGGAGATAGGTCACAATCATCGAATGCCTTTCAAGTCGCCGATTGTGATGCATACGACTCGATGTGGATGATGGACCTCTGGCACACACAATTTTTATGGCTAGCATTTCTACAATGGTTTCTCCCAAGGTCTCTTCTTCACCACTAGCTGGCCCATCCATGATAAACTCATCTCGGAGGTATTAAAACTATACGATGATCTTGATGTGCAATAGATGCATGACAAAGTATAATCAATCGAAACTATTGAATCAAATATTGAAAATATGGGTAATATCGATATTGTCCCATATGATCAATATGTGAAACAAAGTGAAAGTGAAGTTGTACCAAGTGATGCATCTTCTGCGATCAACAATGACTATGTTTTGATGAATACCTTGCATGTGCCCCGATGATTACGTAATTTCGAACAAAATGCCTATAAAGAACGTGTTGCTATTTATGAACAACGTGCTAAGTTTGAGTTGACCACTCGTGAGCGGGAAATGGATGACCAAGTGAGTAGAGTAATTAGAAAAAGTAAGTTTAGAGAAGAAGTATTGAAAAAGAATTAAATTCCTTGCAAGAAAAACTTTCTAAAACAACTAAACAAAACAAGAACTTCAAGAAAATGTGAAAATGCTTAAGCAAGAATTTAATACAAAGGAATCAAAACTCTTGAGAGATTTTCTAATCGAAAACTTTGAAAACAAACTTGAAAACAAGTTGTACATACAAGGAAACACCATTCGATTTGCTCACATGGTCACTAAACATCGAGTCTTAAGCGATAAGCATAGCATTCCTCTTGTTGAGGAACCAAATCCGAGGTAATTAAAAGGCTAGAAATGCTCATAAGGTGCTTTATGATGGTAATGAAATCCTTAAGCCTAGGCGAAACCTAGTTGCGTTGAGTGCACCGAGGAAGATAAGAAATCGGATGAAGTCACTAGGGAAAGGATGAACAAAAACTAGATGACCCTAAATGCAAAGAGAAAAAGATCATTATCACTCCCCATGACTACAAGAAGGAAAACTGGATTTCCTTGAACATGTTTAAGCCTCAAACATTGTTGACTCCAGAACAAGTTTTACGGAAAAAGGATTTAGATAAGCGAAAAGTGAAAATATTGTTGAAACAACCCCCTTTATGGAAAATGCCTAGAAGCGATTGTGTATCCTCCTAATACACCAATGCATCTTGTTCCTAGAAAATTGCCACTAAAAGCAAGACCTTAATTAGTCAATATGTTATATTTCAACTATTTGTTGATTTTGAGAAAACTTGCAAGAAAAGGATCACACCCATGGTATAATGAAAGGAGAAAGGGTTTTGAGCAAATGAAAGAATGTTATTTAGCGAGGTCATGCCTTTCTTTAAACTCTTGAAAGATCACTTTGAGAGTCTTAAAAGGGGATAGAAAGCGATATCAAGGGAATGGAAAAGGAATTTGATGCAATGGTAGGTGAAGTTAGTGATTATGAGCGTGCACTAAAATATAATGAGATTGAGAGGAAGAACTTGCATACCTTAAATGAGACTCTTATTCTTGAATGTGTTGCTCAAGATATTTTTCAACGCTTCAAATTGCTCTATTAATGCTTCCAAATTTCATGAACTATCATTTGCCTGAAAGTCTCCCATGATCGTGTCATTGAGGTTGAAAAACTAATTCTAAACTAAGCGAGAAAATTGAACCTGATGATCACGACACTTTGGTTAAACATTTTCTAAACTAGAAGTTGAGTATATTAATTTACAACTAAAATATCAACATCTCAAAGAAAATGTCAAAACTTCAAATATCAAGACATCTTCGGATGCTCGAGTTTGATGCGTTTTCAAATTAACAAGCGTGATGAGCGATTCAAGCTCAGTGCAACACGATCAGAAAGTTGAAAGCCCAAATCTCTCAATTAAAGGGTCAAACGAACAATATGACAGGCTCCCAAATGCCTCCTCCTTTAGATTCTCAGTATTCTCAAATGTTTCATCTTCAAAACTTAGTAAATGCTTTACAAAAGGAAAATGAAAGTTTTCTAGAAGAAAATGAAAAGGTTAAACGTCATTTCAATGAGTTATTTGAATCAATTAAAGTCACTCGTAACAAAAATAACGAACAAATAGCTTCATTGCAAAAGGAAATTGAGAATCTGAAGAGTCGGGTAAAAGGAAAATGCCAATGACCAATGGGAGAATGTTGTATCAAGGTTCACTCTTGTAATAAATATGCTTTATCTGTGACATATGTCCCTCCTCATCTAAGGAACAACAAACTTGCCATTCAAACATACTTCTCATCCCTTAAGGATTGCCTAGAATGTCTGCGTAAGATTGTTGAAGAGGATAAGCTAGAGAAACCTCATGATAATGCAATTGGACATGCATGCTTATATGCCAAACGATCTCAAGAAATCTTAGAATGCTTGATCACAATATGCCCAAAGTCATTAGGTGAGATAGTTAATCCTTTGATTCTATGCTCAATGCCTAATGCTAAGTATGATATGCATTCGATTCCCAATGTTTTGAATGTGAACCGTTGTGTGCCTTTAAGAAGTTGATTCAGTTTGTCAATGCTAAGAAAGAGAACTCAAGTGTGCCTTCTAGGAGTACAAATCGGTACCTCTAGTTTTAAGAAAGTGAACCTTAGTGCACTGCATGTAGTTCGGACCCATTACATCTAAGCAGTGATGCAAAGAGTAGTTAAACCAACTAATGTTCCCATTCCTCTCAGAGTGTCGGTGACATTAAGCGGGCGGTCAAAGTCTCAAGACAATACAAGGAATGATAGGACCTCTCAAGCTAAGAATGTGCCTTTGGAAGAGTAGAAGAACAATCTAGGAACTTTAAGCTTGAATTGAATAAAGCGAATCGTGTTGATTCTAGTATTAGCCATAGGCGTCTTGTAATTAATTAAATTTCGATACTATTTGCAAACCTTGTCCGATGTCTGCTTGAATTCATTTCTAATCATGAATGTGGTGTTCTTGTTACGCTAATGATGTTAATTGTCCGATTAATATTGTTAATGCTAAAATTCATGCTAAGAAGGCTAATAGGCAAAAGCGAAGAAAGTTAGAAAACAATGGAAACCCACAGGAAGAACATTCAATAAAATAGGCTTTTATTGGACACTGTTGGTCTTAAGACTAATCGATAATGCCCACTAGAAAATGGATGCCTATTGGTAGAACTATTCCTTAAGAAGTGATCACTGCTGTGAGCAGGGGCTAATAATGACACTAGTCTTGCATCTATTCACAACCCATTCCATTGCCTCACTTTCGATATGCATGCTTCTATTTCGATGTGGGTGTTCCAAACATTGTTACTAACCAAATGGAACCCATTCTTGCATGGGGATCCCAATTATCCGATTATCCATTTTGTATGTGTTCAACTGCGGATCGTTCAAATCGCTTACGTGGTACACGGACTCAGTTTGTTCCAAGCATATATTTGGAGACCGGTCGCTCATGAACCGTGAGCAAATTCATCGGGGCTGTTAGATTTGGTAATGATCATTTCGGTGCTATTATGGGTTATGGAGATTATGTTGTTGGTGATAGTGTCATCTCTAGAGTTTACTATGTAGAAGGTTTGGGTCATAATATGTTCTCTGTTGGTCAATTACGTGATTACGATCTAGAAGTTGCCTTGAAAACATACACCTTTGTTAGAGATCTTAATGGTAAGGAACTGTTAAAAGGAACTCGTGGGTCAAATCTTTACACCATCTCTATCGATGACATGATGAGGGCTTCTCAATCGCTTGTTATCAAAGGCTTGAAACAAAGTCATGGTTATGGCATCGTCGTCTCAATCACTTGAACTTGGCACCATCAGCGATCTTTCGAGAAAGGACTTAGTTGTAGGTTTACCTAGACTAAAGTATGAAAAGGATCATCTTTGTTCGACATGTCAATTGGGAAAAAGCAAGAAGTATGCCCATAAACCCAAACCTACTAACTCATCACGAAGTTCTTCATATGATTCATATGGATTTATGTGGACCAATGAGGTGCGAGAATATCTTTGGGAAGAAATATGTGTTAGTTGTGGTTGATGATTACTCTAGATTCACAGGTCAAGTTCTTAAGGACAAAGGATGAAACTCGATATCATCATCAAACTCATCAAGCAATTGCGAGTTCGACTTAACAAAACCGTCGAATTATCGAGCAGGACAATGGGCCGAGTCAACAAACAACTTAATGAATTCTATGAAAGCATTGGAATCGGTCATGAAAGAAGTGTTCCACGAACTCCTCAACGAGCGGTGTAG
Organism: Chrysanthemum lavandulifolium; assembly: GCA_022545495.1. NCBI lineage: Eukaryota > Viridiplantae > Streptophyta > Magnoliopsida > Asterales > Asteraceae > Chrysanthemum > Chrysanthemum lavandulifolium. The sequence goes on from CM040245.1 coordinate 212,443,499, forward strand.
TTGAAAGACGAAATCGAACTACGGTTGAAGCCGCTAGAACAATCTTGATTTACTCAAAGGTTCCAATGTTTCTCTCAATTGAAGCAATCGCCACTGCATACTACACAAAAAATCGTTCCCTAATTCACACTGTACATGGAAAAACTCCATATGAACTTGTCCACAACAAAAACCTAATCTCTCTTTCCTTCGTGTGTTTGGTGCATTGTGCTATCCAACTAATGAGGGTCAAGACTTAGGAAACTTAGGGCTAAAGTCGACATTGGAGTATTTGTAGGATATGCATCAAACAAAAGGGATACCGAATCTACAACAAAAGAACCCGAAATATCATGGAAACAATTCACGTTCGTTTGATGGTGACGGTCAAATGGCTCTGGACACTCCAACTCGGACCCGCACTTCAAAACAGTCCCATTGGTTCATCTCTTGTTTCAAACTCTTCTCGGAAACTCCATATGTACCTCCATCGAAGATGATTTAAAGAAATTGTTTGATCCTATGTTTGATGAACTGTATGATTCAATTACTAATGAGGTGTTGATCCCTACAATGAGGTTGCTCATATTCACGAGAATGAAGTCAATCCTTGGTCTCAATATCCTTAAGTCAAGAAGCACTGCTGCTAATCCTTGATCTCATCAACAAATCATCATCATTCAAATGTACATCATGGAAATATTTACGCATCAATGATGAAGTTAATCCCTTTGCTACTCATGAAGATGCTCCATTTGAAAACATATTTGCTCTGAATCATCATCGAACCATCTTCTTGGAGACATCGACTCGGCTACTTGATCCCTCAACAAGCGCCACACGAACACCTCGGAAAATGGACTCACGATCATCCATTAGACAACATCATTGGTAATCCTCTCGTCACGTATCAACCGGAAACAACTTGCAACCGATGCCTTATGGTGCTTCTTCAACTCCGTACTATCTAAGATCGAACCAAAAGATGTTAAAAGCGCCATGAATGAAGATAGGCGGTTCAATGCCATGCAAGATGAAATTCATGAGTTTGATCGTCTTGATGTATGAGAGTTAGTACACGCTCGGGGCGTACTATGATTATTGCTCTTAAATGGATCTTCAAAGTAAAACTTGATGAGCATGGTGATGTGTTGAAGAACAAGGCTCGATTAGTTGCTAAAGGATACCGTCAAGAGGAGGTATTGATTTTGAAGAATCTTTTGCTCTGTTGCTCGAATCAAGGCAATCGAGAATCTTTACGGCTAATCTTGCTAGTAAGAACATGGTAGTCTATCGGATGGATGTGAAATGGCATTTACGAGCGGAGATCTTAAAGAAGTCGTCTCGTCGACCAACTGAAGGATTTGTGAATCAAGAGCATCCTACTCACGTTTATCGTCGAAGAAGGCTCTTTACGGTTTAAAGCAAGCTCCAGGGCATGGTATGATACCTTTGTCAAAGTTTCTTCTATCAACTGGATTGACAAAGGAGCGTTTGATCCTACATTATTCACAAGGAAGTCGATGTCGATCATGCGGTTGGCAAGATACACGTTGAAGTACATGCGGAGGTGCTCGGTTTTGGGTGATAAGCTTGTGGTGGTCGTCAAAGAAGCAAATGAGTACTTCTATTTCTCTACAAAGGCTGAATACATAGCCATGTCATCTTGTTGTGCTCAAATCTTATGGATGAGATCTCAATTATCGACTATGGCTTTGAATTCAACAAAATCCTACTCTCTGTGATAATAAAAGTGCTATTGCTCTCATGCAACAATGTTCAACACTCAAGAGCAAAGCATATCGACATTCGACATCATTTCATCGAGGGAACAAGTGGAAAAAGGTGTGGTGGAACTATATTTTGTGAGTGCGAATATCGGTTAGCGGACATCTTCACCAAAGCTCTTCCAAGAGAATGTTTTGAGTTTATTCTTCCACGTCTTGGTTTGAAAAGCCTTCAACGAAACTCTCAAGCGTCTTGAGGAGAAAGGCGAGGAGTAAAGGTCTATCTTCATCTATCTCTTGTAAATATTTATTCGAAAATCAAAATACAAATTTATAAAACTCTCAAAAATCAAATAGAAAATTATAAAACTTTCAAAATCCATAAAAATCTAAAAAATTGAAAAATCTTCAAAAATATTGTCATTTTGTCATGTTTTCTCGGTTCGATAATATCTACGGTCTTTGTGATGTCATTCAAAGAATGACACGGGACTTTAGATGTTGCTCGAATTTAAAAAAAAAAAAAAAAAAATAATAATTTGAGAGAAAGAGAAAAAATGGTTTATTGTCATTTTCGAGGCAATAACCGGTTTTAAAAGAAAGAACAAAGCCATGTTTTATCATGTTTTCAAAATTCCATACTACGATTCTAAAACATTTATCTGCGAAAACTAAATGCTTTGAAAAATAACTCGATCTCTATTTTTGATAATCATCGGGACTTATTTGTCAAAATCTCTCTCTCTCAATCAACAACCTATGTCATTGATTGAGGGAGAATGATTTCAATTAAATTAAAAGTTATTTGGCATTAAATTGTTTTCAAAAGATGTACATGCATGTTTATCAATGGAGTTTAAAGTCTTAAAATCGATCCTTATCGGTTTAAGCGCTTTCATAATCAAGTCACAATTCCCCTTAAAAGCTTTCAAAATCAATTTAAATCAATAAGAGATCACAAATCTCAAATGATTTGATAATTGTGTCGGGGAGAATGTGTGATTTAAACTTAGGTAAATGGTTTTATAAGGATGTACATGCTATCCTGCCTTACATGTGACAAACGATTTCAAATTTTCCATGCACATGTTGAGGGGGAGCATCTATCTTAAACCTATGATTTGAAAGGTGATCAACGTTTCTCAATGTGCAAGTTCCCTCTAGTATGTGCAAAACTCTCAATGTGCAAGTTAATCCCTTTTCAAACCTCGAGGCACATATTGAGGGGGAGCAAATTTATGGAAACCTCATCCTTCCCGGAAATGCTATACCTACTTGATTTGATGTGGGAAGTGATGTTGATATCTTTTAGCAAATGGTAATCAAAGAAGTTAATTCTTTCTCTTGCCTCCGTGTGCAAAACATTTTCAAATACTTGATGCACATGTTGAGGGAGTTCTCGTTCTAGAAATATCAAAAAATTCGGTACAAAATGCTTTGATAATATATCACAAGTATCGAATTGATTTTCAAATGGTTTCTATTGGATCCAATGGCGGATGAACAATACCAAATTGACCGACCAACTTTACTTTATATGCGGTGATATAAGGATGATAAGGTTAGGTATTGGTTCCCATGATCCGCCGAGCAGGAGGGATCTACCGAGGACAATCCACTAGTTAGTGTAGAGGTCCTTGGGTATGATGATAAAAGGAGAAAAGTGAGATATGGGAAGTGTGCGGATGAGACAGCAATCTTGGAACAAACCCAACAAGGTTCTTGCAATGAAGTCTCGGTAAGCCTTGAAGGGGTTGAAGAATTAAAAAGAATTGAATGAGAAAGGGTGAAAACAAATAGCCCTCCGGTTATTCAACCTTAGGGCGAAAACCGGGTTCACTTCATATGCTGAGATGGTAACATCGGTATTGAAGACAAGGCGTCATGGACCCGGTGGCGCACTGCACTTCAACTTTCCAAACCACTCAAGTTCCTCTTAAAGGACTTGTTTCATACTCACGGGAACCGACATTATCTATCAATTTTCTCTTAGAGATTGTTGATATTGAAGAAGGAGACCCTCTCCCTAGTCTCGTACGGGATCCAAATATGCACAAATTGAGTCTAGAGCCATGAGATCATCAATAAATCTCATTAGGACACTTTCAATGAAGACTCTACTTTCACACAATGTGGAAAGAGATTATATCTTGAGTCCCACGCATTATCCTTGTGGTATTGCGAACATCCGAGTGATGTGTTTACACATTCACAATGAAGATGGAAAGCCTTACGGAGCCAACATCAAACAAGCTCTGGTAGGTGGCATGTGAGATCTATTATATGGATCAACCATGTGACAAGCGAGCAGAAACAATGGGCGATTCAATTTCTTGAATCAATCACAGTTCGAGTTAAGGATTGACGGATACCTTTGAAAACCGGTCTTTGTGCTTAACAAACTTTCTCTTTAGCACATCGACCGTGTACTCATTTTTTCAAACCAAAGGTGTTTTATGATTGATAATTGATTTTCAATAAAACCTTCGTTGTATTGCAAAAAAAAAAAAAAAAACAATTTCTATTGAGCAATACACGATTGTTTGTCAAATCTCTTTTCATCAATCGGTGGACTTAAAATTATTTGGTTCACTCACTCCGTGTTGTCTTCTTTGAGGCGTTCGGTTTGAGAACGACTAAAGCATTGCGAAATCTGTCAAGGAAATTCTTGAATTATACACGATCACGAGCGATACATGTCTTGATCAGCGGGAACCGGGCGTGTACCTCAATTCAACGAAAGTGATCAAAGACACTTTAGATGCGATTTATTGCTAATCTGTTGTATGCGAGTACGCCCGACGTTTCGGTGATCGAAATGAAGCGGTCAATCCATAGCCGCATGCTCACTTAATACATTCATCTAAAAGAAATCATGATTAGTGCATCAATGACTCGATATTTTCACTCCATGCTTACGCTTACGCTGCGCCAATATCATGAATCAACTAAAGCTTCCGCAACTCGATGAGAAGATATGATGATCCGAATGTGAGCATGTCGGTCCTAAAGTCACAACACCACAATGGATGTCTCGGAGATTCTTGATGGTGATGATCTCAAAAGTCGGCTCATATTTATTATCACGTGGATCGATAAAGACCTCCACCAAGTAACCAAGCGTGCAATGTGAAGAATCAATGACTACGAGCTTAGGAACAAAGGACTACATCAAGAATGCAAGAACAATTTTAATGTAATATCTATTTGTATTCAATGTAATTTTGGTACATGATTGAGGTGACCTCCTTAGGGAGATTGTTAGGAATTAGAAATTCCGGTATTAAAGAGTCGGTCACCTCAAGTATATGTAATCGTTAAAAGCTCGTAGTCGTAGTTATTTTAAGTTAAGTAGTATTTAGTTAAGTAACACCGTGGAGGACTGACGGGTCTTTACCCACTGTATGCACGATCCATGCCCGATGTGTGGCGATTTATGTAAGACTATAAATACTCTACCTTCCAAGGTAGAGTTGGAACTCATAATAATATCTTTCACTTTCTCTCACTAAGTTCCCTAAACCTCTAACTTTCTCTCTAGAATTCCATCTATATGCTACTTTGTGTTATGGTTTGATGTGTATGTGAAAGTTATATCTTACATTCTCATACCTTAAGGATTGTCTAGAATGTCTCCGTGAGATTGTTGAAGAAGATAAGTTAGAGAAACCACTTGATAATGCAATTGGGCATGCATGCTTATATGCCAAACGATATCAAGAACTTCTAGAATGCTTAATCACAATATGCCCTAAGTCCTTGGGTGAGAGAGTTAATCCTTTGATTCCTTGTTCTATGCCTAGTGCCAAGCATGAAATCCATTCAATGCCCAATGTTATGAATGTGAACCTTAGTGTGCCTTCAGTAGTTCGATTCCATATCTGTTAGTGCTAAAAGCGAACTCTAGTGTGCCTTCTAGGAGTACAAATCCCAGCACTTCTAGTGTTAAGAAAGTGAACCTTAGTGTGCTGCATGTAGTTCGGATCGGCACATCTAAACAAGAGATGCAAATAGTAGCAAAACCAACTAATGTTCCCATTCCTCTACAAAGAGTAATCGGTGACATTAAAGCGAGCGGTCAAAGTCTCAAGACAATACAAGGAATGATAGGACCTCACAAGCTAAGAATGTGCATTGGAAGAGTGAAGACCAACCTAGGAACTTTAAGTTTGAGCCAAATAAAGCGAATCGTGTTGATTCTAGTATTTGCCATAGGCGTCTTGTAATTAATTCAATTCGACACTATTTGCAAACCTTGTAATGATGTCTGCTTGAATTACATTACTAATCATGAATGTGGTGTGAATGTTTTGTCTAAAGTCATCAAATCTCAATTAACATTGTTAAAGCAAAATATCATGCTAAGAAGGCAAAAGGCAAAGGCTAAAGAAAGTTAGAAAACAAAGGAAGCCCACAGAAGAACATTTAGTAAGATAGGTTATCAATGGATACACAGTAGCCATAAGATTAATCGACAATGCCCACTAGAAAATGGATACCTACGGTAGAACTATTCCCTTAAGTGAACATACTTTAAATAGGGCAAATCACGGACACTAGTCTTGCATCTATTCATAATAACTCCATTGATTCAATTTCGATATGAATGTTTCTATTTCGATGTGGGTGTTCCAATCACGATTACTAACCAAATGGAACCCATTCTTGCATGGGGATCCCAATTATCCGATTATCCATTCTTATGCATGTTCAACTGCAGATCGTTCAAATCGTTACGTGGTACCGGACTCGAGTTGTTCCAAGCATATGATTGGAGACCGGTCGCGCTCATGAACTTCGTGAGTAAATTCATCGGAGACGATTAGATTCGGAACGACCATTTTGGAGCTATTATGGGTTATGGAGATTATGTGGTTGGTAAAGTGTGATTTCGGGGTATATTATGTGGAAGGTCTTGGTCACAACTCTCTCTGTTGGTCAATTATGTGATTCCGATCTAGAAGTGGCTTTTAGAAAACATACTTGCTTCGTTAGAGAACTTGATGGTGTAGAATTATTAAGAGGTACTCGAGGTTCTAACCTATACACCATCTCTATCGATGACATGATGAAGTCCTCTCCAATCACTTACTATCAAAGGCTTCTAAAACAAAGTCTTGGTTATGGCATCGTCGTCTCAATCACTTGAACTTGACACCATAAACAACCTTTCGAGAAAGGATCTTGTCGAGGCTTACCCAGTTAAAATATGAAAATATCATCTTTGTTCGACTTTCCAATTGGGTAAAAGCACGAAATATGCCCACAAACCAAAACCCACAAATTACAGAATGGAAGTTCTTCATACCCTTCATATGGATGCATGCGGACCAATGAGAGTGCAAGCGATAAATGGGAAGAAATACATTCTAGTAGTTGTTGATGACTACTCTCGATTTACTTGGGTAAGGTTTTTGAGGACAAAGGATGCAACTCCGCTTGTCATCATCAAACTAATCAAACGACTTGAGTTCGACTCAACAATACGATCGAATTGTTCGAACAAACAATGGCACGAGTTTTTCAACAAAGACTTAATTGATTTTATGAAAATGTTGGAATCGGTCATCAAAGAAGTGTTCCACGAACTCCTCAACGAGCGGTGTTGTTGAAAGACAAATCGAACTCTTGTAGAAGCCGCAAGAACAATGCTTATCTATTCAAGGTTCCAATGTTTCTATGGGTGAATCCATTGCCACCGCATGCTACACCCAAAATCGTTCCCTTATACACACCTCTCATGAAAAACTCCATATGAACTTGTTCACAAACGAAAACCCGATCTCTCCTACCTTCGTGTGTTTGGTGCTTTGTGCTATCCAACAAATGACGGTCAAGATTTAGGTAAATTAAGAGCAAAGGAAGATATTGGGTTTTGTTGGGTATGCACCTAACAAGAAGGGTTACCGATCTACAACAAGAGAACCCAAAATATCATGGAAACAATTCACGTTACGTTCGATGAGCTAATCGGTCAAATGGCTCTGGACAACCCGATTCTGGACCCGCACTTCAAAACAGTCCCATTGGTTCATCCTTGTACCAAATTCCTCTCAACTACTCCATATGTACCTCCAATGAAGATGATTTGATGAAATTGTTTGATCGATGTTTGATGAACACTATGAGCCAAGTGCTAATGAACTGTCAATTCCACAACAGAGGTGCTCATATCCACGAGAATGAAGTCAATCCTTCAGTCCCAATATCATTAAGTCAAGAAGCGTCTGCTGCGATAACTCGATCTCATCAACAAATCATCAATCTTGAATGTACATCATGGAACTGTTTTTGGCATCAATGATGAAGTTAATCCCTTTGCTACTCCTCGAAGATGCTCCATTTTAAAACATATTTTCTCCTAAATCATCATCGAACCATCTTCTTGGGAGACATCGACTCTGCTACCTCGAGTCCCTCAACAAGCGCCACATGAACACCTTATAAAATGGACTCACGATCATCCATTAGACAACATCATTGAAATCCTCTCGTCCATTATCAACACGAAACAAATTGCAACGGATGCCTTATGGTGCTTCTTCAACTCCGTACTCTCTAGATCGAACCAAAAGATGTTAAACCGCCATGAATGAAGGCAATGGTTCAATGCCATGCAAGAAGAAATTCATGAGTTTGATCGACTTGATGTGTGGAATTAGTACCGCTCCAGTTGTGCTATGATCATTGCTCTAAAATGGATCTTCAAAGTGAAACTTGATGAGCATGGTGATGTCTTAAAGAATAAGGCTCGATTGGTTGCTAAAGGATACCGTCAAGAGGAGGGTATTGACTTTGAAGAATCATTTGCTCTGTTGCTCGTGTCGAGGCAATCGAGAATCTTCTTGGCTAATCTTGCTAGTAAGAAAATGGTAGTCTATCGATGGATGTAAAGGCGGCATATCTAAACAGAGATCTTAAAGAAGTCGCTCACGTCGACCAACTGAAGGCTTTGTGAATCGAGCATCCTACTCATGTCTATCGTTTGAAGAAGGCTCTTTACGGTTTAAAGCAAGCTCCAAGGGCATGGCATGATACACTATCAAAGTTTCTTCTATCTACCGTTCACAAAGGAGCAGATTGATCCAACATTGTTCACCGGAAGTTAGGCAAACATTTAATTCATATTCAAATTTATGTTGATGATATCATCTTTGCCTCGATCGACCCCAACGAGTGTGACCGTTTTCAAATGAAATGGGTTCTAAATTTCAAATGTCAATGATGGGTCAAATGTCATTTTCTTGGGATTACAAATTTCACAAAGTCCCGTAGGCATTTTCATAAATCAATCTAAATATGCAAATGAGATTTTAAAGAAATTTGGATTTGATTCAAGTGACCACATTGGCGCTCCCATGATAGGCGTACTAAACTTGATGAGGACCACTCGGGGATCATGGTAGATCAAATGAAATATCGTAGTATGATTGGATCCTGATGTACCTCACATCTAGTAGACCGGACATCTTGTTGATTGTGTGCATGTGTGCGGATACCAAGCTAAGCCTACTAAAAGCACCTTAAAGCGATTAAGCGGGTCTTTCGGTATCTCAAGGTACCATCAATATGGGACTTTGGTGCCGAAAGACACCGATGTCACTAACGACCTATGCGATCTTGATCATGCGGATGTCAAGATACTCATCAAGTACTTGGAGGTGCTCGGTTTTGGGTGATAAGCTTGTGAGTGGTCTTCAAAGAAGCAAATGAGTACTTCTATTTCCTCTACGGAGGCGGAATACATAGCCATGTCATCTTGTTGTGTTGGAATCACTCCTAATCCATAATCAAGTGTTAGTGATTAATATGTAATAGTTAGCTTTATTATGGCCTTTATGTTTGTTATTAGCCTTAAGCTTATGTAGAAGGCCCATGAGCTTAGGCCCAAGCCCATAAAGGAAAGGAAGGGAACTAGGAGTGTTGCCCTAGCTTCCCTCCTATAAATACTCTTGTAAACCCTCATTTGAGGGTTGGTTGTTCAAGTTTTTCTTTCACATACATCTTATGCATAACCGGTCTTAGTATCTCGTGTGTGTGTGTGTGGTTTTACTTGTTCAATCGCCTTATCTCTTTCTATATTACTTGTGTTTGTAAAACTAGTGACCTAACAGTGGTATCAATCGCCTACTAGTTGGGTGAATCGTGTTTGTTTTTGAAGTGGGTTTCGGTCCCTCGCCTAAAGCGCGCATTTGATACTTTGGTTCGTTTAAAACTTGTTTTTACATTTTTAATCAATATTCTTGTACTTTCAACGTTTTAAGGTGTTAAAATACTTGTTTTGGCAAAAGTTTCAAACTTTATGCGTGGATAGTTGTTTTGATCGAGTTTTTGAGCGAGGGTTCTATCTACTAAATAGCGTTTTAGAGGCTTTGATTCATCAAGTTTCACACTTTTGTGTATTTTGGTGTTATTCAAGATATTTTATCACACAAAAGCGGTTTAGAAACACTTTTGGACGAAATCAAAATTTTGTGCATTTCTACGCGTAGTAAAACCCTAAAACTACGCGTAAGTATTTCCTTGGTTTGATCTTCATTTTCGTGGTTTATTCCGTGTTTTCTTACTTGGATAAGTCCGAAAATCGTCGACTTTGGATATCTTTTGCCTTGTGATAGTGTAAAAGATCATTTGAAAAAACCTAAAATTACGCATAAGCATAAGCTTCGCGTGAAATCCTCGCCTAAGATTTTCCTACGCCTAAGCCTAGTCTTACGCTTAAGAAAATCCTCGCCTAACTTTCTCGCCTAACTTTTGTCTCGCCTAACTCTAGTGCTTTTTCCTAATTACGCGTAAGCTAAATCTTACGCGTAACTTCTCTTTGTTACGCGTAACTTTGGTGTTTTTTACGCATAAGTGCTACTTGGTTCTTGTCTTTTCTATGCCTAAGGACACTTCATCAACAAAGGTTCATTCGACTACAAAGATCCATTTTTACCAACACAAGTTTTCAACATGTCTCAACCACCATACTCTAACTATTTCCCTTACAGTTATCCTCAACGACAACAACAACTAAGTCTACAACATCAACAATGGAATCAACAACAAGCAATTTATCAACAACAATTTAATCAACAACATACTCCACAACTTGGTGCAATTCCCCCACCACAAATGGTTCAAACACCGCCAAGTCTTCAAGTTCAACCCTACACAAATGAATTCAATCAACATCCATCAAGGAACACTATGAAGGAACCCACTTGGTTTGCAAAGATGTGTGAAGCTTTAAGCGACCAACAATCAATTCATGAAGCCGGATCACTTGATAGACCTCCAATGCTCACTCCGAAACTACGATCAATGGGTGATAAGGTTCTTTAGGTTTTGTGATCCGAAGAAGCCACATGGAAAGTTCTTAAAGAAGGTTATCTTGGAAGGTCCATTTCGGATGCCTCTTGTCATTGTGCCGGAGATCCTAATCTTTGTTCCACCAAGAGATGAACAAACCAACATTGCTCTTTTACGGATCTAAATGCTACGAACTTCTACACTATGAAGTCGATGAGCTTGCAATGCAATATATCCTTTTAGGATTACCTAACCCAATTCTTGAAGTGTTCATGCTCAAAAAGCGCAAAGGAAATGTGGGACCATATTCATCTTCTTATGGAAGGATCGAGACTCAATCGGGAGGATTTGGAATCCAAAATTTACTTGGCTTATGAACACTTCATGATTGAATCGGAGAGACACTAGAGTCTTATCATCATCGATTTTCGAGACATCATCAATGATTTGGATAAACACAACATCATCATGCCAAGAATTGCGGTGAATACTAAATTCACGAGTAGTCTTGGTCTGAATGGGAGAAGTATGTCATTTTTCGCGTCGGCGAAGAATATGCATCATTCTACATATGGATTGTTGTACGATTACTTGAAGCCTCATGAAAAGGAAGTTGATCGGGAAAGGATTCTCCGTGCTCAAATTGCTCCACCCACACATCCGGAAAATCAACAACTTGCCTTATATGCTCAACAAAGTTATCCTCCTCAACAAGCAACTCAACCAACTCGCCTCGGTCACACCAAGCGATCCATCACGAAGAATCTCAAAAAATCAATTGGTTCCTTACAACAACAACAATGATCAAGCACTTCATAGTCAAACTAATGAGGAATCGAGATCCGTTCGAAGCATTGCAATGGGGTTTGTTATGATTGCTAATGCTTTTAGCGTTATACAAACAAATCCAACAATCGTATTCGTTCCTCATCCAATACGAAATTAGGTGTCATTTGTTGTGAACAATGGACGAGTTGAAGTTTAGAATCGTGGTTATGGTCGTCAAATGGGAGGTGGTCAAGGGTTTAATGCTATGGGTAGGAATAACAACGAGCTCAAGTGGTGGAACAAGGAAATGCTCGAGAATGGTTTGAGAAGTGGCTAATGCATGCCCAAAGCCAAGGACTAGGGGCGATGCTTATTTCAAAGAGGCTCTTCTTTTGGCTCTTAAGGATGAAGTGGTGGATCTCTCACAAACAAAACGAGCTTTATGGCGGATCTGAACCACGAGATGATGATATGGAGGACTTGCGTGCCAATGCAAATTATTATGTTGATGGCTAATATGCATGAGTTACACATGGTGACACAGGCCCGGTGTATGACAACGATGGCTTGTCTTAGGTACCGAACAAACCATCATCATATCTCGAACTAATATCTCCGCCAATATCTCGAATCAAGCACGGCTCGGTTGCTCAAAATGAGTCATATACATCTCATTTTGACGATTTTCAAATAAACCACAGTAGTTACATTTGACGATCAAGATGACTTTATGGTTTCCTTGATAATCAAATTGACTCCGTGGTTGTACTGAGGATCTAAATAATGATCATGTTGTGACTCACGTTGAACAAGCGAATGTTGCCTCCTCCAAATTTTGCTCGGTTAATTTAAGACCATCAAATCAAAATGGAGAAATGTTATGCATTAAATAAGGACTTAAAAGCAAAATGCAATTTGTTAACCAAGGATTTTGAATGCTTACAAATGCAACTCAACTTTTTCAAAACTCAAGAAAACCGTGAAAAAGGTTTTGAAGCCGCTTTGCTAAATCTCATCAAAACTAAAAACATTTAGAGAGACAGATCGTGATCTAGCCGCCTCGAAGAATGCTTTGTTGTGCGAAATAGAACAAGCTGAAACATGAACATAAAAAGCAAATTAACGCTCTCACCTTGGAAAATCAAAAAGCTAAGGTTTGAGTTGTTAAATTGTCAAAAAGAGTTCTCGACATACAAAAGCATTCAACGAATCGGGTAGATGACCTTCTTGCGAAATTATTGGCTTGCAAAACAAAATTAAAGAGTTCAAAACTGTTGTTTACAAACATGGTGAATCGATAATAGCTATTGAAAAGTTTACTTTAAAACCCAATCCAAAAGGATATGGATCAAATCTAGCGATTACAAACCAAAGCTTTCACTCAAAACATTCAAACCAAATCACGAAGTTTCGGTCAGAAATATAAAATTAATGATCTTGTTATGAGTGTTGTTGAATATCATCGTCAAGAGGAATTAGATGCGTAAGAAGGCGAGTCGATCAAAATTAAAAGCATTGTTTACAACAAACCTTTTAATTATTCAAAATCGGTCACTTTTGTCACACCAACAGATTAGTCTAACACACCAAAGGTTATCATCAAAACACACGAGTCTTATAATGTTAATCCCAAACCGGACTATGCACAAATTTATGGTCCTTTACCTTCTATCGATGAAGTAAACTCAAAACACGAAAATCGCAAAATTCTTAGATATTTTGATATTTTCATGGTGACCTCAAAACCTTAGAACATGAGATAGAACATCATTACGAAATCAAAGTTCAACACTTTCAATCGCCTTTAGCGAGAACAAAGAGACATTTTTCGAAAAATCTTCTACCAAATGTTAAAATTTGAAAAGTTGTGCATTAGCTTGAGAAAAGGATTTTCATAAGGAACTTGGAGTGATGAAGGTCGTTTTCGAAAAAGCTGAAACATCTATTTCTAATACTAAGCATAAAGAAAATGTTGAGAAAAGATGTTGATCGACTCTTGGAAGATGTTATCGTCTTTGATATCCATAATGTTGTGTTATTCTATTCTTTACCACATGCATCGATTATATCTCTGCGATCTTGTTGACTCTGTGGTAGCTGTTGAGAATCTCGATAATGTGCTTCGATCGAGACTTTAAAAGTCGAAAATAAGCGATTATAACGAACTTTACAATGCAAAGCGTCGTCTTCATTGGTGTGAAAAGATATTCACAATCATCAACTTAGTTTTCAAAAGAAAATCGCTCGGTTGAGTGCAAACTCTTCGAACCTAAAATTGAGCAACTAGATGATCAAAACGTGTCTTTGAAAAGTCAAATCTCTAAATATGAACAAGAACTTGTAACATTAAGCAGAATATGGTGTCATATTTCATTTACTCAATAAGACTCGACATGAAGCATCAAATGAACTTGATCACTATCTTGCTCACACTAGAGAAGTCATGAATTTTCTTTGGTAATATTCGATTACGAAAATCAAGATTTGATTCACACGATCTCTAAGCTAAGAGAAATGTTAGGAAAGTATGAACAACTTCCGCCAACCATCATTAAGAGATTAGCACTGTCACACTTAGTAATCATGCACCTAGAATCCCTACCGCCAAATCACAAGTTGCTAACGTGCTTCCTTCTCTTGAAGCAGAATAGTTGCGTCTTTTCAAGCGTCCGCACTTCACGACCTAGGAGCACTCAATCGAAGAATAGGAAGTTGCGGCGTGAAAAGATCAATACGGAATGCTAAAGTAGAAGAACACCCTAGGACTATGAATAAGACTCACGTTGCTTCCACTATAGATGTTGCGTCGGCAAATGTAATAGAAATAGTGATGTAACGAATGCTAAACCTTTAAGCACTTTTGATATTCGATCGATGCACCTTGTGTTGTTGTCGTAAAAGTATGAATTCGATTGTCATGACAAATGTGTTGCTAAAGCTATAATCTCTAGTTTACGGAATCCTAAGAATCGGAATACCTCTAGGCCCACTAATCATTCTCGATCGTGCTTGGTAGACCACCTTCTTTAGATTCTAAGGAAAACATTGATGTCATTTGTAGCTCGGTTTTACCTCCTAAGAATGTAGTACCACCTAGTGCATTCACGAAGACTAAAGCAAAAGTAGTCATAGATGGCGAAATGGATATATAATACACTAGGATTTAAATGGATGCCTAAAGTCATTAATGTGTGCATGTCTCATATACACTTGGAACCCTCTAACATTTGGGTTCCACATCTACTTCTATTCCATCGTGTCGCCATGTGTAATGCGGTGATACGAGATCATTCTCTAGATTGTTGATAGCGGATGTTCCCGACACATGACGAGCAACCTTCAACTGTTATCAAACTTTATTGCAAAGTTCATTGGCAATGTCGGGTTCGGAATGATCACTTCAGCCTATCATGGGCTACTGGAGATTATGTCAATGGGAACATCGAAATCGGCGGGGTTTACTATGTGGAAGGCCTCGGTCATAATCTGTTCTCGATGGGTCGGTTCGTGATGGAGATTTGGAGGTTGCTTTCGGGAGAAAACTTGTTTCATTCGTGATCTACAAGGAAATGACCTTATGTTTGGCTCGCGCAATTCTAGTCTCTACACTATCTCTATGCAAGACATGGTTGCTTCATCTCCCATATGCTTACTTTCAAAGGCAACATCAACAAAATCCGGCTATGGCAATCGTCGTCTCTCATCTAAACTTTCAAACCATCACCAACCTTGTTTGACACAAACTAGTTGAAGGCCTCCACGATTACGGTATTCAAAAGATCATCTTTGCTCGACTGTGAAGAAGGAAAAAGCACTCGTGCCCATTTTCCTTCAAAGATGGAACACAACTCTCAGCATGTGCTTCATCTTCTTCACATGGATTTGTGTGGTCCGATCGCGTGCAAGCGATCAATGGCAAACACTACATCTTAGTAATTGTTGATGACTACTCACGATGGACTTGGGTCTACTTTCTTGAAGCAAAGACCAAGCTCCACAAATGATCATCACCTTTCTCACAAAAATACTGAGTTCGACTCCGCAACACCGTCGGGCTAATCGAGCAGACAAAGGAACTTAATTTGTTAACAAAACCCTTCGTGAATTCTATGAGAAAGTGGAATTCAACATCAAACATCTATTGCGTACACACGAACAAAGCGGAGTTGTTGAAAGACGAAACCGAATGTTAGTGGAAGCTGCAAGAACAATGTTAATCAATGCTAAACTTCCGGATTACTTATGGGCGTGTCGTATCTCTGCATGCTATACTCAAAATCGTTCTATGATCACAAAACGCACAACAAAATACCTTTCGAGCTTGTCCACAACCATAAACCGAATCACAAACACTTTCATGTTTTGGATCCCTTTACTATCCGAATAATGATCGTGATGATTTTGGAAAGCTCAAAGCCAAAGTCGATATTGGAGTCTTTATTGGATCTTGTGATAATTCTAAGGGTTTCCGAATGCTGAATCGTCGAACTAAGGAGGTAATGGAAGCGATTCATGCTCATTTGATGAACTTACGGAAATGGCTTACAGGTACAACGACTTAGAACCGGTCACAACCGTTTAAACTTCCTCAACCCCATCATCAATGAACAAAGCCCCACTAACTCGTCAACAAATGGAAAGGTTATTTTCTCCTACATTCGGTGTGATATTGATGAACGTGCTCGGTGTATCCATTGTTTCCATTGCACAACGATAATATTCCTATACGATACACTGCTACAACAACAACTGTTGAAGATGCACCTACACGATTGACTCCAACACAACATTGAACACACCGCTTCCAACAATGATGAACGGTGATGATATTCGAATGAAGTACCCCACCTACATATTTTGATCCAAATCGTTCTTCAACCCGTTTGCTAATGAGATCTGCGCACGGATGTCGCGGAATCTTCAACAAACCATTTGAATCCTCGAATCGCACAATGTATACCAACATAAACCTCTACACATAGATGGACAAAGACCATCCTCTGGCTAACATTATTGGCAACCCGAATCAACCAATCGTTACGAGACAACGTCTTCACACAGACGGTGAACATTGCATTTATGCACTCACCGTCCCGCCATCTGAGCCTAAAAACATTAAAGGCGCAATGACAAAAGACAAGCGGATTGAATCCATGCGGGAAGAACTCAACCAATTCAAACGTCTTGAAGTATGGGAATGGTTGAAAGACCAACGGGGTCTCGTCATTGGTCTAAAATGGATTTGGAAAAACAAATTGGATCTTTGAAGGGCGTCATCCGAAACAAGTCACGTCTTGTTGCCAAGGGTTATCGTCGGGAAGAGGAATAGACTTTGAAGAATCATTTGCTCCGGTTGCTCGTCTTGAGGTCGCTTCGGATATTTCTCGTGTTCGCGGCTCATATGAATATGACGGTCTATCGGATGGATGTCAAAGCTGCGTTTCTCAATGGACAACTTAAAAGCGGTTTATGTCGACCAACCGGATGGATTCGTTGATCACGAGTTCCCGAACCATGTCTACAAACCGAACAAAGCTCTTTATGGTCTCAAACAAGCCCCTCGGGCATGGTACGATAAGCTATCATCTTTCCTCATTGCTAATAATTTCACCAAAGGCTCGGTTGACCCAACTCTTTTATACAATATCACGGGCACATATCTTAGTTGTTCAAATTTACGTGGATGACATCATTTTGGGTCTACACATAAAAAGTTTTCAACCGCTTTTGTAAAACTAATGAAGAAAATTTTGAAATGTCCATGATGGGTGAACTCGCGTTCTTTCAAAGACGCAAGTTCATCAATCACCCATGGTATTTTCTTGAGTCGGTCCAAATATGCCCTTGAACTGTTAAACAAATTTGGAATGAAAACTGTGACACTTATGCCACACCAATGACTCATACCAAGCTAGCTATTTGATTTACATGGGAGATTAGTAGACCCTACTAAATAGCGTAGTATTATTGGGTCTCTCATGTATCTAATAGCTAGCGGACTGATATTGTCTTTGCCGTTTATCTATGCTCCCGTTATCGATCGCGACCAACTGAAACCCACCTCTCGAGGCTAAAAGATCCTCCGATACATCAAGGGAACCATTAACTTGGGGATCGGTATCAGAAGGATTACGGTTTTGAACTAATTGCTTTTTCGACGACGACCACGCAGGATGCTTAGACTCAAGGAAAAGTACTTGAGAGCTCTACAATTTCTTGGTGATAAACTGGTGTCTTGGCAATCTAAGAAGCGAGGATTGTACATCATCATCATCAATCAGCGAGAATATGTAGCCATGTCGCGTGTTGTGCTCAAGTCATTTGGATGAGAACACAACTCAAAGACTATGGTTACGTGTTTGAGAATCCTCGATGTCTGCGACAATCGAGTGCCATTGCGATCTCGTGCAACTCGATTCGACACTCGAAATCAAAGCACATCGATCTTGATATCATTTCATCAAGGACCACGTGGAGCAGTACCGTTGAATTATACTTTGTGGTGCGAATACCAATTGGCGGATCTTCTCACCAAATCCTTGCCTCCCGCTAGGTTTAATGAGTGATCCACGGTTGGTATGAGGTGTTTGACTCAAGAGGAATTGGATGACCTCTTAAAAGCAGTCTTAAAACACCGTCAAATACCAAAACATCTTTTGTAAATAAATTTTTCGAAACAAAATACAAAATATAAAACTGATAAAAACAAAAATATTCTTCTAATCTACTTTTCTCTCAACATGGCAAGTACATTTCTTCCATCAATACTATAATCTTTCAAAATTCGGTATTTTTCGATCAAGTGTTGAGGGAGAAAATTATCATAACTGTTTCAAAACATCTCGTGTACTTGCATGTTATCATATCCCGTTGTTTCGTTTAACAATGGTGGTGAAGTTTACGGTACAATAACACTCCTCGGACTAAAATTAATAACTTTTCATCGGTTTTCTTAAGTCGAGGGGAGTGTCGTCAAGTTTCTTTCCTAAAAGTTTGTTTGGTAACCAAAATGGAAGTTAAATGGCTTTGTTTGAAAAAAGGAAAAGGTGGAGGGACTAAAACTATCAAAATGTTAAAGTTACTTTTAATAAAAACACCTCCCACCTACTTTTTATTTCACATTTAATACACACAACCATATTCATCCTACGCCTAAGATTGAACCAAGAAATCCGTTGTTTTGATCATCATTTTGTAAGTGTTTTAATGATCTTAACATGTTTATATGCTAAGGTTTTTAATCTCATGCAAATCCAACGGCTAAAAAGTGTGTTAAGCGTGATTATGTGTTCTACGCATAAGCGTATGAACACATAATCATTGTGTGTGTGTTTTTGGTTATATAGATAGTGTCAAAACGTTTCTTATACATCAAGGATACCATTTTAACCATCAAAACCCACCCAGAAACACGTATTAATGATTTTTGAAAATTAGGGTTTATGAGTCGATTTGGGTTTTTCAAAATGTGAAGTGTTTTGGTCTAAAAGATTGTTGGGTTATGGTCATATGAGGTTGAATTGATGATTTCCATGGTTGTTAACCACCCAGAAACACTAATTGTTTGACAATTTGAAGTTAGGGTTTAAAGTTCATACTTTTGGGTAATTTCGATTCACAGCGAATTAGATGTTAATACTTGGCCTAAAGACTCTAACAACACTCTAGACCTACCAGAATTTGTTTGATGCATATCCCATGGCTAGAAATGATACGCGTAAATCTTAACCCTTAGGGTTTTGACCTACGCATATGACTTTCTACGCATAACTGCATTATGAATGTTCATGCCATAACTTATTGATAAAATGATGTTTTGTGTTAATTTTGATGATTTGATGAATTTATTTCAGGCTTTGCTACGCTTAATATTCAGAATCAAGGTCATTTGCAACTCTACGCTTAAGGATTACCTTACGCGTAGGAAGTTATGCGTAAGAGAAATCCTACGCGTAACTACTACGCATAAGGTTCTACAATGGGACTACGCGTATCCTGTGAAGGATATGCGTAAACAGTGACTCTACGCATAAGGCCTACTCTTACGGTAAACCTTACGCGTAAGGTATATATCGCCTCTGGCGTAAGCTCCACGCATAAGGTGCCCTTTTCCTACGCTAACATTTCTTACGCGTAAGTGAGGATCCCACGCATAAGCTTTCGTCTCGCATATGTCATTCTTGTTTACGCTTAACTTTGCCAAAACTACGCAACCTGGATTGACCTTCATAATGAATTGTTACGTGTACAAACTTGTAAATAAACTAATCATAAAGTCACGAATCCAATAATGTCACTAATAACTTAATCGTTTGATATGTTTTGAACAATAAGTGATAACATAAACTTTAAAACTTAAAGTTAACTAACTCACGAAACATTTCACAACGTCATTAGACTATTGGACAAACAAGTGACTTAGGACTCGTAACAATCATTGACCTTTGTACATTCAATAACTAGACAATAAGACCTTCGTTGACTAACATTATGTCTTTCGATATCTTTGGTTCTTTTGGCTAATGCTATTTCGAGATCACGACATGGTGAACAAATGAATGTGGATGCATCGAAGTTCTTACATTTGCCGATATCTTTCTAATGGGTTATCCGAGAAAGCTTGGAAAGAACAACCTTAGGGTTGACTTTGACACCCTCACATGCTCGTAATCTTCTTGTCTCATTCTTTGTGGATATTCTCGTAAATCATCCCTACGAACATGCTCTCACTCTGCGGCAGTTCGAGGTCTACATTCAACAATGCAGGATTCTATGCGAGAGGATCACTGGTTAAAATCTTTGTGAATGTGACTCTTAATCACAAACAAGTTACTATCACTCCGATGACTTACGAGTTCTTCTCATCATTCGGACATCGCTCCAACCGACTTCTTTGCTACCCTCTTTGAAGAGCATCACCGCATTCTTGATAGATATTGGTTATGATGAAGCTAAAGGAATCATTTCTAAGCACTCTCGTGGAGCTAAAGAATATTCCTCAACCATGGAGGACACTCTATATGATCATCACCAAATCAATCTCACAGTCGTGATAAAGTGGCTATGAGCATCCCAAGCTCATGGAACGCAAATTTTTAGTCGTTGATCAACAAGAAGGACATTATAATTGAAGCCTTTGCTATGGGAAGATATGATGATGTCTCACAAGAAGCTTGGCTCAAAAATTCCCTATGTCGATACACCAAATTGTTGATCCGAGCTCTTGGACTTCATCCGATATCCCATGAGACTCAATGACCCGTATAATCATGACATCTTGGTGAGCCCATACTATCTGTCGAGAATTAAAGAATCGTCTCTGAAGAAGCAGGTCTTTGGTGCCCGATCACCTTCTTACAAAGGAAATCAAAAGGCGGAAGCGTAAAAGGTATCGGGTAGCCGTAAAGAAGGAAAAGTTGGCCATCTTGATGAAAAGGCTTCGGGACACCTACTCGGAGAACCGGAAGAGGCGGTCTTTGGAAGTGCATTAAGCATAGAGAGTCAAGGAAGTTCTTCAAGAGGAACCCTCCTTCAAAGAGGACTGCTCCATCTAAGGAAGCTACTCCATCCCAATCCCCAAGCCCGAACCGCAAATAAAGCTTTTGGACGAAAGTTCAAGATCTTGACAAGATGAAGAGATTACCTACTCACGAAGCGCAAGGATGACAATCCTTGATGCAAAATCTCCTAGTCCTCCAAATTGAACATGGCAAGGGAAGTGATAAGGTTTTAAAAGGTACCATTTTAAGGGGTCGTTTAAGTCCTTATTTGATCACTTTTGTATCCGTTATTGCTTAATATCGTTCCTTTTCACTTTTAGGTCTCTTGAAGGCAAAATCTTTGGAATGGCACTTATTTGGACGAAAAGGCGCGAATATATGAAGAAAATGGCCAAAGTCAAAATCAAGACACTCACAACCTTTGAAATTAGAAGGCGACGGCGTCGGTGCTAATGGCGCCCGTCCCCAAGATTTTTGTGACGATTCGAACTCAAACTCGTATTTTCAAGTGACGACGTCCGGTTGTAAAAGAGGCCGTCGCTACTCGGGCGGCCTAGATGCAATCCGAACGACGTCGAAGTCAAGAGGATGGCGTCACGGACATAAGGTGACCGTCGCAAGGTTAACGTGGCCAAGACAAAACCCTAATGGCGGCGACACGGCGGCGTCCACGAAACATAAGGTGGCGCCGTCGCATATGTAATCTTATATATAGAATCCGAATTTTTCGGTTTTGTGGAGAGTCTTTTGGGTGAAAACCTAAAACCGAACCTAAGGTGTCTTGTACAGATATTTTAGGGTTTTAAACCTATCTTACATCAAGATAAGTCTTTACTTCATTAATTCAATTATGTCTTTGATTATTTGTGTGTATGCTTGCATGTTCTCCATGTCTGGCTAATTTATTTGTGTGTTTGCTTAGGAAGTATGAAACTTAATTATTGAATATTGATTGGTTGTTTCTTATCTTAGTTGATTAATGATCTAGTAATGCGATAGGTCATTCGTTGTGTACTAATGCTTGATTCATCTTTGTGAACCTTAGAATATAATTACGAGTAGTTGTAGGCTAAACCATCCAAAGAGCGCCTTAGAGTAGGAGTTTATCATCCCTAGTGGGTTTGTAGATGAGACCCTTTGGTAAGTTCAAAGAGTTAGGGAAAACGCATACCTACAACCTTAGACACACAACGCAACTAGGAATAAGGCGTGACAACTCAACCATCAATAGGAGATAATTAAGGAGTAATACAACCTAAGTAAACACATCTTTAAACTATCATACGAGCACACATTAATTAGACATAGACTCCCACAACCTTAGTTTAGATAATTAGATAATAGTAGAGTAATCGGTGAAATACCAACCCCCAAATCCAATACCGAGATTCGTACCTTTCCACTTTCATAAAACATAAAAGATAAAAATAATCTTCCTCAACCTTAACCTTAGCATAGTAACTCCTTACTAGCATTCCTATTCCCTAGAGAGCGAGATCAATACCGTGGCTTACCCTAATTACTACACTACAACGATTAGGTTCACCGCCTGGGGTGTTATAAAACTTGCTCGAAGAAAAGGAAGTTTCCTTGACCCCGACGACGCGTGTACCGGTTATCAAGTTTTTGGCGTCATTGCGGGAATAGAATAGCTAGTTGGTAGTCCACCTCGTTTAGGTTCTTTGCTTGATTCCTATCAAGTAAATTTTTCTCATTTTAGCTTTCTCTTGGTCTATCCCCTTCTTCGTAACCTTTGTTCGTAATCTTATCACTTTTCATCATGGAAGGTGATAACCTCTACCATTCATCAACCCACCACCAAATGACCCGCCAAGAGCCCGTACCCTTGGTGAATACTCGAGACCAAGCCACCTAGGCTATAGGAACACCATTGAGCTTCCGACCAAGCCCAAACTACGGCCTGCGATCCGACACCATCCGGTTGGTGCAAAGCGGATGTGCATTCCATGGACTTCGTTCAGAAGATCCAAATCGACATCTCGAGGGATTTCCTCAAAATTGTCGATTCCATCGACCTTGATGCTACTACTCGGGAGACCACGCTGCGTCTCTTCCAATTCTCTCTACGGGACCAAGCTAGTAATTGGCTTGAGCAACTTCCCATGGCTCCATCTCAAGTTGGGATGATCTTACCTCTCGCTTCCTTGCTCAATTTTTCCCACGGGGAGAACCACTAAGCTTAGGAATGACATCTTGATGTTCCAACAACGTCAAGGTGAATCTCTCTCTAAGCATGGACCCGATTCAAGGACTTACTTCATAAAGTCCCTCATCACGGCATTGATCTTTGGCTCCTAGTCCAAATTTTCTATGATCATGTCAATCTCTCTCCAACAAACCATTGATTATGCCTCCGATGGAAGGCTAAGTAACCTCGATCTTTGAGGCATCTTGGGAGGTTATTGAGGACCTTGCTCAATATGAAGAGGAAGGTTGGGAAACTCCAGTTGTTCAAGAAAACGGGTCAATTTCCCGAGCACAAGCAATTATGAGTATGGAGGCCCAAGTGAAAGCATTAATGGGAGTAACCACGCGTGCTGATGAACACATGAATGCGGTCAACGAATTTTTGATCCCAAGAAAATCCAGGCAGGATGAATTCGAGGACATTATGTTGACATTTGTCTACAAGCAAGAAGAGGAAATAAAACGCCTCGAAGCTCAAATTCAAATAACTCATGACACTTTCTTGGGCCTAGCTAACAACTTCATGTCGAGCATCCGTGGTGAAATCGCAAAGAAAAATATACCTAAAAAGCTTGAAAAGGTGTATGCGATACCAGGACATACCGGGGTGACTCCCGAACCTTCTCCCTTAGTAAACCTCGATGAATCATATTCTTGCCTAAACCCCGGTCTCAACGTTTCCCACTTGTTCCCTAGAAACACATTCATTGGAATGGTGCACGTATCACTTCCCGATTTTCCCAATGCAAGGAAAAGTTCTTTCGGTTTTAAACCTGGAAAAAAAGAACCTCACCCTCAAGACTTGAACTTCGAGATCACGATTGAAAGACAATTTGACATATGCATTGCTTACCATAGTAGAGATTCTTGGTGGAATAACCAAATTGATTTTAAAATAAAAACAAGTTTCTTGTCAAAAATAGTAACCGATTTTTGATCAAAGTGATGAAAAAAAAAAAAAAAAAAAAAAGCTTTTCTTTTACGAAAATTTGGGCGTGACGCCACACTTTAACGAGTGTGTAGTCGCTAAGCCAAATCAGACGATGTCTGACACCCATCTCTTTCATTCTTTACCCTACACCACACAAAAGCGTATTCCCACATCAAATCCACCATTTTTCCACAAAGATCTCCACGAGGTAAGTAGTCTACATAGATCTTTGTCTATTCAATTGTTCTAATTCATGTTCAATTTCGTTTCCCTCTTTCTCAAATCCGAAAACCCCAACTAATGTGATCTATTTAGCCTTGAAATCTTGTTAAGGCTTAAGATTAGGCGAGTAGTAGTGTTACCATATGGGGTTAACTGCGAGAAGCCTTGACGCTTAGGAGTCAAAACCACCGCCGTTATGCCATTGTTCTTTGCAACAAGGGTGTTTGGGTCAAGGGTTATGGTTAGAAACTTGGACTTTTCCTCGCAAATGTCGGATTCAAAAATTGGTCGAGTGACGGTGTCGGTGTATTCTGTGATGCCGTCGAGACCTACTTGTGTCGTCCTTTGCATCACAAATGATACTCATTGCTCTCCACTTATTTGTTTTCTTGTTTCGGATGAGCGTAAGAGTAAAAGGACTAGGGACAATCTTCTAATACTCAAGAAAACATTGCGGACACAATCATTGGGTGGGGGTATTCTTGAAGAAAGTTGTCAAGCCGATTACAATGATTTACTCCATCGGACTATTGATTCGAGGGTGTGTTGGACTGGCATTTCTGCGCAGAGAATGATTTGGCTAGGGAATTTTGAATAGTTTTAGAAGGATAAGTTCATTGATCCCCAATGGGAAAGATTGTTTGAATGGGAGAGCCGTGTATGGCGAGTTGGTACGTGAGTTTCACGCATCATATCGCCAAATATCAATGCATGTCGGGATAATATTGATTTCAAGGGATCGGATTTAGGTTAGGAGGGACCGAGGGCAATGTCGGCGCTTGAGTTTGGATGGAGGTTGGGACCAGTATACATCCGAGGATCTTTGAGAGTGATGTTTTAGGACTCGATTTGCAATGGAATTACCCATAAGGATGAGATGTTGGGTATTCGATTGGAACACGATTGCGATGGGAGTACATTACTAGGGTACCTCGCTTCACAAATCCGGATCCACGGGTTAGGCTCATACATCGCTGCCTTACCTTCTCTATCACGGGAGACATGCCACGAGCCATCGTGTCACCTTACCGGACCTATTCTATCTCTCGCATATTGGCGAGGGAGTGCTTTGCAACATCCCGTTACGGTTGGCCGATTACTTGAGAACGCAAGTGGGATTAGGTTGGAGGATAGGGTGTATGGGGCATGCTTATTACCCGGTTAGCTCGATCCTTAGGTGTATTGGCGGGGAGGTACCTTCATACCGAATCGATGGCGGCACCTAGGGTCGTCAAGGCTAAATCTCTGAAAGCTATGAATGTCACGATGGATTATGGTAGAGGTTATACTTGGTTCCGTTCTCGACCCGCCATTCAAGGTGGTGATGGCGATAATGATGAGGAGCCACGTGCGGCACACACTAGCGAGGAGGTGAAGCGAGGAAGCTCTCACCGACACCTCAGGCATATGTCTAGTGGAGATTGGCGGGCCTACCGGGGAGCATGGATGGGGCGAATGGATACATGGATGGCGCAACAGGACCGGAGGGCTAGGCGGACCTCGACCATCTTGTCGAGACAGATGCATCATCTGCTCATGCGTGATCGCCTTGACCCACATCTCCAGTTGATCCTTTCCCGGGCGGGAGGAGGACTATCCACCCTATGGATATTTGGGCCATCTTCCCCAGTTATGACTATCGTTATGGACCCCTCCCGATGATTGATGTAGTAGTTTATGGATTGAGTATGGTTGGTTATTGAAACAATTTTATTTTGGCATGTAATAATCTTGGACATCTAATTTAGTAGTGACCTTTGAACTATTTGGTGTTTATTTACATGTGTTGTAATTTATCTTGCTTGTATGTTTTATCTTTGTTTGTGATTTATCTTTCTTCTTTTTTATTAATTGTTTATCCTCATGTTTAAATTTGTAAAAATGCTTTATTTTGTTTTTAACCTCGTCTTAATTGCATGTAAAGGTATTTTACATAAGGGATAAGTGTAGGGAGGATTACACACGTTTTCAAAAGAAACGTAAACATGAGAATAACAATTAACTAAAAGATATATATGTTTGTTTGTTCGAGTCAAATGCTTGTATCGAGTCATAATGGATGTTTTTGCGAAATTTTTCCAGATTCTAAAGATGTAAATTTTCCGAATTTTTTCAAGAAAATCGCGACCGCTTTTTGTCAAGATAACTTTGACGGCGTCAGATTGCAACTGACGTCGGAAGGAGTAAAACATCGATTACTTTTTCTCGTTTTACGAGCTACTTATAAATTTTGGAATTTTCGGTCTTAATTTTCTTAGAAATTCAGAAACATCCATTCCACAAGCATTATATCCTAGTTTAAATCGAGTCTTATATATATTATTACCGCCGATTTTACGCGAAGGTTTTGTTTGTTTTCTTCAAGTGTGCGAGTTTAGTTTGTCAAGAAGAAGTTACATAAGATTGGAAGGAGCTTTTCACGCAATAATTCTTCTTGAAAAGGATTTAACCACCACTTTACGGATCTACCGAGCTAATCGGGGAGTATTAGTTTCTTTTGTTTTGATTACCTTCTTTTATCATAACTTTGATACTTTGGGAACATTGGGCACAATGTTCGGTTTAAATGTAGGGAGGGAAAATAAAGCGGAACTTTGAAACTATGCTTATCCTTGACTATTTGCTTTGTCCAATTGCGATTGTGTAATAAACCATGAGAAAATGTCGATTAGGGTAATTTTGGCACCAAATTTAAAATTTTCTATGACATATAGGAGTGGGCCATTAGTCTTAACAAAAGCGTCTCATGGATAGGAAGTTGCATGACTAGCACAAAAACCCTTTACCACCAAAATTCCACCAAAATGTGAGGATCGCCCTTAGATTAGTAGGAATTAAAGCATTCATCTTCGATGCTTAGAGTGTGAACCGGTAGTATATTAGATTCTAGAACTTGTTTTGTGATGCATTCCGAGATAGCAAGTGAGGCTACACTTGTGTAGTTAGGAATAACTAAATGATAAGAGGCATTAGGATAACCCTTGTTTGATACCGTAATATAATTACTTCTTCCACATCGGTTGAGTAATTCCCCACACCCTTTGCGTTGTACTCATCTTTAGTACACGATACCCTAGTTAACCCCTCGAGCCTATCCTTTTCGCGGTTCTCGTGATGTTTCGGTTTTCGAATATCAATGAAAACATTGTTTACACCCCACCCCCAAATATACACCCAAATCGCCTTAGCCTACCCTTTATGCACTCACTTTTAGTGCAAATGTTTGTTATCACCCCAAACCCTTAGTTCAATTATCTAGTTACTTGCATAAGTTGCTAAGTCGAGTCATATCCTTTGTATACGAGTTTGGGACGATTGGGATTCATGGGAAAAGTTAAAGTTTATGAAATGACGGGAAGGGCGTTAAATTCAAATTCCTTTGTTTGCGTAATAATGTACCCCAAGTGTTTTGATCTTTTCAATTCGGGTCAAATTAGCGTTAGAGTAATAAAAACTCAAGTGTAGGGATATGCCTATAAATCCCTAGTATTTTGATGTTATCGTAGAGGATGGTAGAGTAAAAGTGTATGGAAAAAAAATCGAAAAAAAATAGAAAAAGAGAAAAGAAAAAAATAGAGTGTGAAAAAAAAAAAAAAAATACGGGCTACCATCCTACATCTATCCTTTAAATTTATGTTTATTTATTTCAGTTATCTAGAGTTTAGAGTGTCGAGTCTTGGCTTAGCAACGCCATTCTTCATATGCATTTAACATAGAGATTTTTGACTTGCCACCACCAAATAGCCTATCCCACCAAACCCTTGTTTCCCTACCGTAAGCCTAACATTACAACCCTTTAAAAGACCTCTTTGATAGTATTTCCTAGGTGCTTACGCCAAAGCGATGGAGGTTTGATCTATTCTCAAGCCTATGGTAATCTATGTACTAGGACCGGTTAATGAGTGTTTATCTTCCATCATTTCCTTTTGTTATATTTAATATATACACCGAGAGAGATGTGAGTATCCAAACACCCCATGTGAGGTGCTAGTATGTAATTCGTGCTTGTTATGACTTTTTGGGGCTTATATGTGTTGTGGACCGTTTTGAATTAATGCTTCATGACCCCTAACTTATAAATTAATTGGTTAAAAGCACATTTGCTTGAGGACAAGCAAATAACAAGTGTAGGGATATTTGATAAGGTTTTAAAGGTACCATTTTGAGGGTCGTTTAAGTCCTTATTTGATCACTTTTGTATCCGTTATTGCTTAATATCGTTCCTTTTCACTTTTAGGTCTCTTGAAGGCAAAATCTTTGGAATGGCACTTATTTGGACGAAAAGCGCGAATATATGAAGAAAATGGCCAAAGTCAAAATCAAGACACTCACATTTCTTTGAAATTAGAAGCGGCGGCGTCGGTGCTAATGGCGGCGCCGTCCCAAGATTTTGTGACGGTTCGTAACTCAAAACTCGTATTTTCAAGTGACGACGTCCGGTTGTAAAAGAGTAGGCCGTCGCTACTCGGGGCGGCCTAGATGCAATCCGCACGACGTCGAAGTCAAGAGGACGGCGTCACGGACATAAGGTGACGCCGTCGCAAGGTTAACGTTGCCAAGACGAAACCCTAATGACGGCGACACGGCGGCGCCACGAAACATAAGGTGGCGCGTCGCATATGTAATCTTATATATAGAATCCGAATTTTTCAGTTTTTTGTGGAGAGTCTTTTGGGTGAAAACCTAAAACCGAACCTAAGGTGTCTTGTACAGTATTTTAGGGTTTTAAACCCTATCTTACATCAAGATAAGTCTTTACTTCATTAATTCAATTATGTCTTTGATTATTTGTGTGTATGCTTGCATGTTTTCCATGTCCGGCTAATTTATTTGTGTGTTTGCTTAGGAAGTATGAAACTTAATTATTGAATATTGATTGGTTGTTTCTTATCTTAGTTGATTAATGATCTAGTAATGCGATAGGTCATTCGTTGTGTACTTAATGCTTGATTCATCTTTGTGAACCTTAGAATATAATTACACGAGTAGTTGTAGGCTAAACCATCTAAAGAGCGCCTTAGAGTAGGAGTTTATCATCCCTAGTGGGTTTGTAGGCGAGACCCTTTGGTAAGTTCAAAGAGTTAGGGAGAAACGATACCCTACAACCTTAGACACACAACGCAACTAGGAATAAGGACGTGACAACTCAACCATCAATAGGAGATAATTAAGGAGTAATACAACCTAAGTAAACACATCTTTAAACTATCATACGAGCACACGTTAATTAGACATAGACTCCCACAACCTTAGTTTAGATAATTAGATAATAGTAGAGTAATCGGTGAAATACCAACCCCAAATCCAATACCGAGATTCGTACCTTTCCTTTCATAAAACATAAAAGATAAAAATAATCTTCCTCAACCTTAACCTTAGCGTAGTAACTCCTTACTAGCATTCCTATTCCCAGAGAATCGATATCAATACCCGTGGCTTACCCTAATTACTACACTACAACGATTAGGTTCACTTGCCTGGGGTGTTATAAAACTTGCTCAAGAAAAGGAAGTTTCCTTGACCCGAGCACGACGCGTGTAGCATTATCGGAAGACTCGGCGCTTGTTGTATGATCAACGCTCAAGCTCGAAAGTGATGAAGAGCAACTGGATCAATCCTACGGTAGAAGTTTAAACTCGTTAGACACCTTCAAAAAGTCAAGAATTTGCAAAAGATCAAATGGGTGGACCTGGAGGATCAAGTGGTCTTGCCACTCTTCACTGTGTCTGATGCGGTTAATCAACCCGATAAGGGATCCGGTGCCACCACTATTTTACAACAACAAAAGCTTGTGGAGGATACTATCGAATATGACTTTGAGAAATCGAACCGAGAAGTCCGAGAAGATAAAGATCTTGATTATGACAAGTCGCTCGGAAAGTCCTACGATCACGAGAGGAAACTTACGAACCGCCTAAGGACCCGAGCCTCCTCATGTCTCCTCCTCATCAGATTCTTCATCTAACTCCTCACCACCACCATCAAAGAAGTCAACCAAATCAACATCCAAATCTGTGAAGAAACCACCTCGATCTTGGATTTCTCAGACTCATCAAAGAATTGTGAAAGCTATACAACAAGTCAGAAAGAAAGATATTCTCCAAAAGAAGTTGAATTTCTATGCTGATCACATACAACATCTGTATGACGAGCATGAAAAGATGAAAGAAGAAAGGAAGTTTATTCAGGAATTCATGAAAAGTCATCGTCAAGAGGAACCGAGCGAAATGATCGAAGGTTACACTACCAAGTACCTTCGAATATCATTCCTAAAGTCACAAAGGAGTCATTCACGGACAACTATATCCAAATCTTATGCGAGATAGCCAAGCAAACTATAAGATCAACACCTTTAACCGTCACAATCAATCCATCGATCCTATAGTTTTCTCGGATAATGAATTGTTGGCCAAGCTTGTCACACAAATGTCTCAACGATCCGGGACATTTACCTCGATGAAGGAAAATTGTTTCAAGCATTGCTTTGGACTACCAACCCAAGAAGCATGTAGATTCGGTCGAAAGTCTAAGCGTCCTAGAGGCGATGAAGACAAGGATCGGGATAAGCATGATGAAGCTAAGCGTCAAAGAAGGCGGTGAATCATCTTCTATGCCACCTCCTCTCCAACGGACTCCTACTCAACAAAGGTCCCTCCTCGTTCTTCTACGTGAAAACCTCGGGACGATTCCGAGTTACCACCCACGACTCGTAAAACCGGTGATTATTTTGAGTATACGGGTGGTGACGATGAAGAGGTCCTTGAGCCCCTAAAACAACCCACCTCTCCCAAACAAGTGCAAAACCGAATCATCATCAAGGCCTTCTAAAAGAAGAAGAAAACGACTCAAATGAAGTCGTATCATGGCTAGATGACGATAAAACCAAGAATTTGAATGGTTCTCCACACTTGTCAATCAAACTCCCTACCGATGAAGGTCAAGATCGGTCGACGGTTCTACATTGGAGCATGCAAAACTTTTGCAAGAAAAGTTCCATGTGAAGAAAATGACGAAATCGAGTTGAAGCGAATCAAGAATGAAGCGTTTCAACTTCTAAAAGACAGCGATTACGAAAGTGCCCTCGAGGTTGAATATCACCTTGACAACATTGCTCGAACTATGTCTAACAACATGGATTGGCTCAACCCGAAGCAAACATTGACTTCACAAAAGGGACAACCCTCCATACTACACGATTGGACCAAACCTCTACCGACCATTGGCCAACCGGATGAACCACGGATTCCTTCCGATATTTCTTCAACAAAGACACGAATTTCTTCTCCATGGTGGCGATGGTTCAAGGAAATATGCTACATCCTTGACACTTCCATTCCCCTGACTATCTACTCAAACCGCATTGCCATTGAGGAACGTGCCACTCACTTGTTCTCCAACACGGTGGAACCATACGACCGCGATGCATTGTATGGGATTCATCATCGGCGAGCAGCCGACGAATCTACTACGAAGCTGTCGGGTTAAGAAGTCACAACATGCGGTGTTTAGTACTAAAGACATCGTTGCCATCCAACATGTTGGTCTTTCATCCAAATGGGACTACACTTTTCTCAAGAAGATTGTGGTCAAAAGAGCGGGATGAAAGGGATTATGCATTATGTGAAGTCGACTTTGAGAATTTGTCTCTCAACGATATTGAATACATGTACCTTGCAAAAGTACAGGTCGCATGAGACAATTTTCAACCAAATACAACGTGAATTCATCAAGTCACCGCTCATTTTCATCGGGCGCATAGTCATAAAAGAACGTGTTGAAGATCTCCGACTTGCCGTTGAATCATATCGACACGTGTCAACTTCACTCCACCACGCCTTGATCTTCCGATATCAACCGACTAACACAATTAACGCCATCAAGAAACCGTTTGGTGTCGTTTATCGCGATGAACTTCATCGCAATTGCTTGATGGCGTGTAATGAGCTTCACAAATTTGGAGATCACATCAAAGATGGTTAGGGACGGATTAGCTTATCGATTGAAGGATATACGTGAAAACATTGGGAACCCTAAGCGATGGAATTCTCAAGATCGGAGGAATGTGAGAAGGATCATCACCATGATTGATGAACGGTTGTTCAAAGGATCAATTCGAGCATTGTAAAGCTTTGTTGGTGGTCGACCGGGATCAACATCACCGCTATCAACGCCTACTCGTACTCACAGGAACATCACTGCAATTCTTGGTACCCTTGAATTGTTTCTTTTATACAATTTTGGATCTGTGATTATGTATGTCAATGGCTTGTGCACATATAACGATTGTACAACCCGTAATTTGCAAGAAAGGACCCGTGGTACGCTTGATTGCCACAATCCTTATAAAAGGAGCGAAGCTTCTTATTTTTGAGTAAAACCTATCAAACCTTTCATTATTCAAGGTGTTGCTCAAAAGGACAAGTACTTCCCGTATGATTTTCAAAACCTCAACCGTTTATATCACTAGTTGAGGGAGTATTTGAATTAAAACTTTGTTCACAAATTGTTCATAGTGGTCATCTTCCCGCAACACTCGAAATGGTCATATTTATTTTCAACTTTTCAAAAATAACATTTGATATGCCATTTTTGAGCGGGAGAAAATTGTGTGATAAGAAATATGTTGAGCAAAATGCAAATGAATCATGTACTTCGACTTAACCAACAATTGACGGTACAAAACCGTAGTAACTCGAAAAGACTTGTCTGAACGGGTAATAATTTCAAGCTAGTTCGCTAGTAATGTAAACGTGTCTCGCAAAGGACTTGTCCAAGTAGAAAGTACCATTCGAGACACTCTTGGTAGACATGAACTCGACGGGTATGACAACCTTTCGAGGTTTGTCTACACCTTCAAGGTAGTTATTAGAGCTAGTTGTCACCTAAAAGTCGACAATGTAACTCTTTAACTATGCAACGTAACCGTGTCTCACGGAGGATTGTCTATCTCCGATGGATTAATTCAAAATGTGCGCTCTTTCCTCACTGTGCATTTAAACCATTAAAACTCTTAAGCACATATGGAGGGGAGATTATGCAAAATCCTATCTCTCATAGTGGTTCAAACATGATTTTCATTAACAAACCCTTTGAGAGATACTTCACAACAGTGGTTTTAATGGCAACTTAGGTTAGTCATGGAGTTATAAGGTGACTAAGGTTAGGAATAACCGTCCTATGATCTGCCAGAGCCGGAGGGATCTACCCAAGGACATCACAAATAGCAAGTACTTAGAAGTCCTTAGGTATGATTATAAAAAGGAGAAAATGAGAATCGGAGAAAGAAGGAGTTGAAGAATTAAAAAGAAACGCAAAGAAAAGGGTGAAAAGAAATACCCTCCAAATTATTCAACTTAGGCGCGAACACGGGTTCAATTCATATACTCTTGGTTGTCACTTAGTGACACCGGTATTGAAGATTAAAAGTCGTCATGGACCCGGTGGCGCATGCACTAAACCTTCTTAGCCACTCAAGTTTCTCTCAATGAAGCTTGTTTCATTCTCACGGGGAACCCTCGTAAACTATTGGCTTTCTCTTAGAGATCATTGGTATTGAAGAAGGAGACCTCTCCCTAGTCTCCGCCAGAAAACCAAAACGCACTATGAGTCTAGAGCCACGAGATTCATCAAAAGATATCTTAGGAACACTTGACATTTTATCACATGACGATCAACAAATAAGATCATTAGTGGTTCATATCGAGTCCTTCACGGATCTTAGCAATGCTGTCAGAACATTTATGAGAGGTTCACAACTATGATCCTCGGTGATTGAATGGAAACTCCGCCGTGGTCAACATCAAACAGCCCGACAGCGGTCACTTCGGTAACTCCCGTGGATTACGCGGAGTGTGTCTCAAACGGTCTGATCGTGGGTGATGCTTGGTGTACCTCGACTCATCCGAATCAGATGTACTTTGGTACATCGCGTTATCTCACTTGTGGGACTCCAGTTCAGAACGGCCTTTGTAAGAATTAGAGTTGTGCTTTCACACTATCTTGTTAACACTCTCGAAGTTCAAACTTGTAAGTGCCGTAACACGCTTATTACTAACCGTTTGAAATGTTTTCTTCTTATGGAAGCTCCGGGCGGGATAATCGTCTTGATTCTTCTCATGCTCACGCCAACATCATCACTAATGGAAGTTCTATCCAAAAGCAACACAACAAGAATGATTCTTCGTCAAACCAAAGAATCTACAAAGTTAAAGACTTAAAGAACTTCATCAAGATTGAATTCCAACGCCAAAGAGCGTGTGAGCATGTTGAAGAATGACGTGGAGACATCAAGCAAAAGCGCACTGAGGCGAACTTGATGCGCACAACAACATACTATCACTTTCACCACAAAGAACAATGATCAAAGAACAAAGTTAAAGATGACGTCAAAGCATAACTGCTCAAAGAAAACTATCTCTCTACACTGGGGAGATTGTTCGAATCAAGGCAATTCTTCTCACAAGAAAGAAGAATGTCAGAAGACGTCAGAGCTACTATTACCTCAACGCCTTCACCGTTCATCACCAACACTTGAGGGGGAGATTGTTGGAATCACTCCTAATCCATAATCAAGTGTTAGTGATTAATATGTAATAGTTAGCTTTATTATGGCCTTTATGTTTGTTATTAGCCTTAAGCTTATGTAGAAGGCCCATGAGCTTAGGCCCAAGCCCATAAAGGAAAGGAAGGGAACTAGGAGTGTTGCCCTAGCTTCCCTCCTATAAATACTCTTGTAAACCCTCATTTGAGGGTTGGTTGTTCAAGTTTTTCTTTCACATACATCTTATGCGTAACCGGTCTTAGTATCTCGTGTGTGTGTGTGGTTTTACTTGTTCAATCGCCTTATCTCTTTCTATATTACTTGTGTTTGTAAAACTAGTGACCTAACATGTTGTGCTCAAATCCTATGGATGAGATCCCAATTATCTGACTATGGCTTTGAATTCAACAAAATCCCTCTGTACTGTGATAATAAAAGTGCTATTGCTCTCTCATGCAACAACGTACAACACTCAAGAGCAAAGCACATCGACATTCGACATCATTTCATCAGGGAGCAAGTTGAAAACGGTGTGGTGGAACTTTACTTTATGAGGACCGAATACCGGTTAGCGAGACATCTTCACCAAAGCTCTTCCTAGAGAACGTTTGAGTTTATTCTTCCACGATCGGGTCTTAAGAGCCCACAACCGTAAACACTCAAACGTCTTCAAGAGGAAGAAGAGGAGTAAAGGTTTCCTTCATCTATCCCTCAGTAAATATTTTTTCGAAAAACAAAATACAAAATTATAAAACCTTAAAAAAATCAAATAGAAAAATATAAAACTTTCAAAATCCATAAAAATTTGAAAAATTAGAAAAATCTTCAAAAAATATTGTCATTTTGTCATGTTTCTCTCGATTCGATAATATCTACGGTCTTAATTTTGTCATTCAAAGAATGACACGAGACTTTAGATGTTGTTCGAATTTAAAATAAAAAAAAATCAAAAAATCAAAAAATATTTTTGTGAGAAAGAGAAAATCGTTTATTGTCATTTCAGGCAGTAACCCGCTTTTCAAAGATAGAACAGAGCCATACTTTATCTTGGTTTTTCAAATTTCTTGCTCTGATTCTTTAAACTAATCCTTACTATCTTATGAAAACTAGTTGTTTTGAAAAATAACTCGAACTCTATTTTTGATAATCATCTGGACTTAAAAAGTTTGTCAAAATATCTATCTCTCAATCAACAACTTATGTCATTGATTGAGGGGGAGAATGATTTCAATTAAAAAGTTATTTGTCATACAATTGTTTTCAAAAGATAATCATGCATGTTTATTCAATGGAGTTTAAAGTCTTAAAATCCGATCCTTATCAGATAAAACGCTTTCATAATCAAGTCACAATTCTCCTTAAAAGCTTTCAAAATCAATTTAAATCTCTGAGATCACAAATCTCAAATGATTTGATAATTGTGATCGGGGAGAATTTGTGATTTAAATTGGATTTAAACCGATAATTCGGTAAATGGTTTTATAAGGATGTACAAGCTCTCCTTCTCACATGTGCCAAACGATTTCAAATTTTCCATGCACATGTTGAGGGGAGCATCTATCTTAAACCACAAAGATCTCGAAACGTGATTAATTTATATCAATGTGCGGTTCCTCTTGTATGTGCAAAACTATTTCAAACCTCAAGGCACATATTGAGGGGAGCAAGTTTATGAAAACCTCATCCTTCTCTTATATGCTTTATCTACTTGTTTTGATCGGGGAAGTGATGTTGATATCTTTTAGAAAATGGTAATAAAGGAAGTTAATTCTTTCTCTTGCCTCCGTGTGCAAAACGGTTTCAAACACTTGATGCACATGTTGAGGGGCTCTTGTTCTAAAAATATCAAAAACAATTCGGTACAAAATGCTTTGATAAT
Source organism: Chrysanthemum lavandulifolium (assembly GCA_022545495.1). Lineage (NCBI taxonomy): Eukaryota > Viridiplantae > Streptophyta > Magnoliopsida > Asterales > Asteraceae > Chrysanthemum > Chrysanthemum lavandulifolium. The sequence continues at coordinate 212,480,547 of CM040245.1, forward strand.
ATATCACAAGTATCCGGATTTATTTTCAAATGGTTTTCAATTGGTTCCAATGGCGGATGAACAATACCAAATAGACCGACCAAATTTACTTTATATACGGTGATATAAGGATGATAAGGTTAGGTATTTGTTCCCATGATCCACAGAATCGGAGGGATCTACCGAGGACAATCCACTAGAAAGTGTAGAAGTCCTTAGGTATATTGAAAAAGGAGAAAAATGAGATATGGGAAGAGTGCGGATGAGACCGAGCTAGTCTTGGAATAAACCCAACAAGGTTCTAGCTATGAAGTCTCGGTAAGCAATGAAGGGTTGAAGAATGAAAAGAATTGAATGAGAAAGGGTGAAAACAAATAGCCTCCAATTATTCAACCTTAGGGCGTAAACCGGGTTCAATTCATTTGCTCTTGGTGGTTACCAAGGTAACATCGGTATTGAAGACAGAAGTCATGGACCCAAAGGACGCACCGCACTTCAACTTCCCAAACCACTCAAGTTCCTCTTAAAAGGACTTGTTTCATTCTCACGGGAACCAACATTATCTATCGACTTTCTCTTAGAGATTGTTGATATTGAAAAGGAGACCTCTCCCTAGTCTCCGATATAGGATCCAAATATGCACAAATTGAGTCTAGAGCCACGAGATCTTCAATAAATCTCATTAGGACACTTTCAATGAAGACTCTCTGCTTTCACACAATGTGGAAGAGATTATATCTTGAGTCATCGCATTATCCTTGTGGTATTGCTAGAACATCCGAGTGATATGCAAACATATTCGTAATGAAGATGGAAAGCCTTCGAGCCAACATCTAACAAGCTCTGGTAGGTGGCATGTGAGATCTATTCAATAGATCAACCATGTGACAACCGAATATAAACAATGGGGCGATTCAATCTTTTGAATCAATCACGGTTCGGGTTATGGATTGACGGATACCTTTGAAAAAGCGGTCTTTGTGCTTAAAACTCTTTTCTTTAGCACTTCGACCGTGTACGAATATTTCAAATCAAAAGGTGTTTATGATTGATAATTGATTTTCATTAAAACCTTCATTGTATTCCAAAACAATTTCTATTGTGCGATACACGATTGTTTTCAAATCTCTTTTCATCAATCGGTGAATCTCTATTCATTGGCTCACTCACTCCGTGTTGTCTTCTTTGAGACGTTCGGTTTGAGAACGACTAGAGTAGTTGCAAAACCCCATCAAGGAAATTCTTCGAATTATACCGATCACGGCGGTACTTGTCTTGATGAGCGGGAACCGTGGGCGTGTACCTCAATTCAACGAAGTGATCAAAGACACTTTCGTGTGCTTTATTGCTAAATGTTTTATGCGAGTACGCCCACGTTTGCGGTGATCGAGAATGATGCGGTCAATCTAAAGCCGCATGCTCACTCAACACATTCATCTATTAAGAAATCATGATTAGTGCATCAATGACTCGATATTTTCACTCCATGCCTCGCTACTGCCGCCAATATCATGAATCAACGAAAGCTTCCGCTACTCGATGAGAATATATCATGTTCGAATGTGAGCATGTCGGTCCGAAAGTCACAACATCACATAATACCAACACCACAATGGATATCTCATAGATTTCTTGTCACCGATGATCTCAAAAGTCGGCTCAAAATTATTATCACGTGGATCAAGTAAAAGACCTCCACTTGGATTAACCAAACATGCAATGAGAAGAATTGATGACTATGAGCTTCCGAGCAAAGTACTACATCAAGAATGCAAGAACAATTTTTAATGTAATATCTGTTTGTATTCAATGTAATTTTAGTATATGTTTGAGGTGACCTCCCTTAGGGGGAGATTGTTAGGATTTAGTAAATCCAGTTATTAAAGAGTCGGTCACCTCAAGTATATTTAATCATTAGAAAGCTCGTAGTCGTAGATTATTATAAGTTAAGTAGTATTTAGTTTAAGTAACACCGTGGAGGACATACGGGTCTTTACCCACTGTATGCCTGATCCACAGCCCGATAGGTGGCGATTTATGTAAAGACTATAAATACTCTCACCTTCCAAGGTAGAGTTGGAGCTCATAATAAGACTTTTCTTTCTCTCACTAAAGTTCCTTAAACCTCTAACTTTCTCTAGAATCATATTAGGCGCCTATTTGATCTTATGGTTTAGTGTGTTTATGAAAACCAATATGTTACAGAAACCCCCGAAGGCCCATTGAAGTTGAAAGGCCTATCTAATTCCTCGAGGAATCCCATGGTTTGAATACTCCGGGGCCACGAGGAAGCAAGCCACCAGAACTCTTTAAAGAAAAGGATAAAGGCAAAAGACCCGCATCGAGAAAGCCGGCGGAAAAAAAGAGTGTCAGCAATAGACAAACCAGTGGTAGTATAAGTCGCGTACCACTGCTAATGTACTTGTCACTGCTAGTATGATTGTGTGGGATGAATATGTAATATTCTAGAATGTCTTCGGTAGGATGTTTTGTATTAGATAAGTATGGTAAGTATATTTATCTTGTACAGTACTTAGTTTATTTTGTAAAGGACTCCTTAGCCTATTAAAGGAGGTCCTAGGTTTGAGTTAGATATAAGTTTGGGTGATATCTAGAGTCGATACACTTCAAGGTTGTAAACCCCAATACTATTCAGCGTATTCGTGTATTAACAACATATCGAGGTGTTTAGTGAGAATAACTGTTCGTTAATTATTATTCTTCTTAAGGAGTAATAGGTTGTGTTCATTTAGTCAGCTTCTATAGTAGATCCTTCGCTAAACTGGGATCAAAAACAGATTTTTATGTCAATGGACGAAACAATTTTAAAGACCATCACTTATTCTAAAAACATCAACATCTTCACTTGGATAGAAGCACATAACGGTATCAGGTCATTAGATGTGTAGAGTTACATTCGTTTAAGTGGATTATTTTGAGCTTTATGCGACATTTGTAAACATAAAAAAAAATGCTACACTGCTTTTATGCTCGATTACTTAAATTAAATATCTCGAATTAATAAATGAATTGATTGTATATTTACAACTGCTAGTTGTTTTTTACTACTGCTATTGTGGGGCTGAACAGGGACATAGTCGTTTACCACTGCTTGTAGTAAACTTACAACTGCTAGTTAATTTGTACTAGTGTTGAATGTAAAACCTGTATTTTTGGAAGTGTGCATTGTCCCAAGTTGGTAGTTATTAGTAGCTTGTAGAATACGAAATGTATGTCTAGAAGGAGTCGTGGGTTTATAAAAGTAGTCCGTAGGGAAAACAAGTTGCCCTAAGAATAAAGTAGGTTGCCAAAATTATTTTGGGTAACAACTGCTTGTTGCCTAGATTACAAAAATGGATAATGGGATAACAGAAGAGATGAAATAGTAAATATGTTGACATAAAACGTTTGATACAGACAACCAACTACATATTACGATTACTACATGGTTATAACTTTAATTGTTACATATTATATAACCACTTGATTGATAACATTCATCGACTACGAAAAATCTAAACAGTCTAATGCTTCCTTCCCACACGACGTCAGTACTAAAACCACAAACCTTCATTCCCATTTAGCATGATCCATAACTTCAAATTTAACAAACTGTTGAAAATGGCATTGATATATCAATAACCAAATCAAGTGATAATGTTTAAAAGGAACATGAATATAATGGTAATTTATAAATAAAACATACTATAGACAAAGACGGTGCATATGATTTAACAAAGAAGAGATTCTTTGTATGGGCGATGTAGAAAGATCCGTATCTCCTAACATTCCCATGTTGACAAATAATTCAAGTTCTTTGTTGTACATGAATAGCGAGTGACCCAAATGGTTACCGATGTACGCTTCCACTATTGAGCTCGATCCTTTGTAAACCCAAGCAAACGAACATATAATAGGGTGGGGATGGCAAAGACGATTCTAAATGATCTTATGGAAAAACCATTCACGTCCAACAACCATCCACAAAACAATGGCATATCGTCATCAATGATCATACCGAAATCACTAGAGGGTTCCAAGATCGAAACATAGAATGGAAATGGGAGTTCATTTTTAAAATCTGCGGTTGGTCTATAACTTTAAATTGTTTGGTTACCAAATCAAATGAAATCAACATATAAATCTTATGCGTAACACCGTCCTCATTAGTTAACTTTTCACTCCCAGTCCAATAGATAAAATGACCTACAACTCCACGACTTTGACGTTTCAATTTGATAGTTTCATGAGGGGTGGAAATTTTCAAGGCATGTCCCTTTAACGAGTTGAAAGAAAAGACAGACACATACCGAAACCACTTTGGAAAACAGGATAGGAGACCTTCACGATCGTCGGGTCAAGAGTGTCCGGACGGACGGCAAAACCAAAACAAATCTTTTTACATTCAATTTGATGCGTGTAAAACGGGACATGTATTGCAAGTGATTTTTGGATTGTCGGGTTCCAAATAACAGACATTAGATTAGGGCCATAAACAAAACACGAAAGACCATTAGAATTGCCAACTGCAATCATAGATGAAAGCATTAAATCTGTATGAAGTACCATAGCGGTCAACTATTCATTAAAAGCTAACATAAAACCTTTGTGACCCTGATCAAATGTTAGCATAAAAAAACACTCATCGTTATGACGAACACCGTAATTAAAGATGAAGAAACCACAATCTATACTAGACTTCCATAACTTACAAACACTACGTAGCTGGAGTATAGAATTAGGAGGTAGCCTGCGAATGATATCCAGTTGAACATCCAGTAGGATATAGTCGGACATTTTGTTAAACAAAAGCAGAAAGATTGGGATAAAGATATGAAGTGAATAGAGTAAAAGAAGAAAGAAAGATTTTGTTAAACAAATTAAGACAAATTTGTATTGAATAAAGGGATTGGGAAAAGAAGACATTTAAGCACATGTACCGTAATGTACTATAGGGCAACCAAATATTAAATTATGCTATATACCAAAAATTAATAAAGTATACATAACCCATAATATATAGAAGTGGTTTGCAAAGCATAGGCCTTTTTGTATATGTGCACGGGTATTAACTAAAGAAATGCCGTTGAGTTAAAAAAATATTATAATAATTGACTAATATATAATAGAAGTAAAAATACCTACAGTATACGTTGAAAGAAAAATACTTCACATGTCAACATTAGACAATAATTATGGGTCAAACGGACGTTAAGGATTGTACCTTGAATGACCGCTATCAAATTATGTATTCAACCTTGTGCTTCCAGAAGTATTCAAGCATCCGTTCACGGTAAGCTAAAGTTGTTTGAAGAGAGTCGTCTACTTCTAGAGGCTGGTTACGGAGCAATCTGTATAAAATAATGCACACCTGTACTCCGCAGTCACCATACAACTCGATTGTTCGGTACTTTTGGACACTTGTATGTGATTTTATAATCCCACGGTGATATGCCCTTACTATGCGGTACCCAAAGATTTGTTAGGTACAATTTAATGCGTGTTTGTAACTTTCTCTTGGAACCTCGCAACCACCGTTCACCTCCCGAGGATGACCCAAGAGAGTCATAAATGTAAACTACTCCGGTGTGGATATGGAGCTCACAGAGTACATGTGTTACGTATTTTCATTCATGGGAAAATAAACCCGATATATAAAACAAATGCGAGGATATTATAAGTTGTTTATAATAGTAGTGGTATCTCATCTGGTGAAGAGTCCTTAAAATGACCTTTGCAACATCTCGCCAAGCCACAAGGTATGTTGTGCCATCCGAATAAGTGGTAGGCATGTTGCCACCTAGGATTTGATTGCGAAAGTACACCCCGCCAAAGCCCAATCTGCATCACCGGTCTAAACAACCACATCAATTCAACCCATGCATCCAAGTCTTGCGGACATATAAAGCAAATCAAAGCGTAAACATTCGGTTCATAAGTAACAAAACGAAATAATAAAAAGTGTAGTAGACCAGCTAGGCATCATGTTTACTCACTAACTCATTAAGCCACCCACCGGCAGCATTCTTCAACACATGCCAAGGCTACCTAAAATCCCTATAAGCAATAACCGCACCGAGCCCCAAGGAAACCTATAAAGTAATGGTTCTTTAAGCTTCAAATACTTGCGAAGGTAATCGAGAACGATAACCTTCTTCATGTTGCATTTCGGTTTCTTAAAAGTTCCTAAAAATAAATATATTCAATAACATACACCCAATGATAATGATGTTAATGGATTAACAAACAAAACCTACATCTACAAACGGTTCAATTATGGGCGAATAGAAGTGACTAATCGGACACGTTACGGGGTTTCTAGATGTTTCGAAAACAAAGTTTAAAAATAAGCGAGAAAAAAAGTATTCATTTCGATTTACAATTTAATAAGGTGTTGTACATCCGAAATGGAAGCCGGATAATAGCCTCGTTAATGACACCACGTGATCTTGTAAGGCGGCAAGGAGTAGTGATTTTTTGATACCTATTTGCCGAATTGAGACCCAAGCAACCTCGCGTAAGTTTGTACAATGCACCTTCTTTTCTGAGGTTGTCATTCAATTTTACTCTCTTTCTTTGTTCGTATTCATATCGGAGAAAGATCTTCCAACAGAGGTTTGTCATTAGGACCTACAACATTTGCAAATGACAACGTGTTGGGTTTAACACGAGATTCGGGGCTTGACATCTTTCTTTGTTGGTGTATCTTCTAGGCTAACCACAGCAACATCATTGTTACTGGATTCAAGGCCAAAAAATGATTTTTGGTCAACCACATCCCCTTGTTGATCATCACAATCCATTAAATCTAAAGACGGAAGACACAATTTTGTATCGACGCTTTTGTTGACATTATCTTGGGAGGAAACAGGTCCCAACATAGGTGTGTCATTTTGGCCAACCACATTTACATATGGCAGGTTGTTGTCTTTAAACTGAGATTTGAGAATATAGTATGTTACAAAACAACACATTAAAATATTTTATTTATCGGCGATGTTTCTCGAGAATGTAGATACCTCATGAGCTTTGTTGGTGGGTGTTCCTACTTACATACGCACACAAACAATATTGCTAACGAGTTCAGTTGGCAAGCCAATTGTTTCGAACCACATCTTCTTTGCTCGTTATCACAATCCAAAGGCATCTACGAATTATCACCCAAAAATTTTCATCGTTTATGTTAGGCGACCAATCATTATCACAATCCGGTTCCCTTTGAATTTTAAATATATATACATAAGTAGGGACGTATGCTATAGTGATATTTAAAATAATCGAAATATAACGTACAATAATGCGGTCACGGGTATTTTATTTTCCTCGTTAGGTGCAACTGGTGGAAGTTGAGTACTACTTTCACCTCCATATTCCATAATAGGACATTTTTGGGTCATGGCACAAGCTTCAACAAGAATACCAAGGTTACATGGTTGCGTTTCTTTAAGCCCATCATCATTGTCAATGTCCGTTGCATGGTCCGCATGGACAGCCTTATCCCCGTTAGGGCCTACAATATGAGACGACGTGGCTCAGACGACCAATGTTTGATATAAGTGTGGACACGAATGATTATTTGAGTTTGGTATAAACATTAGAGGTAAACCGAAAAGTAAATACAAACCTTCGGATCATCGGAGTAACGCTGTGGTCGTTTGTGGTGGCACAACTTTTAGATTGTTCGGGATCAACAAGAAGATCATTATTAAGACCCAATAGTTCTCAGTACTTTTGAAAGTCGCTTTTCACGCTCATAAACACATCAAGTATAAACGGTGTGTTTTGACCGAATGAATGCCATTTTCTATCATCAAAACTTTTTTCCAAATCCAAGAACTCACGAAATAGACCCCGTCGAATGAGTAGTTCCGTTTGTGAAACATTTAAATTGAAATCGCCCCAAGCACAAGTTTAAATTGAAATCGTCCGTGAATTCATCCGAATGCTTTGCGCTTGTCACCATAGTCTCGCTCGAAGCGCACAAACCATCTATAAATTGGGCCGGCAATACCACGGTTGCTTCATTTCACTTGTGTTGCGAAAGTTCAAGAATGGGAGTTGAATCCTAACAACAAAAAATTAAAATTACCGATATATCATGAACAAATTCAGGTACAAGTTAGTGGTCAAGAATGTAAGATGTGTGATGCATACCGGTCCAAAGAGGTTACAACAATCCGCTTTACGAAACTTTGAAAGTCCCGACCAAGCAAGACCACGTGGAATGACCTTATTGTCTTTCACCCACCAAAGTGAGCTTTTAGGATAAGTCTCCAAAATCCAAATCTGAATAGCCACAACCGACATCTTTAAAGCGTGTACTTATGCGACTATCTTCTTTGAAAATGTTTCAAGGTTTACCAAAGTAAAGGTAACTTGTTTAGATAAAACAATACCTTTATGGTTACAATTTAAAAATAAATCACAAACTAAAATGTGTTATAACATTTTGTAATCTAAATTACAGTAACTTTTATTTTACTTGTATACGTAACAAAACACCAAAGATTTCATAACAATAAAACAACAACATTAATTTTAGGTACTTTTGAAATGAATAAGTAATAGCACAACAAAATAGAATCAAAAGCTTTTAATAACCTTTGTTTTGTAAAGAAATATGTTATCAAATCTAGACATTCATACATTAGTACGACCATCGAGAATTCTAACCTTGAAAGCCCAAGCGAACCCGTATAGATTGTATGTGGCATCGAACTTTGGATTTTTTTCAATTTTAACAGATGATCTTTTACATTAATATGAACAATATTGATGATCCTTTGATAAAATTTATGCCACATATATTCACCCCAAGGAAATACATTCCGTGCTTGAAAATCATCAACTAAGGACGATGAAGTGATTATGGATGCAATTCACCTTCTTTTCCCATAAACACCATTTCTGCTGACTACCAAACAGACACACCTAACAAAGATCCTCATAAGAAACAGATAACCACCTTTTCCCATCCTTTTTCCGTCATTAACAAGTTCCAAAAGATCAATTGCATGTACATTTGTTATACCACTACTCTTTTTTCGGAAATACACGATCGAAAAATCGCTAGATCGTTTAATCGCTTTGAAACTTTGCCAAATCGAAACCACATTATCGGACAAAATGTTTTTCGCCAAACCTAACGAATTATCCCCAATTTGGAATTTTAGTGGAGGGAATCGGAGGAGATGTTAGAAACATATACCGTGTTGCAAAACATAATGCATCGTAAGGCGCTATTCTCGCACAACTTTATATCCAACCATGGACCAAATATCGTTTTACTCGAACAACCTTCGCGGTTTTCATTCTTAGACAAACAGAGTTTAATATCTGGCAAGAACTTCAATGTAGAACGGATCGCGATTTTACAATTGTACAACTTTAATTTTGTCATATGGAATTATACAAGAAAATTAATTAGGGTTTAGAGGGTTTTGTGAATAAGATGTGGTTTGTGAGTGTGTGCGTGATGTAGAAGACGTTTAATTGTAGAAGTGTTAGAAATTGTACAAGAAGATGTTTGATTGTGTGTGCTGTGATGTTGTGTGTTATTATTATTAGTTTTATAATACAACCCGTGAAAATGACCATATTATCCTCGTGTATAAATACAAGTTGCCCAATATTATATAGTTGCTCGAAAATACAATTTGGTTGCCCAAAAACAATACCTTACAATACATGACATATACTCTCAAAATACGTACTTCGGTCGTACCTTTGTCGGACACGTGGCAACCCATGAAATTACCACCGACCATGAATTATTTGGCACAATGATCACAATTAATGCAATCCACCGACCACTTTAAGATAAAAATAGTATGAGGTTTTTTAATTGTAGTGGTACTAGATATTCAATAACCAATCAATGAGTAAATAATAACCAATCAATGAGTAAACAATGATGGAACATCAAAACAAAGTCGGTTACCCTTAATTCGGGTTATCATGTAGAAACTTTATTAAATTCTCTTGTTCTTGACTTCAAACTCAAACACCAATAAAACCAAAATACTCGACTAGCAAACACTCAACATGCAACAAAGAATTCAAAACCAGATTCTATTTTGTCGTACCCAATGTCCTTACATCATACAACCAACCCACATGACCAAAGATCTCATTCGAACAATAAAACAAGCAACATTAAACGAAAAAGATAGCGAGATAAACAATCCTTATTCAAACATTACTAACTTTCCATCATTTTAAAACTTATTAACAAAGGTAGCAAAGAACAACCAAAACTAACCGAGGAGAAAAAGAAAAGACAAGCTGAAGTTCTGGAATCTGCAAAGTTTTACACTGATGAAGACTGGGATTCTATCAGAGCTACATTGGAAGTTAATAGAGACATCCTACCAGACATTAGATGCAAGAAAGATGGTGGAGATGATCAATGAGAAGAAGAAGCTTCTTAGGAGTAGAGGCGAGAGAGAGAGAATGCACATCCTTTGACTAAAGGGAAAAAATGGAATATATGATCAACTATATAAAAGTCAAGGTCATCCCTAGAAAATAACTTAGTTAAGGAAGCTAAAAGTCAAGATCTCAAGGCTAAATTTGAAAATGTGGTCAAGCAAGATCTTCAACCTAAAGAAGCTAAAAGGCAAAAGACTACAGAGGTTAAAGAAGTAGTCGCTATTCCGGAGGTTGAAAAGGCTATCAATCGAAAAGACAAGAAGGAGGAAGAGCCAGAAGAACCCTGTGAAACTAGTGCTTAAGTGGACTAGAAGGAAGTCCACTACAAAGAAGTCTGTGAAGAAGAAAGATAAATCTGAGGCTAAAGAGGAAGTGTAAGCCTACATGAAAGACAAGGTTGATGAACCTTCATCTAAAGAATTCACTATGGGTTCCATTCCTAAAGGTCCAGCACCTGCGTCTAAGATAGCCAATATTCAGATCATCAAAATAGGGAAAAAGGGGGTCTATCAGATTGTAAGGAAAAATACACTGACAATATATATGTAAATTTTTCTGCCTTGTTAAGTGATTTTTCCAGGGAAGATTTGAAGACAATACCAGTTGATAATAGAGAAGCATGGTGATCAAAGGCATGAGGAAGAATTTGAAAGATTCCTCTGGGGAGATTTGAAAACTATGTTTTAGGCACCAGATGCAGATGATGAGATCTGGAAGTTGGTTAATCAAGAAGAAGTCATCAGATGGAGATATTTCCATACATGTCATGTTCATTGTTTGGAATTAGAAACTTTAATTGTTTATATGCTAATGTATGGATTATCCACTTCAAAAAGAATCATAGGAAATGCTTAATAAGAAGTTGCTTGGTGAGGTAAAAGATAATGCTTGTTATCAATCGTTGAAATTGATTGAATCAAAAGCTCAACAACCATAGTTTTTAAAAGTGTTTGAAAGAATTTTCTAAAGTTTTGTTGAGTTTATATTTAAAAGGTTGATAGAAACAAATGGTTTTGAGGAAGTTTCACTTGGTGAAGGTGCACAAAGGTTGGGTTTTGGTTCACGACAGAATTATTCTAAGTATGGAACCACTTCCAATACATCAAATACCACGACTAGAAGGAATGAATCCACTACTCAAGACAAACAAATGCTAGTAGAAGTCTCAAACCATCGCTAGTATGATTGTGTCGCTTAACTTGTAATATTCTAGAATGTCTTAGGTAGGACGCTTTGTATTTAGATAAGTATGGTAAGTATAGTTATCTAGTAGGATACGTAATGTATATTGTGAAAGACTCCTTAGCCTATAAAAGGAGGTCCTAGGTTAGAGTTAGATATACGTATTGGTTATATCTAAGAGCCAATACACTTCAAGGTTGTAAACCCTAATACCATTCAGAGTATTCCTATATTAATATATTGAGGTGTTTAGTGATAATCATCGTTATTCTTCTTAAGGTTAAACATTAAATTCCGCGTAGTGTTTAACAGTTTATATTCGTTTAAGTCAGCTTCTATATAAGACCGTTTGCTCAACTGGATCAACAAGTGGTATCAAAGCTTGTGATATAGAAGCTGTGATCAAGAAGAATTTGTGTTTGATTCAGATTTGTTCAAATTCAACTTGGTCAAGATGTCTGACGAAACTCACATGGTTACTGCCTCCAAGGTGCCCATGCTAAATCAGGGAGAGTATGAGGTTTGGAAGATGCAGATGAGGCAATACATTCGCATGATTGACTACAAAATTTGGGAGGTCATTAAGAAGGGTAAATCTTTACCCAAGATTGGTGTTGATGGTAAAGAGCTTGGAATTGTTAGTTAAATTGATAAGGCTCAAAGGAAGCTAGAGATCAAGGCTTATTGTATTCTCAGTATGGGAATACCTAATGAGTATTCATTGGACTTTCAGGAGTATGAGACTACCAAGGATTTGATGGATGCCATTGAACAAAGATTTGCTGGTAATGATGCTACCAGAAAATCAAGGAAGAATATGCTTAAGCATCAGCTTGAAAACTTCACTGCTCTCAGTGGAGAAAATCTTGATGAAACTTACAACATACTTCAGAAGCTCATCAGTCATTTGAAATTGGTGGACTATAAAGTTCCTCAAGAAGACATCAACCTCAAATTCATTAGAAGCTTGTCACCTGAATGGGCAATGCATACAATTGTTTGGAGAAACAAAGATGATTTTGAAAAGATGACCTTGGATAATCTTTACAACAACTTAAAGGTTTAGGAGTCTGAGAAGAACATTGCTAGCTCATCCTCTTCTACTTAGAACATTGCTTTTGTGTCTACCAACAATAGGAGCACTCAGGAAACTACCACTACTACCTATGAAGTTTCCACTGCTAATACTAATGTTTCCACTACTGGCGACAACATTAGTGTTGTCGCTATTTGTGCTTTTCTAGCTGATCTCACAACCAGTGTAACATTGCTGAACCAAGATTTGGATCAAATTAATCCTGATGATCTTGAAGAAATCAATCTTCGCAAGCGTATGGCGATGCTCACCTTGCAAGCCAGGAGATTTTTGAGGAGGACCGGTAGAGATCAAGTACAATGGTCAAAGAAAAGTCGGGTTTGGAAAAAGTAAGATGGAGTGCTACAACTGTAAAAAGAAGCGACATTTTGCAAGGGAATGTAGGGCTCCAAAAAGGATTGGTGAAAACTTCAGGAAGGCAAATGAAGATTTAAAGCCTTCTTCAGCATTGGTGGCTCATAATGGACTTGGTGACTATGACTGGAGTGACCAGATTGAAGAAGGACCGAATGATGCTTTTCTTGCAAGTGAAGCTTCTAAAGTGCAAAACTTTTCACTCATGGCCTATGCTTCATCATCATGTGGTTATGATTCTAAGGTATCAAATAGATCAAAAAATTATGTTTGTTCTTATAAATCTTGTCAGGATACCTTGGAAGGTCTCAAAGTTGTGGTAGAGAGTCTTAGAAAAGAAGTTGAAAGACTTGAATTAGATAACTTAGGTTACAGAGTTGACTTCAAAATGTAGAAGAAAACTTAGGTTTTGTAACAAGTGTGAGTTTGAATATGTTGATAAGATAAACATTCTAGGTGGAGAGATTGACATTAGAGATAGAGAAATAAAGGTGCTTAAACAGAAACTTGAAGAAGCTGAAAGTGTAAAACAAGAGGCCCTAGATGACAAAGAGAAACACGAAGTTAGGGTTGAAAACTTACTTTTGCTTCTGAGGCAGTGAATAAATCAATTGGATGTCAATTATTGAAAAAGGGTTCTGGAATAGGGTACAATGATGTGCCACCACCCATGATGATGAAACATGCACCACCTGGAACAGAGTTGTGTTTCAGTAATGAGTTTAGCTTTAACAAACCTGTAAGTGAAAATAGTAATTTTGAGTCACCTAAGGTAGTGTCTGATAGGTCATCTGATGGCCCAATCATTGAAGATTAGGAGTCAGATACTGAGGAAGAGAGGTCTGAGTTAACACAGTCTGAAAAGTTAGAAAACATTAAAATTGTTGATTCAAAACAAGCTAACTTAGTGAAGCCTAGATTTGGAGCACAAATCTCTTAGAAAATTGTTGAGTATAATGAGATTCCTAGAGAACAAATGAAAAGATACAAACCTAGGAAATCAAAGAAACTTTAATGGCTTAATCTCAAACAAATTAGGGATGAGTTTAAGTGTTAAAAGGCTTGTTTTAAATGTGGTAGTTTTGAGCATCTACAGAAACCAGAATAAAAATCAACCACCGCTTTGGAACCAATGGAGAAGGGTAAATCATCAAAATTTTCAAAGAAAACAATCCTCATCCTAACAAAAACATGGTTCCAAGAGAAAGCTAATGAGAAACGAACAACTAAATCTATAATCACCGATGCACCAAAAGGAGTTCCAACCACTAGATCAAAACTGCTTTCATCGCTAAGCAAAATGATTCCACCGCTAAGCAAAATGTTACCACCGCTAAGGCAAAAGAAGATTTATTTACAATGCCTCAGGTAATAACTGATACAGTGGTTGGAAGCCATTTTATGTCAGAAAGGCCTCGCCTAGCTAGCAATGGAAACCAAAAACAAAAGTTTTACACAATGCCAGTAGTGCATCAATGGACTTAAAGAAATTGACTATGTTGATGCACATGGCAGACCCAAGTCAGTATTGGCTTGGGTCCACAAAAGAAACTAATCAGTTTACTTTCATGTGCAAGGCAATCTACAGGATGAGCTAAAGGATAAAGGAATATTTGACAGTGGTTGCTCTGGGCACATGACATGGGATGAGAGCAACCTTGAGGATTTTGAAGCTTTTGATGGAGGTTATGTGGCTTTTACTAACCGTTTGAAATGTTTTCTTATGGAAGCTCTTGCGGGATAATCGTCTTGATTCTTCTCATGCTCACGCCAACATCATCACTAATGGAAGTTCTATCCAAAAGCAACACAACAATGTAATGATTCTTCGTCAAACCAAAGAATCTACAAAGTTAAAGACTTAAAGAACTTCATCAAGATTGAATTCCAACGTCAAAGAGCGTGTGAGCATGTTGAAGAATGACGGAGACATCAAGCAAACAAGAGCACTGAAGCGCACTTGATGCGATAACAACATACTATCACTTTCACCATAAAGAACAATGATCAAAGAACAAAGTTAAAGATGACGTCAAAGCATAATCGCTCAAAGAAAACTATCTCTACACCGGGAGATTGTTCAATCAAGGCAATTCTTCTCACAAGAAAGAAGAATGTCGAAGATCGCCGAGCTACTATTACCTCAACGCTTCATCGCTCATCACCAACACTTGAGGGAGATTGTTGGAATCACTCCTAATCCATAATCAAGTGTTAGTGATTAATATGTAATAGTTAGCTTTATTATGGCCTTTATGTTTGTTATTAGCCTTAAGCTTATGTAAGGCTCATGAGCTTAGGCCCAAGCCCATAAAGGAAAGGAAGGGAACCAGGAGTGTCGCCCTAGCTTCCTCCTATAAATACTTTGTAAACCCTCATTTGAGGTTGGTTGTTCAAGTTTTCTTTCACATACATCTTATGCGAACCGGTCTTAGTATCTCGTGTGTGTGTGTGGTTTTACTTGTTCAATCGCCTTATCTCTTTCTATATTACTTGTGTTTGTAAAACTAGCGACCTAACATGTTGTGCTCAAACCTATGGATGAGATCCCAATTATCTCGACTATGGCTTTGAATTCAACAAAATCCTCTGCATCGTGATAATAAAGTGCTATTGCTCTCATGCAACAACGCACAACACTCAAGAGCAAAGCACATCGACATTCGACATCATTTCATCGTGAGCAAGTTGAAAACGGTGGTGGAACTTTACTTTGCGAGGACCGAATACCGCTTAGCGAGACATCTTCACCAAAGCTCTTCCTAGAGAACGTTTGAGTTTATTCTTCCACGATGGTCTTAAGAGCCCACAACCAAACACTCAAACGCCTTCAAGAGGAAGAAGAGGAGTAAAGGTTTCCTTCATCTATCCCTCAGTAAATATTTTTTCGAAAACAAAATACAAAATTATAAAACCTTAAAAAATCAAATAGAAAAATATAAAACTTTCAAAATCCTTAAAATTTGAAAAATTAGAAAATCTTCAAAAATATTGTCATTTTGTCATGTTTCTCTCGATTCGATAATATCTACGGTCTTAATTTTTTCATTCAAATAATGACACGAGACTTTAGATGTTGTTCGAATTTAAAATAAAAAAAAAATCAAAAAATCAAAAAATATTTTTGGGAGAAAGAGAAAAATGGTTTATTGTCATTTCAGGCAATAACCCGCTTTTCAAAGATAGAACAGAGCCATACTTTATCTTGGTTTTTCAAATTTCTTGCTCTGATTCTTTAAACTAATCCTTACTATCTTATGAAAACTAGTTGTTTTGAAAAATAACTCGAACTCTATTTTTGATAATCATCCGGACTTAAAAAGTTTGTCAAAATATCTATCTCTCAATCAACAACTTATGTCATTGATTGAGGGGAGAATGATTTCAATTAAATCAAAAGTTATTTGTCATACAATTGTTTTCAAAAGATAATCATGCATGTTTATTCAATGGAGTTTAAAGTCTTAAAATCGATCCTTATCGATAAAACTCTTTCATAATCATGTCACAATTCTCCTTAAAAGCTTTCAAAATCAATTTAAATTCAGAGATCACAAATCTCAAATGATTTGATAATTGTGATCGGGGAGAATTTGTGATTTAAATTGGATTTAAACCGATAATTCGGTAAATGGTTTTATAAGGATGTACAAGCTCTCCTTCTCACATGTGCCAAACGATTTCAAATTTTCCATGCACATGTTGAGGGGGAGCATCTATCTTAAACCACAAAGATCGAAACGTGATTAATTTATATCAATGTGCGTGTTCCTCTTGTATGTGCAAAACTATTTCAAACCTCAAGGCACATATTGAGGGGAGCAAGTTTATGAAAACCTCATCCTTCTCTTATATGCTTTATCTACTTGTTTTGATCGTGGAAGTGATGTTGATATCTTTTAGAAAATGGTAATAAAGGAAGTTAATTCTTTCTCTTGCCTCCGTGTGCAAAACGGTTTCAAACACTTGATGCACATGTTGAGGGGAGCTCTTGTTCTAAAAATATCAAAACAATTCGGTACAAAATGCTTTGATAATATATCACAAGTATCCGGATTGATTTTCAAATGGTTTTCAATTGGTTCCAATGGCGATGAACAATACCAAATAGACCGACCAAATTTACTTTATGTACGGTGATATAAGGATGATAAGGTTAGGTATTTGTTCCCATGATCCGCCGAACCGGAGGGATCTACCTGTGGACAATCCACTAGAAAGTGTAGAAGTCCTTAGGTATATTGAAAAAGGAGAAAATGAGATATGGGAAGAGTGCGGATCGAGACCGAGCTAGTACCGAATAAACCCAACAAGGTTCTAGCTATGAAGTCTCGGTAAGCATCAAGGGGTGAAGAATGAAAAGAATTGAATGAGAAAGGGTGAAAACAAATAGCCCTCCAATTATTCAACCTTAGGGCGTAAACCGGGGTTCAATTCATTTGTTACCGGTGGTTACCAAGGTAACATCGGTGATTGAAGATGTGAAGTCATGGACCCAAAGGACGACCGCACTTCAACTTCCCAAACCACTCAAGTTCCTCTTAAAAGGACTTGTTTCATTCTCACGGGGAACCAACATTATCTATCGACTTTCTCTTAGAGATTGTTGATATTGAAAAAGGAGACCCTCTCCCTAGTCTCCGATATAGGATCCAAATATGCACAAATTGAGTCTAGAGCCACGAGATCTTCAATAAATCTCATTAGGACACTTTCAATGAAGACTCTCTGTTTCACACAATGTGGAAAGAGAGATTATATCTTGAGTCATACGCATTATCCTTGTGGTATTGCTAGAACATCTGAGTGATATGCAAACATATTCGTAATGAAGATGGAAAGCCTCGAGCCAACATCTAACAAGCTCCCGGTAGGTGGCATGTGAGATCTATTCAATAGATCAACCATGTGACAACTGAATATAAACAATGGGGCGATTCAATCTTTGAATCAATCTCGGTTCGAGTTATGGATTGATTTGATACCTTTGAAAAACGGGTCTTTGTGCTTAAAAACTCTTTTCTTTAGCACTTCGACCGCGGTACGAATATTTCAAATCAAAAGGTGTTTATGATTGATAATTGATTTTCATTAAAACCTTCATTGTATTCCAAAACAATTTCTATTGTGCGATACACGATTGTTTTTCAAATCTCTTTTCATCAATCGGTGAATCTCATTCATTGGCTCACTCACTCCGTGTTGTCTTCTTTGAGACGCTCCGTTTGAGAACAATAGAGTAGCCGCAAAACCCCGTCAAGGAAATTCTTCGTAATTATACCGATCACAAAAGATTTGTAATCGATGAACGGGAACCGTGGGCGTGTACCTCAATTCAACGAAAGTGATCAAAGACACTTTCGTGCTTTATTGCTAAATGTTTTATGCGTGCACGCCCCACGCTTGCGGTGATCGTAATGATGCGGTCAATCTAAAGCCGCATGCTCACTCAACACATTCATCTATTAAGAAATCATGATTAGTGCATCAATGACTCGATATTTTCACCCATGCCTCGCCACGCTGCCGCCAATATCATGAATCAACGAAAGCTTCCGCTACTCGATGAGAATATATCATGTTCTAGAATGTGAGCATGTCGGTCCGAAAGTCACAACATCACATAATACCAACACCACAATGGATATCTCATAGATTTCTTGTCACCGATGATCTCAAAAGTCGGCTCAAAATTATTATCACGTGGATCAAGAAAAGACCTCCACTTGATTAACCAAACATGCAATGAGAAGAATTGATGACTACGAGCTTCCGAGCAAAGTACTACATCAAGAATGCAAGAACAATTTTAATGTAATATCTGTTTGTATTCAATGTAATTTTAGTATATGTTTGAGGTGACCTCCTGGGGGAGATTGTTAGGATTTAGTAAATCCGGTTATTAAAGAGTCACCCTCAAGTATATTTAATCATTAGAAAGCTCGTAGTCGTAGATTATTATAAGTTAAGTAGTATTTAGTTTAAGTAACACCGTGGAGGACAGACGGGTCTTTACCCACCGTATGCCCGATCCACACCCGATAGGTGGCGATTTATGTAAAGACTATAAATACTCTCTACCTTCCAAGGTAGAGAGTGAGCTCATAATAAGACTTTTCTTTCTCTCACTAAAGTTCCTTAAACCTCTAACTTTCTCTCTAGAATCATATTAGACGCCTATTTGATCTTATGGTTTAGTGTGTTTATGAAAACCAATATGTTACGAAACCCCGAAGGCCCATTGAAGTTGAAAGGCCTATCTAATTCCTCGTGAATCCCATGGTTTGAATACGCCAGGCCACGAGGAAGCAAGCCACCGTAACTCTTTAAAGAAAAGGATAAAGGCAAAAGACCACCGAGAAAGCCGGGCGGAAAAAGAGTGTCAAGAATAGACAAACCAAGTGGTAGTATAAGTCGCTGCATCACCGCTAATGTACTTGTCACTTTGCTAGTATGATTGTGTGGGATGAATATGTAATATTCTAGAATGTCTTCGGTAGGATGTTTTGTATTAGATAAGTATGGTAAGTATATTTATCTTGTACAGTACTTAGTTTATTTTGTAAAGGACTCCTTAGCCTATTAAAGGAGGTCCTAGGTTTGAGTTAGATATAAGTTTGGGTGATATCTAGAGTCGATACACTTCAAGGTTGTAAACCCCAATACTATTCAGAGTATTCGTGTATTAACAACATATCGAGGTGTTTAGTGAGAATAACTGTTCGTTAATTATTATTCTTCTTAAGGAGTAATAGGTTGTGTTCGTTTAGTCAGCTTCTATAGTATATCCTTCGCTAAACTGGGATCAAAAAAAGATTTTTATGTCAATGGACGAAACAATTTTAAAGACCATCACTTATTCTAAAAACATCAACATCTTCACTTGGATAGAAGCACATAACGGTATCAGGTCATTAGATGTGTAGAGTTACATTGGTTTAAGTGGATTATTTTGAGCTTTATGCGACATTTGTAAACATAAAAAAAAATGCTACACTGCTTTTATGCTCGATTACTTAAATTAAATATCTCGAATTAATAAATGAATTGATTGTATATTTACAACTGCTAGTTGTTTTTTACTATCGCTATTGTGGGTCGAACAGGACATAGTCGCTACCACTACTTGTAGTAAACTTACAACCGCTAGTTAATTTGTACTAGTGTTGAATGTAAACCCGTATTTTGGAAGTGTGCATTGTCCCAAGTTGGTAGTTATTAGTAGCTTGTAGAATACGAAATGTATGTCTAGAAGGAGTCATGGGTTTATAAAAGTAGTCCGTAGGGAAAACAAGTTGCCCTAAGAATAAAAGTAGGTTGCCAAAATTATTTTGGGTAACAACTGCTTGTTGCCTAGATTAAAAAAATGGATAATGGGATAACAGAAGAGATGAAATAGTAAATACGTTGACATAAAATGTTTGATATGCATAACCAACTACATATTACGATTACTACATGGTTATAACTTTAATTGTTACATATTATATAACCACTGATTGATAACATTCATCGACTACGAAAAATCTAAATGCCTAATGCTTCCTTCCCACATAGACAACAGACTAAAACCATAAACCTTCATTCCCATTTAGCATGATCCATAAATTCAAAACAAACTGTTGAAAATGGCATTGATATATCAATAACCAAATCAAGTGATAATGTTTAAAAGGAACATGAATATAATGGTAAGTTATAAATAAAACATACTATAGACAACGACGGTCTCAGATGATTTAACCAAAGAAGAGATTCTTTGTATGGGCGATGTAGAAAGATCCCGTGATCTCCTAACATTCCCATGTTGACAAATAATTCAAGTTCTTTGTTGTACATGAATAGCGAGTGACCCAAATGGTTACCAGCACGCTTCCACTATTGGAGCCCGATCCTTTGTAAACCCAAGCAAACGAACATATAATAGGGGGGATGGCAAAGACGATTCTAAATGATCTTATGGAAAACCATTCACGCCCAACAACCATCCACAAAACAATGGCATATCGTCATCAATGATCATACCGTAAATCACTAGAGAGGTTCCAAGATCAAAAACATAGAATGGAAATGGGAGTTCATTTTTAAAATCATGCGGTTGGTCTATAACTTTAAATTGTTTGGTTACCAAATCAAATGAAATCAACATATAAATCTTATGTACGTAATAATCGTCCTCATTAGTTAACTTTTCACTCCCAAATTCAATAGATAAAATGACCTACAACTCCCCGACTTTGACGTTTCAATTTGATAGTTTCATGAGGGGTGGAAATTTTCAAGGCATGTCCCCTTAACGAGTTGAAAGAAAAGACACACATACCGTAAACCACTTTGGAAAGCAGGATAGAGACCTTCACGATCGTCGGGTCAAGAGTGTCCTGACGGACGGCAAAACAAAACAAATCTTTTACATTCAATTTGATGCGTGTAAACGGGACATGTATTGCAAGTGATTTTTGGATTGCTGGTTCCAAATAATGTACATTGGATTAGGGCCATAAACAAAGCACGAAAGACCATTAGAATTGCCAACCGCAATCATAGATGAAAGCATTAAATCAGTATGAAGTACCGTAGCGGTCAACTATTCATTAAAAGCTAACATAAAACCTTTGTGACCGATCAAATGTTAGCATAAAAACACTCATCGTTATGACGAACACCGTAATTAAAGATGAAGAAACCACAATCTATACTAGACTTCCATAACTTACAAACACTACGAATGGAGTATAGAATTAGGAGGTAGCTGCGAATGATATCCATTGAACATCCAAGAGGATATAGTCGGACATTTTGTTAAACAAAAGCGTAAAGATTGGGATAAAGATATGAAGTGAATAGAGTAAAAGAAGAAAGAAAGATTTTGTTAAACAAATTAAGACAAATTTGAATTGAATAAAGGATTGGGAAAAGAAGACATTTAAGCACATGTACCGTAATGTACTATAAGCAACCAAATATTAAATTATGCTATATACCAAAATTAATAAAGTATACATAACCCATAATATATAGAAGTGGTTTGCAAAGCATAGGCCTTTTGTATATGTGCACGGGTATTAACTAAAGAAATGCCGTTGAGTTAAAAAAATATTATAATAATTGACTAATATATAATAGAAGTAAAATACCTACGTGATACGTTGAAAGAAAAATACTTCACATGTCAACATTAGACAATAATTATGGGTCAAACGGACGTTAAGGATTGTACCTTGAATGACCGCTATCAAATTATGTATTCAACCTTGTGCTTCTGTATATTCAAGCATCCGCTCACGGTAAGCTAAAGTTGTTTGAAGAGAGTCGCCTACTTAGAGGTGGTTACGGAGCAATCAGATAAAATAATGCACACAGATCTCAAATACCATACAACTCCGATTGTTCGGTACTTTGGACACTTGTATGTGATTTTATAATCCCACGGTGATATGCCCTTACTATGCAAGACCCGAGTTTGTTAGGTACAATTTAACTGTGTTTGTAACTTTCTCTTGGAACCTCGCAACCACTGCTCACCTCCCCGAGGATGACCCAAGAGAGTCATAAATGTAAACTACTCCAAAGTGTGGATATGGAGCTCATAGAGTACCCAGTGTTTTGTATTTTCATTCATGGAAAATAAACCCGATATATAAAACAAATGCGTGATATTATAAGTTGTTTATAATAGTAGTGGTATCTCAGACGGTGAAGAGTCTCGCCAAAATGACCTTTGCAACATCTCGCCAAGCCACAAGGTATGTTGTGCCATCCGAATAAGTGGTAGGCATGTTGCCACCTAGGATTTGATTGCAGTAGTACACCCCGCCAAAGCCCAATCTGCATCACCGTCTAAACAACCACATCAATTCAACCCATGCATCCAAGTGTCATGGACATATAAAGCAAATCAAAGCGTAAACATTCGGTTCATAAGTAACAAAACGAAATAATAAAAAGTGTAGTAGACCAGCTAGGCATCATGTTTACTCACTAACTCATTAAGCCACCCGCGGCATTCTTCAACACATGCCAAGGCTACCCAAAATCCCTATAAGCAATAACCGCACCGGAGCCCCAAGGAAACCTATAAAGTAATGGTTCTTTAAGCTTCAAATACTTGAAGGTAATCAGAATGATAACCTTCTTCATGTTGCATTTCGGGTTTCTTAAAAGTTCCTAAAAATAAATATATTCAATAACATACACCCAATGATAATGATGTTAATGGATTAACAAACAAAACCTACATCTACAAACGGTTCAATTGTGGGTGAATAGAAGTGACTAATCGGACACGCTCGGGGTTTCTAGATGTTTCAAAACAAAGTTGAAAAATAAGCGTAAAAAATATTCATTTCGCCACAATTTAATAAGGTGTTGTACATCCGAAATGGAAGCCGGATAATAGCCTCGCAATGACACCCCGTGATCTTGTAAGACGGCAAAGAGTAGCTGATTTTTTTGATACCCTATTTGCCGAATTGACAGACCAAGCAACCTCGCGTAAGTTTGTACAATGCACCTTCTTTTCCGAGGTTGTCATTCAATTTTACTCTCTTTCTTTGTTCGTATTCATATCGGAGAAAAGATCTTCCAATGTAGGTTTGTCATTAGGACCTACAACATTTGCAAATGACATCAGTGTTGGGTTTAACTCGAGATTCGGGGGCTTGACATCTTTCTTTGTTGGTGTATCTTCTAGGCTAACCACAACAACATCATTGCTACTGGATTCAAGGCCAACAAACGAATTTTTGTCAACCACATCCCCTTGTTGATCATCACAATCCATTAAATCTAAAGACGGAAGACACAATTTTGTATCGACGCTTTTGTTGACATTATCTTGGGAGGAAACATGTCCCAACATAGGTGTGTCATTTTGGCCAACCACATTTACATATGGCAGGTTGTTGTCTTTAAACTGAGATTTGAGAATATAGTATGTTACAAAACAACACATTAAAATATTTTATTTATCGGCGATGTTTTACTGAGAATGTAGATACCTCATGAGCTTTGTTGGTGGGTGTTCCTACTTCTGTCTGCACACAAACAATATTGCTAACGGGTTCAGGTTGGCAAGCCAATTGTTTCTGAACCACATCTTGCTGTTCGTTATCACAATCCAGTGCATCTACAGAATTATCACCCAAAAAATTTTCATCGTTTATGTTAGACGACCAATCATTATCACAATCCGGTTCTGCTGAATTTTAAATATATATACATAAGTAGGGACGTATGCTATAGTGATATTTAAAATGTAACCGAAATATAACGCATAATAATGCGGTCACCGGGTATTTTATTTTCCTCGTTAGTAACCGTGGAAGTTGAGTACTACTTTCACCTCCATATTCCATAATAGGACATTTTGGGTCATGGCACAAGCTTCAACAAGAATACCAAGGTTACATGGTTGCATTTCTTTAAGCCCATCATCATTGTCAATGTCCGTTGCATGGTCCGCATGGACGACCTTATCCCGTTAGAGCCTACAATATGAGACGACGTGGCTCGATCGACCAATGTTTGATATAAGTGTGGACACGAATGATTATTTGAGTTTGGTATAAACATTAGAGGTAAATTGAAAAGTAATTACAAACCTTCGGATCATCGGAGTAACGCTGTGGTCGTTTGTGGTGGCACAACTTTTAGATTGTTCAGATCAACAGACATCATTATTAAGACCCAATAGTTGTCAGACTTTTGAAAGTCTCTTTTCACAGTCATAAAACATCAAGTATAAACGGTGTGTTTTGACCGAATGAATGCCATTTTCTATCATCAAAACTTTTTCCAAATCCAAGAACTCACGAAATAGACCCCCGTCGAATGAGTAGTTCCTGTTTGTGCAACATTTAAATTGAAATCGTCCATGCACAAGTTTAAATTGAAATCGTCTGTGAATTCATTCGAATGCTTTGCGCTTGTCACCATAGTCTGCTCTCGGAACAGATAAACCATCTATAAATTGGGCGCCGGTAATACACCACGGTTGCTTCATTTCACTTGTGTTGCGTAAAGTTCGGCAATGGGAGTTGAATCCTAACAACAAAAAATTAAAATTACCGATATCGTGAACAAATTCAGTACAAGTTAGTGGGGTCAAGAATGTAAGACCATGTGATGCATACCGTCCAAAGAGGTTACAACATCCGCTTCCGAAACTTTGAAAGTCCCGACCAAGAAAGACCACGTGGAATGACCTTATTGTCTTTCACCCACCAAAGTGAGCTTTTAGGATAAGTCTCCAAAATCCAAATCAGAATAGCCACAACCGACATCTTTAAAGCGTGTACTTATGCAAATATCTTCTTTGAAAATGTTTCAAGGTTTACCAAAGTAAAGGTAACTTGTTTAGGATAAAACAATACCTTTATGGTTACAATTTAAAAATAAATCACAAACTAAAATGTGTTATAACATTTTGTAATCTAAATTATGTAACTTTTATTTTACTTGTATACGTAACAAAACACCAAAGATTTCATAACAATAAAACAACAACATTAATTTTAGGTACTTTTGAAATGAATAAGTAATAGCACAACAAAATAGAATCAAAAGCTTTTAATAACTGCTTTTGTAAAGAAATATGTTATCAAATCTAGACATTCATACATTAGTACGAATTACAGAATTCTAACCTTGAAAGCCCAAGCGAACCCGATAGATTGTATGTGTAATCGAACTTTGATTTTTTTTTTTTCAATTTTAACAGATGATCTTTTACATTAATATGAACAATATTGATGATCCTTTGATAAAATTTATGCCACATATATTCACCCCAAGGAAATACATTCCGTGCTTGAAAATCATCAACTAAGGACGATGAAGTGATTATGGATGCAATTCTGCCTTCTTTCCCATAAACACCAAATTCTGCAGACTACCAAAGCAGACACACCCTAACAAAGATCCTTATAAGAAATGATAACCACCTTTTCCCATCCTTTTTCCGTCATTAACAAGTTCCAAAAGATCAATTGCATGTACATTTGTTATACCACTACTCTTTTTCGTGAAATACACGATCGAAAAATGCGCTAGATCGTTTAATCGGTTTTGAAACTTTGCCAAATCGAAACCCCGTTATCGTACAAAATTTTTTCTACCAAACTCGTTAGGAATTAGAAATTCCAGATTAAAGAGTCGGTCACCTCAAGTATATGTAATCGTTAGAAAGCTCGTAGTCGTAGTTCTTTAAGTTAAGTAGTAATTTAGTTAAGTAACACCGTGGAGGACGGACGGTCTTTACCCACTCAGATGCCTGATCCACGCCCAAAGTGTGGCGATTTGTAAGACTATAAATACTCTCTACCTCCCAAGGTAGAGAGTTGGAGCTCATAATAATATCTTTCACTTTCTCTCACTAAGTTCCCTAAACCTCTAACTTTCTCTCTCTAGAATTCCATCTATATGCTACTTTGTGCTATGGTTTGATGTGTATGTGAAAAGTTAATTTCTAACAATTGGTATCAAGAGCCATGGTTAGATCATATCTTGCACATCTTTGGATTTATAGTGGTTTTAGGTGGTTTTGAGTTTGAAAAGTTTAGTGGTTTTGCATCATTTGGTTGATCTCTTGTGCTAAAGTTTGAATTTTGTTGGTACTTTTATGTTTAGAATCATCAAAAGTGTTTAGGTTTTCATTTGGTAAGCTTGAATCATCTTGGTTGGGTTGTTTTGGATTGAAAAGTGATGTTTATATGGTTTTTCATGGTAGCGAAGTTAGTTCACTTGATAAGTTTTCTTTGTAGCGACTTGCTTCACAAAATTGTAGCGAGTTACAAAGTTAAATCTAGCGAGTTAGATCTAGCGAGTTAAAGTACAAGTAGTGGAATCTCCACTACGGCAGCGACTGTGGTAGCGACTTGGTCCGTAGCGAGTTGCTCTTTAGCGACTTGTGTTTCTAGCGACTTGTAGCAATAATTGCCGCCAAAATTTGGTTAGCTTAATTGGTCCAGAGCGAGTTACTACTTAGCTTACTTGTTTTTCTCGTTAGCGACTTGGGATTCTAGCGACTGGGTGTCTAGCGAATTAATTGCTAGCGACTTAGTGGATTTGTTTCTAGCGACTTAGAGCTTTATCACCTAGCGACTTGAGTGATTGTTTACGGTTTCTCTTGATTTAGTAAAATCCCGTGAAAGAATCTATTTCCGGTTTAATCATAGAGTTATAAAATCCCGCATAATCTGTTAACATGTCTACCAACATTCCTACCGCTCATCTCCACTGCTGTTGAGGATGTTCAAGCAACTGCTCGGATACTGCCCACCCATGCTTGATGAATCGACTACGATTCTTGGGCTCAACGAATCGATTGTATTGCCTTGAAAGGAAAATGGTGTCAACATTCTCAAATCCATTGATGAAGGACCATATCGTGTTGAGACGACTAGAGACATACTTGATACTAATGAAGATGGTACTCTGCTTACGGAATGGATGCATCTAAGATGTATGATGAGCTTGATGATAAGGAGAAAAGAGATTCGATCGCGATATCGTGGCTTCAAACATTGTTCTTCAAGGTCTTCCTAAAGACATCTACAAGTCGATCAATCATAACACCGATGCAAAGGTCTGTTTGGGATAATGTTAAGATGCTTCTCTCGTGCTCGAATTAACTATGGAAGATGAGAATCCCAACCTATGACTAATTTGAGCACTTCAAGATGAAACCGGATGAGAGTGTCTATGAGTACTATGTGAGATTCCATAAGTTAGTAAATGACATGAGGAACATCGAATGACTATGCCAACATTCAACCGAACTCAAAGTTTGTGAACAACATGAACCGAATGGCACAAGTTTGTCACAAATTGTGAAGCTCACTAAAGGATTGAAGAATACAAACTATGAGCAACTCTATGCCTTCCTCCTTCGTAACGAGAGACATGCCATGTTTGAAAAATTGATTCTCAATCGCTCAAAACCAACTGTGAGAGACAAGCTCGCCTAATGACTCAACAACTTTCTACTCAAACATTGGTATCACAACCAAAGCATCACAAGTCATACCCTTGGGAATGGTAATCACAAACTCATTCCCGATCCCATGTTCAAACAAGTCGATGCCGATGCACACGGTAACATCATCAATCAACTAGCTCTTCTCATTAGTCAAAACATGAACTCTCCCCACAAACCAACAACAACCTCGTGAATCGCATCTAACCCACATAATCAAGCCACCGTTAAAGATGGAAGGATCGTGGTGCAACCGATTCAGAAAGACAAGATGATCGGGGAAGAGGTGGAGTCGAGAGGTTATGTTGGAAACCGAATCGAGGAAGAAATGGTAACCAAGGTCAACCTAAGCCAATCAAATGCTACAACAAGGTGGTGAAGGTCACATTGCAAGGAACCGACATCTCTAAAGCGCCCTCGAATCGCCGATTACTTGAGATAAGATGTTCCGCACAAGCTCAGACAATGGTGTGCGTTGGATGAAGAGGAATTGTTGTTTTTGGCTTCGAGGGCAATGCCAAGACCTATGATGCGATGCGGATGAGCAAACTATTCGGAGATAGGTCACAATCATCGAATGCCTTTCAAGTCACCGATCGTGATGCTTACGACTGATGTAGATGATGGACCCATCGCACACACAATCTTTATGGCTAGCATCTCTCCAATGGTTTCTCCCAAGATCTCTTCTTCACCACAAGTGGCCCATCCAAGGACAAACTCATCTCGTAGGTATTAAAGCTATACGATGATGTCGATGTGCAATGATGCATGACGGCACAACCAACTGAAACTATTGAATCAAATATTGAAAATATGGGTAATATCAACATTGTCCCATACGATCAATACGTGAAACAAAGTGAAAGTGAAGTTGTACCAAGTGATGCATCTTCGCAGTCAACAATGACTATGTCTTTGATGAATACACCGCATGTGCTCCGATGATTCCATTATTTCCGAACTAAATGCCTATAAGGAACGTGGTTGCTATTTATGAACAACGGGCAAAATTTGAGTTGACCACTCGTGAAGCAGGAAATGGATGTCCAAGTGAGTACAAGAATTAGAAAAGTAAGTTTAGAGAAGAAGTATTGAAACAAGAATTAAATTCCTTGCAAGAAAAACTTTCTAAAACAAATTAAGCAAAAACAAGAACTTCAAGAAATGTGAAATGCTTAAGCAAGAATTTAATGCAAAGGAATCAAAAATCTTGAGAGATTTTTCTAATCCGAAACTTTGAAAACAAACTTGAAAACAAGTTGTATTTACAAGGAAACACCATTCGATCGCTCACATGATCACTAAGCATAGAGTTCTAAGCGATAAGCATAGCGCTCCCTTTGTAGAGGAACCAAACCAGAGGTAATTAAAAGGCTAGAAATGCTCATAAGGTAATTTATGATGGTAATGAAGTCCTTAAACCTAGGCGTAAACCTAGTTGCGTTGAGTGCAATCGAGGAAGATAAGATATTAAATGAAATCACTAGGGAAAAGATGAATAAAAGCAAATGATCCCAAATGCAAAGAGAAAACATAATCTTCTCCTCATGATTACAAGAAGGAAAACTGATTTCCTTGAACAAGTTTAAGCCTCGACTTTGTTGACTCCGAACAAGTCTTCGAAAATGGATTTAGATAAGCGTAGCCGAAAATATTGTAGAAACAAACCCTCCCTTCGAAAATGCCTAGAGCAACCGTGTATCCTCCTAATACACCTATGCATCTTGTACCTAGAACAATTGCCACTAAAAGCAAGACATTAATTAGCCAATACGTTATATTCCAACTATTTGTTGATTTTGAGAAAACTTGCAAGAAAAGGATCACCCCATCGGTATAATCAAGGTGAAAGAGGTTTTGAACAAATGAAAGAATGTTATTTAATCGAGGTCATGCCTTCTTTAAACTTCTAAAAGATCACTTTGAGAGTCTTAAAAGGGGGTAGAAGCCGATATTAAGGGTATGGAAAAGGAATTTGATGCAATGGTTCTTTGAAGTTAGTGATTATGAGCGCAGTACTAAAATATAATGAGATTGAGAGAAAGAACCCGCATACATTAAATGATAATCTTATTACCGAATGTGTTGCTCAAGATGTGTTTTTCATCGCTTCAAATTGCTCTATTAATGCTTCCAAATTTCATGAATTATCTCGCGCCTGAAAGTCTCCCATGATCGTGTCATTGAGCTTGAAAACTAATTCTAAACTAAACGAGAAAATTGAACCGATGATCACGACACGTTGGTTAAACATTTTCTAAACTAGAAGTTGAGTATTTTAATTTACAACTAAAATATCAACATCTCAAAGAAAATGTCAAAACTTCAAATATCAAGACATCTTCGATGCTCCAGAGTTTGATGCGCTTTTCAATTAACAAACGTGATGAATGATTCAAGCTCGCAACACGATCGAAGTTGAAATCCCAAATCTCTCAATTAAAGGGCCAAACGAACAATATGACAGCTCCCAAATGCCTCCTTCTTTAGATTCTCGTAATTCTCAAACGTTTCATCTTCAAAACCTAGTAAATGCTTTACAAAAGGAAAACGAAAGTTTTCTAGAAGAAAATGAAAGGTTAAACGTCATTTCAATGAGTTGTTTGAATCAATTAAAGTCACTGTAACAAAAACAACGAACAAATAACTTCATTGCAAAAGGAAATCGAGAATCAAGAGTCGTAAAAGGAAAATGCCAATGATCAATGAGGAGAATGTTGTATCTAAGGTTCGCTTAGTAATAAATATGCTTTATCTGTGACATATGTCCCCTCATCTAAGGAACAACAAACTTGCCATTTAAACATATTTCTCATCCCTTAGGATTGCTTAGAATGCTGCGCGAGATTGTTGAAGAGGATAAGCTAGAGAAACCTCATGATAATGCAATTGGACATGCATGCTTATATGCCAAACGATCTCAAGAAATCTTAGAATGTTTGATCACAATATGCCCAAAGACATTAGGTGAGAGAGTTAACCCTTTGATTCCATGCTCAATGCCTAAGGCCAAACATGATATGCAATCGACTCCCAATGTTTTGAATGTGAGGAGTAGTGTACCATTGAGTAGTTCGATTCTAGATCTCATCAATGCTAGGAAAGTGAACTCAAATGTGCCTTCTAGGAGTGCTAATCCCAGACTCTAGTATTAAGAAAGTGAGCCTTAGTGCACTGCATGTAGCTCGGATCCCAAAGACATCTAAACAGTGGTGCAAAGAGTAGTAAAACAAACTAATGTTCCCATTCCTCTATAGGAGTAATCATGACATTAAAGGGAGCAGTCAAAGTCTCAAGACAATACAAGGAATGATAGGACCTCTCAAGCTAAGAATGTACACTTGGAAGAAAGTAGAAGAACAATCTAGGAACCTTAAGTTTGAATCGAATAAAACGAATCGTGTTGATTCTAGTATTAGCCATAGGCGCATCGTAATTAATTCAATTCGATACTATTTGCAAAACTTGTACCGATGATTGCTTGAATTCGCTTCTAATCATGGATGTGATGTCAATGTTTTGCCTAATGATGTTAATTGTCCAGTTAATATTGTTAATGCTAAAATTCATGCTAAAAAGGCTAAAAGGCAAAAAGCGAAAGAAAGTTAGAAAACAATGGAAACCCACGGAAGAACATTCGTGAGAATAGGTTTTATTGGATACCGTTGGTCATAACACCAATCGATAATGCCCACTAGAAAATGGATGCCCTCTTGGTAGAACTATTCCCTTGAAGTGGTCACACCGTAAAGGGCTAATACGTACACTAGTATTGCATCTACTCACAATGATTCCATTACCTCACCGTCTGATGCGAATGCTTCTATTTCGATATGGGTGTTCCAACTGCTGCTACTAACCAAATGGAACCCATTCTTGCATGGGGATCCCAATTATCCAGCTTATCCATTCTTGTCCGTGTTCAACCGCAGATCGCTCAAATCGCTCGTGGTACCGGACTCGTGTCGTTCCAAGCATATGACCTGGAGACCGTCACGCCTCATGAACTTCGTGAGCAAATTCATCTGGACCGTTAGATTTGGTAATGATCATTTTGGTGCTATTATGGGTTATGGAGATTATGTTGTTGGTGATAGTGTCATCTCCGTGAGTGTATTATGTGGAAGGTTTAGGTCATAACTGCTCTCTGTTGGTCAATTACGTGACTCGATCTAGAAGTAGCCTTCAAAACATACCGCTTTGTTAGAGATCTTAATGGTAAGGAACTGCTGAAAGGAACTCGTGGCTCAAACCTTTACACCATCTCTATCGATGACATGATGAGAGCCTCACCAATCGCTTGTTATCTAAGGCTTCAAAACAAAGTCATGGTTATGGCATCGCTGTCTCAATCACTTGAACTTCGGCACCATCAACGATCTTTCCGTAAAGGACTTAGTTGTAGGTTTACCTAGACTAAAGTATGAAAAGGATCATCTTTGTTCAAAGATGTCAATTGGGAAAAGCAAGATGTTTGCCCATAAATCCAAACCTACTAACTCTCATCACGAAGTTCTTCATATGATTCATATGGATTTATGTGGACCAATGAGGTGCAGAATATCTTTGGGAAGAAATATGTTTAGTTGTGGTTGATGATTACCTAGATTCACCGGTCAAGTTCTTAGGACAAAGGATGAAACTCCGATATCATCATCAAACTCATCAAACAATGCGAGTTAGACTTAACAAAACCGCCGTAATTATCGAGCAGACAATGGAACCGAGTTTGTCAACAAACAACTTAGTGAATTCTATGAAAGCATTGGAATCAGCCATCAAAGAAGTGTTCCACGAACCCTCAATGTAGCAGTGTAGTTGAAAGACGAAATCGCACTCTTGTTGAAGTTGCTAGAACAATGTTGATCTACTCAAAGGTTCCAATGTTTCTCCGGGTCAAGCTATTGCACCGCATGCTACACACAAAATCGCTCCTGATTCACACTATTCATGGAAAACTCCATATGAACTTGTCCACAACGTAAAACCTAATCTATCTTCCTTCGTGTGTTCGGTGCATTGTGCTATCCAACTAATGAGGGTCAAGACTTAGGCAAACTTAGGGCCAAAGTGACATTGGAGTATTTGTAGGATATGCATCAAACAAAAGGGATACCGAATCTACAACAAAAGAACCCGAAATATCATGGAAACAATTCATGTTACGTTTGATGAGTCGACCGGTCAAATGGCTCCTGGACATTCCATTTCAGACCCGCACTTCAAAACAGTCCATTGGTTCATCCCTTGTTCCAAACTCCTCTCAAGAAACTCCTTATGTACCTCCTTCAAGATGATGTAAAGAAATTGTTTGATCCAATGTTTGATGAACTGTATGAGTCTACTACTAATGAGGTCTTTGATCCCTACAACGAGGATGCTCATATTCCGGGTGAATGAAGTCAATCCTTCGGGTCTCAATATCTCAGTAAGTCAAGAAGCACTGCTGCGATCCTTTAGTCTCATCAACAAATCATCATTCTTCAAATGTACATCATGGAAATGTTTCGCCTCGATGATGAAGTTAATCCCTTTGCTACTCCCGAAGATGCTCCATTTGAAAACATATTTGCTACTCTGAATCATCATCGTAACCATCTTCTTGAGGAGACATCGACTCGCCTACCTCGGTTCCTCAACAACCGCCACATGAACACCTCGGAAAATGGACTCACGATCACCCTTTAGACAACATCATTGGAAATCCTTCGTCGTCAGATCAACCCGAAGCAACTCGCAACCGATGCCTTATGGTGTTTCTTCAACTCCGTACTATCTAAGATCGAACCAAAAGATGTTAAACCGCCATGAATGAAGACAATTGGTTCAATGCCATGCAAGATGAAATTCATGAGTTTGATCGACTTGATGTATGGAGTTAGTACTGCCCAGGGCGTATATGATTATAGCTCTAAATGGATCTTCAAAGTAAAACTTGATGAGCATGGTGATGTGTTGAAGAACAAGGCTCGATTAGTTGCTAAAGGATATCGTCAAGAGGAGGGTATAGACTTTGAAGAATCTTTTGCTCCAAGGGCTCGAATCGAGGCAATCGAATCTTTTGGCTAATGCCGCAAGTAAGAACATGGTGGTATATCGATGGATGTAAAGACGGCATTTACGAACGGAGATCTTAAAGAAGTCGCTCACGCCACCAACTCAAGGATTTGTGAATCAAGAGCATCCTACTCACGCTTATCGTTTGAAGAAGGCTCTTTACGGTTTAAAGCAAGCTCCAAGGGCATGGTATGATACATCGTCAAGTTTCTTCTATCAACCGGATTCAAGAAAGGAGCGATTGATCCTACATTGTTCACCGGAAGTCGTGCAAACATTTAACTCATGTTCAAATTTATGTTGATGATATTATATTTGCCTCGACCGACCCAATGGAATGTGATCGTTTTCAAATGAAATGAGTTCAAAGTTTCAAATGTCAATGATGGGACAAATGTCATTTTCTTGGGATTATAAATTTCTCAAAGTCCCGAGGCATTTTCATAAATCAATCTAAATATGCAATGCAGATTTTAAAGAAATTTGGATTTGATTCAAGTGACCACATTGACACCCCATGATTGACCGAACCAAACTAGATGAGGACCTCTCGTGGATCATGATTGACCAAACTAAATATCGGAGTATGATTGGATCCCCGATGTATCTCACCGCTAGTAGACGAGACATTTTGTTCTCTCAGATGCATGTGTGCTAGATACCGTGCTAAGCCTACTAAAAGCACCTTGAAGCGCTTAAGCGGGTCTTCGGTATCTCCAAGGAACCATCAATATGGGACTATGGTACCGAAGGACACCGTATGTCACTAACGGCCTATCACGGATGCCGATCATGCGAGTTGTCAAGATACACGTCGAAGCACGTGCCTGAGGTGCTCGCTTTTGGGTGATAAGCTTGTGAGCTGGTCTTCAAAGAAGCAAATGAGTACTTCTATTTCCTCAGAGGTGAGTACATAGCCATGTCATCTTGTTGTGCTCAAATCTTATGGATGAGATCTCAATTATCGACTATGGCTTTGAATTCAACAAAATCCTCCGCATCTTGATAATAAAGTGCTATTGCTCTCTCATGCAACAACGTTCAACACTCAAGAGCAAAGCATATCGACATTCGACATCATTTCATCAGGGAACAAGTGGAAAAAGGTGTGGTGGAACTATATTTTGTGAGGTCCGAATATCGCTTAGCGGACATCTTCACCAAAGCTCTTCCAAGAGAACGGTTTGAGTTTATTCTTCCATGTCTTGGTTTGAAAAGCCTTCAACCAGAAACTCTCAAACGTCTTCAGAGGAAGACGAGGAGTAAAGGTCTATCTTCATCTATTTCTTGTAAATATTTATTCGAAAAACAAAATACAAAATTATAAAACCATTAAAAATCAAAAGAAAAATATAAAACTTTCAAAATCCATAAAATTTGAAAAATTCAAAATTCTTCAAAAAATATTGTCATTTTGTCATGTTTCTTCCGGTTCGATTATATCTACGGTTTTTGTCATGTCATTCAAAGAATGACACGGACTTTAGATGTTGTTCAATTCTTAAAAAAAAAAAAAAAAAAAAAAAAAAAAAGAAAAAATCAAAAATCAAAAAATATTTTTTGAGAGAAAGAGAAATGGTTTATTGTCATCTTCAGCAATAACCGGTTTTTAAGAAAGAACAGAGCCATGTTTTATCATGTTTTCAAAATTCCATGCTCGATTCTATAAACATTTATCTCTTTGAAACTAAATGCTTTGAAAAATAACTCGATCTCTATTTTTGAAAATCATCAGGACTTATTTGTCAAAATCTCTATCTCTCAATCAACAACATATGTCATTGATTGAGGGGAGAATGATTTCAATTAAATTAAAAGTTATTTGGCATTAAATTGTTTTCAAAAGATATACATGCATGTTTTATAAATGGAGTTTAAAGTCTTAAATCCGATCCTTATCGGCTCAAACGCTTTCACAATCATGTCACAATTCTCCTTAAAAGCTTTCAAAATCAATTTAAATCTATACGAGATCACAAATCTCAAATGATTTGATAAGTGTGATCGGGGAGAATGTGTGATTTAAATTAGATTTAAACCGATAATTAGGTAAATGGTTATAAACGGATGTACATGCTATCCCGCCTCATGTGACAAACGATTTCAATTTTTCATGCACATGTTATGGGGAGCATCTATCTTAAACCTTTGATTTGAAACGTGATCATTCATCTCAATATGCGTTCCCTACAGTATGTGCAAAACTCTTTTCAAACCTCGAGGCACGTATTGAGGGGAGCAAATTCATGGAAACCTCATCCTTCCCGGAAATGCTATTTCTACTTGATTTAATGTGGAAGTGATGTTGATATCTTTAGAAAATGGTAATCAAAAGAAGTTAATTCTTTCTCTTGTCTCCGTGTGCAAAAAATTTTCAAATACTTGATGCACATGTTGAGGGAGTTCTTGTTCTAAAATATCAAAACAATTCAGTACAAAATGCTTTGATAATATATCACAAGTATCCGAATTGATTTTCAAATGGTTTTCAATTGGATCCAATGGCGTACGAACAATACCAAACAGCATCGACCAACTTTACTTTATGTACGGTGATATAAGGATGATAAGGTTAGGTATTGGTTCCCAAGATCCGCTGAACCGGAGGGATCTACCCAGGATAATCCACTAGTTAGTGTAGAAGTCCTTAGGTATGATGATAAAAGGAGAAAATGAGATATGGGAAGAGTGCGGACTAAGACCGAGCTAGTCTCGGAATAAACCCAACAAGGTTCTAGCTATGAAGTCTTGGTAAGCAATCAAGGGGTTGAAGAATTAAAAGAATTGAATGAGAAAGGGTGAAAACAAATAGCCTCCATTTATTCAACCTTAGAGGCGTAAACCGGGTTCACTTCATATGCTCTCGATGGTAACATCGGTATTGAAGACAAGACGTCATGGACCCAAAGGACGACTGCACTTCAACTTTCCAAACCACTCAAGTTCCTCTTAAAAGGACTTGTTTCATTCTCACAGGGAACCGACATTATCTATCGACTTTCTCTTAGAGATTGTTGATATTAAAGAAGGAGACCTCTCCCTAGTCTCCGTTATAGGATCCAAATATGCACAAATTGAGTCTAGAGCCATGAGATCATCAATAAATCTCATTAGGACACTTTCAATGAAGACTCTGCTTCACACAATGTGGAAGAGAGATTATATCTCGAGTCCCACGATTATCCTTGTGGTATTGCCGAACATCCGAGTGATGTGTTTACACATTCACAATGAAGATGGAAAGCCTCGAGCCAACATCAAACAAGCTCTGGTAGGTGGCATGTGAGATCTATTATATGGATCAACCATGTGACAACCGAATGAAACAATGGGGCGATTCAATTTCTTGAATCAATCTCGGTTCGAGTTAGGGATTGACGGATACCTTTGAAAACCGGTCACAGCGTAATAAACTCTTTTCTTTAGCACATTGATGTACTCATTTTCAAACCAAAGGTATTTTTATGATTGATAATTGATTTTCAATAAAACCTTCGTTGTATTGCAAAAACAATTTCTATTGAAACAATACACGATTGTTTTCAAATCTCTTTTCATCAATCGGTGGACTTAAAATTATTTGGTTCACTCACTCCGTGTTGTCTTCTTTGAGACGTTCGGTTTGAGAACAAAGAACAGTGCGAAACCCGCATCGAGGAGATTCTTAGAATCCTACACGATCACGAGCAAGACTTGTCTTCGATCAACGGGAACCGTGGGCCGTGTACTCAATTCAACGAAGTGATCAAAGACACTTTCGTGCGATTTATTGCTAATCGTTGTATACAGTACACCCGACGTTTGCGGTGATCGGAATGAAGCGGTCAATCCATAGCCGCATGCTCACACTACACATTCTGTCTCAAAAGAAATCATGATAAGTGCATCAATGTCTCCGATATTTTCACTCCATGCTTACGCTTCTCACTGCGCCAATATCATGATTCAACAAATGCTTCCGCTACTCGATGAGAAGATATCATGATCCGAATGTGAGCATGTCGGTCCCAAAGTCACAACATCACAAAATACCAACACCACAAAGGATGTGTCGAAGATTGTTGACGGTGATGATCTCCAAAGATGGCTCAAACTTATAATCACGTGGATCAAGAAAGACCTCCACTTGGAATAACCAAACATGCAATGTGAAGAATCAATGACTACGAGCTTGGAGCAAAGGACTACATCAAGAATGCAAGATCAATTGTTAAATGTTATATCTATTTGTATTCTATGTAATTTTGGTGCATTATTGAGGTGACCTCCTTGGGGGAGATTGTTAGAATTAGAAATTCCGGTATTAAAGAGTCGGTCACCTCAAGTATATGTAATCGTTAGAAAGCTCGTAGTCGTAGTTCTTTTAAGTTAAGTAGTAATTTAGTTAAGTAACACCGTGGAGGACGGACGGGTCTTTACCCACCAGTATGCCCGATCCACACCCAAAGTGTGGCGATTTGTATAAGACTATAAATACTCTCTACCTCCCAAGGTAGAGAGTTGGAGCTCATAATAATATCTTTCACTTTCTCACTAAGTTCCCTAAACCTCTAACTTTCTCTCTAGAATTCCATCTATATGCTACTTTGTGTTATGGTTTGATGTGTATGTGAAAGTTAATTTCTAACAAAACCTAACGAATTATCCCCAATTTGGAATTTTAGTGGAGGAATCGAGAGAGATGTTAGAAACATATACCGGTGTTGCAAAACATAATGCATCGAAGGCGCTCATTCTCGCACAACTTTATATCCAACCATGGACCAAATCTTGTTTACTGAACAACCTTCGCGGTTTTCATTCTTAGACAAACAGAGTTTAATATCCGGGCAAAGACTTCAATGTAGAACGGATCATGATTTTACAATTGTACAACTTTAATTTTGTCATATGGAATTATACAAGAAAATTAATTAGGGTTTAGAGGGTTTTGTGAATAAGATGTGGTTTGTGAGTGTGCGTGCGTGATGTAGAAGAAGACGTTTAATTGTAGAAGTCATTAGAAATTGTACAAGAAGATGTTTGATTGTGTGTGTCTTGTGCGTGATGTTGTGTGCGTTATTATTATTAGTTTTATAATACAACCCGTGAAAATGACCATATTATCCTCGTGTATAAATACAAGTTGCCCAATATTATATAGTTGCCCGAAAATACAATTTGGTTGCCCAAAAAACAATACCTTACAATACATGACATATACTCTCAAAATACGTACTTCGGTCGTACCTTTGTCGGACACGTGGCAACCCATGAAATTACCACCGACCATGAATTATTTGGCACAATGATCACAATTAATGCAATCCACCGACCACTTTAAGATAAAAATAGTATGAGGTTTTTTAATTGTAGTGGTACTAGATATTCAATAACCAATCAATGAGTAAATAATAACCAATCAATGAGTAAACAATGATGGAACATCAAAACAAAGTCGGTTACCCCTTAATTCAGTCGGTTATCATGTAGAAACTTTATTAAATTCTCTTGTTCTTGACTTCAAACTCAAACACCAATAAAACCAAAATACTCTCGACTAGCAAACACTCAACATGCAACAAAGAATTCAAAACCAGATTCTATTTTGTCGTACCCAATGTCCTTACATCATCAACCAACCCACATGACCAAGATCTCATTCGAACAATAAAACAAGCAACATTAAACGAAAAAGATAGCAGTATAAACAATCCTTATTCAAACATTACTAACTTTCCATCATTTTAAAACTTATTAACAAAGGTAGCAGCAACAACCAAAACTAACCGAGGAGAAAAAGAAAAGACAAGCTGAAGTTCTGGAATCTGCAAAGTTTTACACTGATGAAGACTGGGATTCTATCAGAGCTACATTGGAAGTTAATAGAGACATCCTACCAGACATTAGATGCAAGAAAGATGGTGGAGATGATCAATGAGAAGAAGAAGCTTCTTAGGGAGTAGAGGCAGAGAGAGAGAGAGAATGCACAGTCCTTTGACTAAAGGGGAAAAAATGGAATATATGATCAACTATATAAAAAGTCAAGGTCATCCCAGCTAGAAAATAACTTAGTTAAGGAAGCTAAAAGCTGAATATCACAAGGCTAAATTTGAAAATGTGGTCAAGCAGTATCTTCAACCTAAAGAAGCTAAAAGGCAAAAGACTACAGAGGTTAAAGAAGTAGCTGCTATTCCAGAGGTTGAAAAGGCTACTGAATCTGAAAAGATCAAGAAGGAGGAAAGAGCCAGAAGAACCCTGTGAAACTAGTGCTTAAGTGGACTAGAAGGAAGTCCACTACAAAGAAGTCTGTGAAGAAGAAAGATAAATCTGAGGCTAAAGAGGAAGTGTAAGCCTACATGAAAGACAAGGTTGATGAACCTTCATCTGAAGAATTCACTATGGGTTCCATTCCTAAAGGTCCAGCACCTGCGTCTAAGATAGCCAATATTGAGATCATCAAAATAGGGAAAAAGGGGTCTATCGATTGTGAGGAAAACTACACCGACAATATATATGTAAATTTTTACGCTTGTTAAGTGATTTTTCCAGGAAGATTTGAAGACAATACCGATTGATAATAGAAAGCATGGTGATCAAAGGCATGAGGAAGAATTTGAAAGATTCCTCTGGGGAGATTTGAAAAC
Source organism: Chrysanthemum lavandulifolium (assembly GCA_022545495.1). Lineage (NCBI taxonomy): Eukaryota > Viridiplantae > Streptophyta > Magnoliopsida > Asterales > Asteraceae > Chrysanthemum > Chrysanthemum lavandulifolium. The sequence goes on from CM040245.1 coordinate 212,521,252, forward strand.
TATGTTTTAGGCACCAGATGCAGATGATGAGATCTGGAAGTTGGTTAATCAAGAAGAAGTCATCAGATGGAGATATTTCCATACATGTCATGTTCATTGTTTGGAATTAGAAACTTTAATTGTTTATATGCTAACAGAAGTGGATTATCCACTTCCAAAAAGAATCTGCAGGGAAATGCTTAATAAGAAGTTGCTTGGTGAGGTAAAAGATAATGCTTGTTATCAACTGTTGAAATTGATTGAATCAAAAGCTCAACAACCATAGTTTTTAAAAGTGTTTGAAAGAATTTTCTAAAGTTTTGTTGAGTTTATATTTAAAAGGTTGATAGAAACAAATGGTTTTGAGGAAGTTTCACTTGGTGAAGGTGCAGTGTTGGGTTTTGGTTACTCACGACAGAATTATTCTAAGTATGGAACCACCGCCAATACATCAAATACCACGGCTAGAAGGAATGAATCCACTACTCAAGACAAACAAATGCTAGTAGAAGTCTCAAACCACACTTGCTAGTATGATTGTGTCGGTTTAACTTGTAATATTCTAGAATGTCTTGGGTGGGGCGTTTGTATTTAGATAAGTATGGTAAGTATAGTTATCTAGTAGGATACGTAATGTATATTGTGAAAGACTCCTTAGCCTATAAAAGGAGGTCCTAGGTTAGAGTTAGATATACGTATTGGTTATATCTAAGGCAATACACTTCAAGGTTGTAAACCTAATACCATTCGTAGTATTCCTATATTAATATATTGAGGTGTTTAGTGATAATCATCGTTATTATTCTTAAGGTTAAACATTAAATTCCGGCGTAGTGTTTAGCAGTTTATATTCGTTTAAGTCGACTTCATATAAGATCGTTTGCTCATTTGGATCAACAAGTGGTATCAATGCTTGTGATATAGAAGTCGTGATCAAGAAGAATTTGTGTTTGATTCAGATTTGTTCAAATTCAACTTGGTCAAGATGTCTGACGAAACTCACATGGTTACTGCCTCCAAGGTGCCCATGCTAAATCAGGGAGAGTATGAGGTTTGGAAGATGCAGATGAGGCAATACATTCGCATGATTGACTACAACATTTGGGAGGTCATTAAGAAGGGTAAATCTTTACCCAAGATTGGTGTTGATGGTAAAGAGCTTGGAATTGTTAGTTAAATTGATAAGGCTCAAAGGAAGCTAGAGATCAAGGCTTATTGTATTCTCAGTATGGTAATACCTAATGAGTATTCATTGGACTTTCAGGAGTATGAGACTACCAAGGATTTGATGGATGCCATTGAACAAAGATTTCTTTGGTAATGATGCTACCGGAAAATCAAGGAAGAATATGCTTAGCATCGACTTGAAAATTTCACCGCTCTCGATGGAAAATCTTGATGAAACTTACAACATACTTCAGAAGCTCATCACTCATTTGAAATTGGTGGACTATAAAGTTCCTCAAGAAGACATCAACCTCAAATTCATTAGAAGCTTGTCACCTGAATGGGCAATGCATACAATTGTTTGGAGAAACAAAGATGATTTTGAAAAGATGACCTTGGATAATCTTTACAACAACTTAAAGGTTTAGGAGTCTGAGAAGAACATTGCTAGCTCATCCTCTTCTACTTAGAACATTGCTTTTGTGTCTACCAACAATAGAGCACTCTGTGAAACTACCACTCGCTACCTATGAAGTTTCCACCGCTAATACTAATGTTTCCACTCATCATGCGACAACATTAGTGTTGTTGCTATTTGTGCTTTTCTAGCTGATCTCACAACCAGTGTAACAGTGCTGAACCAAGATTTGGATCAAATTAATCTTGATGATCTTGAAGAAATCAATCTTCAGTGGCAGATGGCGATGCTCACCTTGCAAGCCAGGAGATTTTTGAGGAGGACTGGTAGAGAGATCAAGTACAATGGTCAAAGAAAAGCTGGGTTTGGCAAAAGTAAGATGGAGTGCTACAACTGTAAAAAGAAGCGACATTTTGCAAGGGAATTGAGGGCTCCAAAAATGATTGGTGAAAACTTCAGGAAGGTAAATGAAGATTTAAAGCCTTCTTCAGCATTGGTGGCTCATAATGGACTTGGTGACTATGACTGGAGTGACCAGATTGAAGAAGGACCGAATGATGCTTTTCTTGCAAGTGAAGCTTCTAAAGTGCAAAACTTTTCACTCATGGCCTATGCTTCATCATCATGTGGTTATGATTCTAAGGTATCAAATAGATCAAATAATTATGTTTGTTCTTATAAATCTTGTCAGGATACCTTGGAAGGTCTCAAAGTTCTGGTAGAGAGTCTTAGAAAAGAAGTTGAAAGACTTGAATTAGATAACTTAGGTTACAGAGTTGGACTTCAAAATGTAGAAGAAAAACTTAGGTTTTGTAACAAGTGTGAGTTTGAATATGTTGATAAGATAAACATTCTAGGTGGAGAGATTGACATTAGAGATAGAGAAATAAAGGTGCTTAAACAGAAACTTGAAGAAGCTGAAAGTGTAAAACAAGAGGCCCTAGATGACAAAGAGAAACACGTAGTTAGGGTTGAAAAACTTACTTTTGCTTCTGAGGTAGTGAATAAATCAATTAGATGTCAATTATTGAAAAAGGGTTCTGGAATAGGGTACAATGATGTGCCACCACCCATGATGATGAAACATGCACCACCTGGAACAGAGTTGTCTTTCAGTAATGAGTTTAGCTTTAACAAACCTGTAAGTGAAAATAGTAATTTTGAGTCACCTAAGGTAGTGTCTGATAGGTCATCTGATGGCCCAATCATTGAAGATTAGGAGTCAAGATACTGAGGAAGAGAGGTCTGAGTTAACACAGTCTGAAAAGTTAGAAAACATTAAAATTGTTGATTCAAAACAAGCTAACTTTGTGAAGCCTAGATTTGGAGCACAAATCTCTAAGAAAATTGTTGAGTATAATGAGATTCCTAGAGAACAAATGAAAAGATACAAACCTAGGGGAAATCAAAGAAACTTTAATGGCTTAATCTCAAACAAATTAGGGGATGAGTTTAAGTGTGTTAAAAAGGCTTGTTTTAAATGTGGTAGTTTTGAGCATCTACAGAGAAACTGTAACAAAAATCAACCACCAGTTTGGAACCAATGGAGAAGGGTAAATCATCAAAAATTTTCAAAGAAAACAATCCCTCATCCTAACAAAAACATGGTTCCAAGAGCATTGCTAATGAGAAACGGAACAACTAAATCTATAATCACTGATGCACCAAAAGGAGTTCCAACCACTAGATCAAAACTGTTTTCACTGCTAAGCAAAATGATTCCACCGCTAAGCAAAATGTTACCACCGCTAAGGCAAAGAAGACTTATTTACAATGCCTCGTAATAACCGACTGATGGTTGGAAGCCATTTTATCTTGTAAAGGCCTCATCTAGCTAGCAATGGAAACCAAAAACAAAAGTTTTACACAATGCCAGTAGTGCATCAATGGACTTAAAGAAATTTGACTATGTTGATGCACATGGCAGACCCAAGTCAATATTGGCTTGGGTCCATAAAAGAAACTAATCAGTTTACTTTCATGTGCAAGGCAATCTACAGGATGAGCTAAAGGATAAAGGAATATTTAACAGTGGTTGCTCTGGGCACATGACATGGGATGAGAGCAACCTTGAGGATTTTGAAGCTTTTGATGGAGGTTATGTGGCTTTTGGCAATGATCCAAGCAAGGTTGTTGGTAGAGGAACAATAAGGACATGGAAGTTGGACTTTGAGAAGGTATATCTAGTTAAGGGACTAAAGTATAATTTGTTCAGTGTTTCCCAAATGAGATAAAAAGAATTGGGTACTTTTTGGGGAAACTGAATGTGTGGTGTTGTCACATGATTTTAAAATGCCTGATGATAAGTATGTGCAGCTTAGGGTTCCTAGGAAAGAGAACATATATTGCTTTAACATGAAAGATGTAATTCCTAATAGAACCTTAACCTGTTTGTTTGCAAAGGCATCAGTTGATGAGTCTAAATTATGGCATAGAAGGCTAGGTCACCTAAATTTCAAAAAAATCAATAAATTGGTAAAGGGAAACTTAGTGAGAGGTTTACCTTCTAAGGTTTTTGAAAGTAAAAAACTTTGTGTGGCTTGTCAAAAAGGTAAACAACATAGAGCTTCTTGTAAGACCAAGATCAGAAACACCATAACTCAACCAATTGTTTATATTACATATGGACTTATTTGGCCCTACATTTGTGAGAAGTTTGAATCATAAGCAGTATTGCCTAGTTATCACTGATGATTATAGCAGATTTTCTTGGGTTTATTATTTAGCATCTAAGAGTGAAACTAGTGAGATCCTTAAGAGTTTCATAACTAAGATAGAAAAAAAGGTAAACTAGAAGGTCAAAGTAATTAGATGTGATAATAGACCTGATTTTAAGAATGACGTTATGAATCAGTTTTTTGTGGCAAAGGGTATAGAAAGATAGTTTAGTATTGCTAGAACACCTCAGCAAAATGGTGTAGCTGAGAGGAAAAATAGGACAGTAATTGAGGTTGCAAGAATAATGTTATTTGAATCTAAGTTACCTATTAACTTTGGGCTGAAGCTGTTGGCACAACATGCTATGTGCAGAATAGAAGTAATGTAGTTAAGCCTCATAACAAGACCCCCTATGAGCTGTTACATGGTAGGAAGCCTATGATATATTTCCTAAAACCTTTTGGGTGTCCTGTTACTATCTTGAATACCATAGACCCCCTAGTCAAGTTTGAGGAAAAGGCAGATGATGGATACTTTATTGGCTACTCTTGCAATAGTAAGGCCTTTAGAGTATACAATAGGAGGAATAGAATAGTTGAAGAGAACCTAAATGTTAGGTTTAGTGAAGAGGCTCCTAGTGTTGAGACCAAAGGACCAGATTGGATGTTTAATATTGATTTGCTAACAAAATCTATGAATTATGAACCAATAAGTGCGGTACATCTACTAATGTTGATGCGAGTACACAAAAGAATTCTGATGCAAGAACAAATTCTAAGGATGTCGATTCTCTAAAAGAATTTGATTTAATTGTGAAGTGGAAAGCAGGTTCTGTCTCGCCCATCATTGAAAAGAAGGGTCCCTCAGAAGATGATGATTTGGATTTAGGGTTCAAGGGAGATCATCATCAAGATAAGGAAGAGTTGTATGGAGATAACTCAATGTCAGTAGAAGAAATTGAGAAGTAGAGGGGAGTTGTTGAAAACACTGCTAAGGCAAGTGCAACCACTGCTAGTTCAATTGAAACCCCTGCTGGCACAAGTTCAACTAGCAGTACTTTCTTTTGCAACACTGCTAAGCCACTAGATGGTACTGAGGACTATCCAGATGATCCAAACATGCCTAACTTGGAAGAGATGGATACTCCTACAGATGATGAGAACATGGATGACTTTTTCAAGGATCTTGATGTTACAAATTTGGAGACAAGTCATCATAGAAAGTCAGTTCCTACCACGGGATACATAAAATCATCCTAAAGAACAGATACTTGGAAACTTGAATACCCCAAGACAAACAAGAAGCAAGACTCATAAAACCTTCATCGAACAAGGTTTCTTTGCCAAGTCACTTCACAAAAGAAACGATCATCAAGACTTGCAAAATTGTTCTGCTTGCTTGCTTTTGTCACGTAAGAGCCCAAAGAGTTGAAGAAGCATTAGGAGAAGAAGGATGGATTGAATCTATGCAAGAAGAACTGCTTCAATTCAAACTTCAAGAGTGGACACAGGTTGATCTACCTAATGGAAAGAGGGCTATTGAAACTAAATGGGTATTCAGAAACAAAAGGGATGAAAGGTGGATTGTGGTTAGGAATAAATCAAGGTTGGTTGCTCAAGGATACACACAAACTGAAGGTCTAGATTATGATGAAGTGTTTGCCCCTGTTGCCAGAATAGAGACTATTAGATTGTTGTTGGCATATGCTTCATTCAAGAACTTTCTGGTGTATCAAATGGATGTGAAAAGTGCCTTTTTGTATGGTACTATTTATGTGGAGGTTTATGTTTGTCAACCTCCTGGTTTTGAAGATCCTAATCATCCTGATAAGGTCTGCGGGGTTAAAAAGGCTATGTATGGGTTGCATCAGGCTCTTAGGGCATGGTATGATTATCTATCTACTTATTTGTTGGACAATGGATTCAAGAGAGGACCGATTGACAAGACATTGTTCATAAGGAAGCTCAAGGATGATATATTGCTGGTTCAAGTGTATGTTGATGACATCATATTTGGCTCAACAAATAGGGAGTTGTGCAGGATTTTGAGAAACTTATGCATGATAAATTTCGGATGAGTGCTATGGGTGAACTCACATTCTTTTTGGGGCTCTGAGTTCAACACAGGGTGATGGTATCTTCATCATTCAAGATAAATATGTAGCGAGATATCTTGAAGAAGTTTGGGTTTGGATGTCAAAAGTGAAAGTACACCTATAGAAACACATAAACCATCGCTACCGATGATGGAAGTCCTAGAGTTGATGTGAAGTCAGATAGATCCATGATTGGGTCTTTGATGTATCTCAACGCTTCTAGAGCGGACATAATGTTTGCAGATGTGTGTGTGCAAGATTTCAAGTTACACCTAACACATCATACATGAATGCTATAAAGAGAATTTTAAGATACCTTAAGGGTCATCCTAAACTGGGCCTTTGGTATTCTAAGGATTCACCTTTTGAATTGGTGGCCTATACTAATAGTGACTATGCTAGGGCTAGCTTGGATAGAAAGTCTACTACTGGAGGGTGTCAGTTTTTGGGAAGCATGCTTATTTCATGGCAGTGTAAGAAGCAGACTATTGTGGCCAATTCCACCACTGAAGCTGAGTATGTGGCTGCTGCAAGTTGTTGTGGTCAAGTGCTTTGGATTCAGAATCAATTGCTGGACTTTGGGTACAATTTCATGCATACTAAGATTTACACTGACAATAACAGTACTAAATGCATCATTAAAAATCGAGTTTTGCATTCTAGAACTAAACATATTGAGATAAGACATCATTTTATTAGAGATTGTAATGAGAAAAGGTTAATCCAAATGGTTAAAATACATACTGATTATAATGTTGCTGATCTACTTACTAAAGCTTTTGATGTAGGGAGGTTTCAATACTTAGTAGTTAGTATAGGTATGATCAATCTTTAAGTCTCAAAATGTTTTGTAAAAGTTTGTAAATAGAATGTACCGCTATTGGTAAATCTTAGTCTTGCTAGTTTAATTTTACCACCGCTTGTTATCTTTGTTCCCACTAACCATTTTCCGGATCATAAAGTCAATCACCCACGATTAGTAACACATGAATAAAAGGAAAAGATGCAAAGTTTATTCATTATTAAAGCGCATCTTGAGATGCAAAGAAGACATAAGAAACTTTCATCACAACATCAAAGACTACTACCAACAAAACCTAATCCCTAGGTCCTTCCCTTTCCAAACTCAGGCATACTTTGCTTGCCCTCCTCCCAACCACGCACCACACTTGCGGGTTGGGAGTCCAAGCACTTGTACTCTCTTTGGTGGTCTTTGAGCGAAGGAGCTAAAAGTAGTGCTGCAATATGAGGAGTTGAAAGTGTTGTTGGAGTTGGAGAAGCTGGAATTTCTACAAGAGGAACAACATTCAAAAATCTGGAGGTGCCACCTGTTTCTACATCTATGTCTTCATATGCAGACACATAGCTTAGCGTGGAACTGAGCTCAGAACTAGAACCTTCCACAAGAGCTGCTTGAGATGGGAGTTGTAAAGATGAAGGTCCAAATGGAGCAAGAGCAGGGTTGGTGTTCCTTACAAAAAGTGTAGTGTTTTTGGGTGGAAAATAGGAATTCCAACCATCATCAATGAAGAATCGATGAGATGTCAATAGGGTGTTACTCATCTTGATGGTATTTTGGTTTCTAAGATTGTTTATGGAGAGAATGATTTTGGAAAGTATGTGATGTGTGTGGTATGTAGGTTAAAGGTTCTTAAATAGACTTAAAGTTGAAATCTATTTGTTTAATGCAAGGAAGGTATGAGTTGTTGAGGATTTAATGAAGGGTTTGACTATAAGTTGTTTTGGTAAACGGGTAAAGTATTCACTAAGGAGGTCTTGGTAAAAGATTGGAAGTGAAAGGATGTTTCCACTGCTGGTATATTTGAAAACAATGCTTGTTGTGGGAAACCACTGCTAGTCAATCTTTGATGTTTGTGGAAACTATAGAGCTGTTTTGAAACTTTCTGGTGATAACGTATTTATTCCCCAAATCACTGCCGATCATTAAATTGGTCTTTCAAACATAATCAATTGCCGCTCAACACAAACCCTAATCACTCACAACACTTAACTTCAACAATCCCTCATCTCAAGAACCCTAAAACTATAATGATGATTGGATTTTCCACTACCCACAACCTTGTTGCCTACCTGGTAAAGAATGAACATTCTGAAGGCTTTCATGATATGATTGATTTCATCAAACACAACCCTATACATTATGCATTGACTACTGAACCCATTATTCTCAAATCATACATTCATCAATTTTGGTGGACTGCAGAGCTTCAAGAGAGGAATGGAGTTGAAGTTATTAGGGCAGTGGTTGATGAACATGAGATTCTGGTTATAGAGGAATTGATTAGGGCTGTATTGAAATTTCAGGATGATGAAGGAGTGGTTAATATGCCGAATGAGAAGACTTTTGATGGTTTGGAGCAAATGGGATATGAGAGAAGAGGTGATAGTCTTAAGTTTCAGAAAGGTATGTTTTCTCCCCAGTGGAAGTTCTTATTCCATACCATTCTAATGTGCCTAAGTAGCAAGACCACTGGATTTGATGAGTTCCCATCAAAGATTGCTACTGCTATTATTTGCCTCACTCAACAAGGAGTTTTAATTGGTCAAGAATGCTAGTTGTGGCTTTGCAAAAACATGTTAAGGACCAAGGTAAATATTACTTGTATCCTAGATTCATCTGAGATGTTAGTTGAGAATCGGATAGTAGACCCCATCCCTCATCGAGAAAGTATGATTTGTTGCGTATGGTCCCAAAGTGTTTACACATATGAAAAGAAGAACCATAATTTCTCAAGGATCACATACTCCACTTGTTTCCTCATATGCTTAATTTGCCAAATATCCACGAGATGTAGAGGTACCGATCCACATACTACCCAAACCCTCAGCGATGATTCCATTCTTTGAACCCATCTGCTACTACACAACAACAACCTACAACCACTGTTGAACCCTTTCCCTCATCTTCCCAACCCCACGAATATTGGTCACCCATAGGAGGAAGAAAGGGCACTAAGAAACCTTAGGCTAGTGCTAGTGGTGTAGGTAATGAGGTCATCCATGGTGTGGTAGGTGACATGATTGGGAGGATTCACTCACGCCTCAGGCTTAGATGCTTAGCAGGACAGTGGAAACATAAGTAAGACCCAACCAACGACAACTCCTAATTTGGAGAGTTCTTTGGAACTCAACATAGGTGGAGGAATCCCCAGCCAACTGGCTAATTTGGGGGACATGGATGTTCAGGCTAGGTCTGATGCCATGTTACATACATCCTATGATTCACCTCTCGAAGCAGGTAATACAACTACAAGTGATGAGGGTAGTTTGGAACAACAACATGAATTAACGGTTAATGACTTTGTACATGATGACATTTCAATGATCCACCTCTGGACCAGGTTACACAGTCGAGTGGTGAGGATACTATGAAACTCATTCAGAATTGATTGATAAATGCACTAATATGAAGTCAAAGATCCTTTGGTCTTCAAAATTTGTCAACCACTCAAGCCGCAACAATCGGAAGTTAAAGCACATGGTTAGTGTTTTGGAGGCCGGGAGGCCAAGGATCACCGCATTCGGGAAAGTGAAGAAGATGGGAAAGAAAGCAAGCTCTATGGGAATCAAAGTTCGGAGGATGCATCCAGACGGGGAGGAGGAGTGAGTACAAATTTAGGGAGGCTTTGGATTTGGATATGGATAGTGGTGACAATGGTGAAGGGTATTTGGTGGTGACATGGAAGGCAAGGAAGCGGTGATAGATGATTCTTTAAAGACTATAGTTGAAGAAAAGAGAAGGAAGTGGTGCAGCAACCATGGCGGTGTTCTTTGCATCCATCTGAAAGTGTTAGTAACAATCTGCGGTTCTATTCTAGCCATCGCTAGTTCGAGACATTTCCACTTGAGACAACCACCGATACAATCATAACCACCACAATATCACCAACACCAAAACCCAGGGACCGAGAAAGAGATTGTTGTACAATTGCTTAACCTGAAACAATCTAAACCAATCCCTGAACCTAAACCTATTGCTAAAAGTTTGAATATTTGTGAGCCTGTGCAGAAATCAGTAGTTGCTCAACCAGATATTGGAAAGGGTAAAGGGATTGCAGAGACAGCTTTGGAGTTTGAGAGTAGAGATATTGGAAAGGGTAAAGGGATTGCAGAAATCAGTAGTTGCTCAACCAGATATTGGAAAGGGTAAAGGGATTGCATATGATGAAGAAGTTTCTAGAAAGTTACATATTGAGTTAAATGCTAAGGAACTTGCTAAAGAGAAGGAAAGGGAAGAGCAAGAAGAAGCTTCTCTGAAAGCTATAGAAGATTGGAACAAGAAACAAAGTTATTTTCAAGCTTTTAAGAGAATGCAGAAAGAAATGACTATGGATGAATGGGGTCAGTTAGACATTGATACAAGATCTAAGTTGCTGGTTGAAATGACGAGGAAGATGAAACATGACCGAGAATTTAAAGCCTATCATGCAAAGAAAAACAAACCACCAACCAAGAAGTAAAAGAGGAATCAAATGATGAAATTTATCAAACACATGGATATGAAAACTATGAATTTGAAGAACTACTCTTATGAGAAAATTGAGGAGTTGTACAAATTTTGCAAAAGAAGGTTTGAAGATTTCATTCCCATGAATTCTGAAAGAGAATCTGAGATGATAAAGAATAGACAAAAGAGAAAAGAATCTGTGATTGAGGGCTCAAGTTCAAAAAGACAAAAGGTAGATGATAAAGATAGACTGGATCAGTATATAGTGGTGAATGATAAAGTTCCTGAAGAGCCTATTAATCCTACACCTGTAAAATCTATACACCCTATCATAGACTGGAGGATTGTCTCAGTGGATGTTTGATCCTAATCCAGAAGATAAATGTTGGGAAGCTTGTGTGGTTAAATAGTGGATGTTGTATGCCTATCCTAGAGTACATGGTATCAAGACTACAAAGGAGAAAATCTTCATGCTGGTTGACAGAGATTATCCTTTGATGAAGTGTGTAGCCAGGAAGATGTTGGAAGTGAAACCTATTCTGCAGTATACAAAACCAACTCATCCAATTGTTCATCCACTGCTGAGGAAGATTGATAAGATTGCTGATTATGAAATTCCTTTGGCCATCAAAGGCAAACCTCAAGGAAGAATGAAAAGAAAGGCAGACAGATCAAAAGCATTTGATGAAGAATCTGAGTCTGATAAGGAGAATGAAAAGGTTGTTGGGTGTTTTGATACATCCTCGAAATAAGGTATTGTGGATTTACAGGGAAACTTGATGATTTTGATTGTAAATATCAAGTTTAGGGAAGGATTGTTGGGTTTTTGGTTCTGCTGACAAGAATTATTCTAAGTATGGAACTACTGCCAGTACATCAGATACCACGGCTAGAAGGAATGAATCCACTACTCAAGACAAACAACTGCTAGTAGAAGTCTCAAACCACTGCTAATGTATAATACCACTGCTAGTATTATTGTGTCGGTTTAACTTGTAATATTCTAGAATGTCTTGGGTAGGACGTTTTGTATTTAGATAAGTATGGTAAGTATAGTTATCTTGTAGAATACGTAATGTATATTGTGAAGGTAATCTTAGCCTATAAAAGGAGGTCTTAGGTTAGAGTTAGATACACGTATTGGTTATATCTAAGAGTCGATACACTTAAAGTTTGTAAACACTAATACTATTCAGAGTATTCGTATATTAATATATTGTGGTGTTTAGTGATAATCATCGTTATTCTTCTTAAGTTTAAACATTAAATTCTGCGTAGTGTTTAACAGTTTATATTCGTTTAAGTCGACTTCTATATAAGATCGTTTGCTCATTAGGATAAACACATAACACCAACACAACAAATGGTTATCATCCACCATGTCTCACCCACATAATGACCGACTAATCCATGAGAAAATGACTACGTAAAGATATCTCAAATTCGTTTATGGTTGACAATTTGCCAAAATTGTATGGTGCTCAACTCGAGATATCGTGGGTTGATGAAGAGTTAGCTAGCCCACAAGTTCATGGCTTGTGGTAAAGGCGATGGAAAACCATGACTAGTCCAAAAGCAAACGGCTTTTGGTAAAGACTAATCAAATATGTTGATAGCTGCTGGTTTGCTAAAAATCATATGGCTATCAATGTACTATGGTCTTAAACACCAGAACATTGGCTACTCCAATAGTAATGGCTAATTGGTAAAGAGACATCAAATCCATTAAGTTTTCTATGATTCACCTCTCACAGGAGTTTACACACCTGGATGTGATGAGAATAACATGAAACTCTTATGAATTGATGTACATACAATAATTGTTGCGAAAAAGACCATGGAGTCTTGATATTTTCTTTGATTGGATGCTACAGGATCACACAAGGTAGAATATTCAAAGATGAAGCACAAAGATAATTCCAAGATCCTCAAAAAGTACAAAGAACTTGAAGTTCACAAGTGAAGATCAAGTTAGGGGAGGATTGTAGGGAATTATAATTTGTAAAACATATTTAAGTCTTGTTTAAATCAGTTTAGTATTAAGTCTGTTAGTATAGTAGTTAAGTCTAGTAAGACAGAATTAAGTCTGTTAGTGTTAAGTCTGCCAGTACTAATAAGGTTAAGTCTGGCAGAAAAAGTATTGATAGTTAAGTTTATTTATGATAAAAACAGAATAGTTTGTTAGAGTTATATTAGGAATAAATATGTACGCATAGAGATATCTTAGGAAGAGATATCTTTACTCTTCTACAAGTCTTGTAGTCAATTAGGGTTTCCTTAGTGTATAATAGGATCCCTAAGGTATTAGGTTAAGGGACAGGTTGTAAGCCTTAACCATTGTTAAAAACAATTAATAGAAAATACGAAGTTAGTATATTATTGTGTTCTTCATACTTATTGTGTTAAGATTCTGCATTAGCACATTAAGGTCTTGATAAGAGTTCTTCACATAGTGAATTTAGTTTTATTCAAGTTTGGTATATGTCATACAAAGGCTACTTAGATCCATATCTTTTGGACCTACAAGTGATATCAGAGCAAAGGTAGCAGTATAACAATCCTTATTCAAACTAGCTCTGATAGAATCCCAGTCTTCATTAGTGTAAAACTTTGCAGATTCCAGAACTTCAGCTTATCTTTTCTTTTGCTCCTCAGTTAGTTCTGGTTGTTGCTGCAAGCTCCTTACAATAAGCTCATCATCCATATGCTGTCTTGAAAGCTTAGCTGTTGTGTAACATATTGGTTTTGACATCTCACAAACTAACACAATATGGGTCGAATGGAATATGTCACACCCCCAAAATATCGCAGCGGAACGATAGTGTCATTGGGGTATGACGTCATAGCACAAAGTATGGATACAGAAAACGACCTCTATAATGAGGCGTTTGAAAAGTTTACCATTCGATTACATAAGTTAAAGTTTACAAGCAAGAAATCCCAAAGTTTGATAATACACAAAGAGTTTACAAAACATGTCGAATGGTAATTGTTAAAAGCACAAGACTCCAATGTATGCCATGAGACCCAAAAGCTCCATGAAATGCTATCACCCAATATGCTACTTGAAAACTAGTTATATAAAAATATTGTTACTTGAATGTGTGACGGTTCCTTGTCAAAAATAATTACTTTTGAGCTAATGGTGAAAATGTAGTTAAAACTACGTAACGGTTTTTGTAATTTGACAAATCGGTTTACGTCGGACTTGACGTAATATATACATAGAAAAACTAACTCGCTTTTAACGTCCATTTCCCAAACGTCCGTTTAGGCCCTCAAAACCTTGATTAAAAATCGACAGCATACTAATGCTTTGGAATAGTGTTTTCAAGACGTTTTTGACTCAAAGTTCGGTTAACCATAACTCACTCGTTTTAAGTCCGTTTTCAAGTTCTTTATATCCACTCGATGGTAATCAAGAGTACTAATATATTTTAAACTTGGAGACTTCACAGAAATTTTAAGGCCACTGTTTGGTCGATTAAAACTCGAACTGCATGTACATTTTCGGAAAATTGTAGTTTTAAATCGTAACTTGAAAACCACGTATCTTTTTCGTTATAACTCCGTTTTAGTCTGCTCAAAAGGCCACGTTCATAACAAAAATCTATTTTCTAAATCTTTAATAAAACTTATAAAATGACTAACTTTTCGGAAAAATTATAAATTTCGACAGCCGCTTCGCGCTTATTTTAAACTTTACCATTTTATCTACTTGTTTAACCACAACTTCACCACAAAATCTCTTAATCTACTCATCACCAATCCTACTAGTAAAACAACTCCATTTGATCATAACCAAAATAAATATTCATTGTGAGGCTAAAATATATATACAAACTTAAATAAACATATATAAAATTTATGTAACCATTTCCTCCAAAACCACAACTAGACTTTGATGATCCATTTTCAAACTTCTCATTTTATAAACTTTTAACTAGCACATGATTGTTATAAATATTTATATAGTACATATGGGTGATAATCTTGGATGATAATGAATAAAATCACAACAAATCAAATATGACCATGAGGACTTCATGAAAATGTATGAAATATATATATGAAAAGGAAAAAGATGAAGTTTCATGCTTACAAATTGCTTGATGAGGTTTATGATCAAGGATTAAGCTTAAACACCCTAGGTTTTTATTTCAAAACCTAAAACAAGAGTGTATCTAGGTTGTGTAGAACTTGATTAGAAAATTTTTGATGATCACTTCCTTGATCCCTTATGGTGGCCGGATTTTTGGTGAAGAAGAAGAGAGAAGAATTTTGATCTTTCACACCTTGAATTATTGGATTGAATGTGTATAATGGTTGAGTGTGAAAATATGTAAGTGAAAGATCTTGAAATCTTTAGGTGAATCATGCATTTAATAATACATACATATATGTATATATATATTTATTATTATGTATATAAATGTGTAAGTAAAGTAATGAAAGTTACTTGAATGGAAGTAGTAACTTGTAGTATTGTTAAGTAATATTAGTAAGTTGTATACACATTTGAATATTTAAGGCGTTAGATAAAAATAAATTTTACGGGTCAAGATAAGATATATTTAGATCATAAAATTATAAAAATACATTTCTTGAAAAATTTGAGTGATATAATAATTATCGTGTAGTTTTTAAGAAAAGCGTCGTAATACTATAAATTTAACGATTTATATACAAAATAAATTCAAAACACTAGGTAAACTCAAAATATTGTTTTATAAACTAAATGTAAGCATAAAATATGTCGGGATCATTTTGGAAGTACCGATTAAATGTTCAAAATAATAACTTACGCGATAGCGTTTATTTAATAAGAAAATAACGTGTAATGTAAAAAGCAAAACCATGCACGAACCGTTATGAAATGATGAATATGGAATATGAGAAATGACCGGAAATTGAGAATTGTGACAGAATAAGTGTTTGAGAGAGAAAGATGAGATGTTCTAGAGAGATAAAATCCAAATGAAAGGTTAGATTAGCAAGTGAACATCCAACCCTCTCCCTTGTGGGGAGAGGGTTATTTATACAAGTGACTACGCCATCCTTCGGGCTGTGGATCAGGAATACAGTGGGTAAAGACCCGTCCTTCTTCCACGGTGTTACTTATACTACTAGTAAACTAACTAATATATCATTATGTCTATGAGCTATAATATGCTAAACAATTGTTGGGATGACCGACACTTCTACATGGATTTTCTAAATCCTAATAATCTCCCCCTAAGGGAGGTCACCCCAAGAGTTACATTGAAAGTCCTAGCACTTTATCTATAATCTTTAATGCTCGAGCTCGTAGACTTTGAAGCTTCTTAAACTTTAACTTTGTATTGTAGAATGATTCTTTGGCTTTGAGTGTTTCTTTGATAAGTGATCAGGAGCTTTCATTAAAATCATTGGCAACACATAATCTCCAGATCATCCATTGTAGAATTGCCAACATGTGAATTTGTAACCTTTGGACCGACATGCTCACATTCGGGATCATGATATCTTTTCATTAGAGTTGTGGAAGCTTTGTTGATTCATAATATTCGCATGCGTACTGTAAGCATGGAGTGAAAATATCGAGTCACTTGATGAAGATATGCACTTATCATGATTTCTTTGAAATAAGCGTGTTGTGTGAGCATGTGGCTATGGATTGTCTCCTCAATTACGATCACCGCAACTGTCGGGTGTCCCCGCAAACAACGAGCTAGCAATAAAGTACACGAAGTGTCTTTGATCAACTTCGTTGAATAGGTTGCTAGAACCACGGTTCCCGTTGATCGATATAAATCTTTTGTGATCGGTATAATTCAAGAATTTCCTTGACGGGTTTCCCACCGCTCTAGCCGTTCTCAAACCGGAATGTCTCAAAGAAGACAACGCGAAATGAGTGAACCAGCAAATTGAGATTTACTGATTGATTAAAAATGATTTGAAAAACAATCGCGTATTGCTTGCAGAAAGAATTTTTGCAATGTGACGAAGGTTTTACAAGAAAAATCAATTTTCAATCATAAATACCCTTTTAATTTTGAAAACTTAATACACAGTCGATGTGCTAGAGAAAGAGTTTTTAAGCACAACGACTAGTTTTTCAAAAGGTATCCTTCAATCCATTTCCTGGACCAAGGTTGATTCAAGAGTGAATCGCCCCATTGTTTCTATCCAGTTGTTACAAGCTTGATCTTTTGCAAGATCTTACATGTCACCCACCAAGAGCTTGTTTGATGTTGGCTCTAGAAGGCTTTCCATCTTCAATGTGAATATTTTTACATATCACTCGAATGTTCTGGCAATACCACAAGGATAATGTGTAGGACTCTTAAAGTATATTCTCACATTCCACATTGTGTGGCCTGTGAGTCTTCAATAATTGTGTCCTAATGAGATTTATTGATGATCTCTTGGCTCTAGACTCAATTGTGCATTTTGGTTTCCTATGCGGAGACTAGGGAGAGGGTCTCCTTCTTCAATATCAACAATCTCTAAGAGAAAGTCGAAGATTATGTAGTTTCCCATGAAAATGAAACAAGTCCTTTTAAGAGGAACTTGAGTAGCTTGGGAAGTTTAGTGCGGTGCATCACTTGGTCCATGATGTCTTGTCTTCAATACCGGTGTTACCTTGGTAACAACCAAGAGTATATGAATTGAACCCGGTTTACGCCTAAAGTTGAATTAATGGAGGATATTTCTTTTCACCCTTTTCACATTCAATTCTTTTTCATTCTTCAACCCCTTCAATGCTTACCGAGACTTCATAACTAGAACCTTGTTGGGTTTATTCCAGTACTAGCTCTATCTCAGTCTACACTCTTCCAAATTCTCACTTCTCCTTTTTTCATCATACCTAAGGACTTCTATACTATTTAGTGGATTGTACAGGTAGATCCCTCCCAAGATTGGCGGGATCGTGAAATGAATACCTAACCTAACCATCCTTATATCTTTGTGCATAAAATAAATTGGTGGGTCTTTTGGTATTGTTCATTCCACCTCGAAACCAATTGAAAACCATTTGAAAATCAATCAAGGTACTTGTGATTTAAAGTCAAAGCGTTTTGTACCTTAATTGTTTTGATATTTTAGAAATGGTCCCCTCAACATGTGATTTAGTTGTTAGAAATTATTTTAGCACACGGAGGCAAGAGGAAATTTGAAATCTTAGATTGAGAACGAAGGATCCAATCTTTGATTAATCATTTTCTAAAAATACCATCATCACTTCCCCGATCAAATATAGCATATTAAATACTTTAGTTTAGGAAAGGATGAGGTTTTCTTTTGATTGCTCTCCCTTGATGTGTGCATCGATAATCGAAAGATTT
Organism: Chrysanthemum lavandulifolium; assembly: GCA_022545495.1. Classification (NCBI taxonomy): domain Eukaryota; kingdom Viridiplantae; phylum Streptophyta; class Magnoliopsida; order Asterales; family Asteraceae; genus Chrysanthemum; species Chrysanthemum lavandulifolium. The sequence goes on from CM040245.1 coordinate 212,539,365, forward strand.
TTAAGACAGTTTAGAGCTTACATGGGGTGATTTGAAGCAATTTTCACGATCACGGTAGCCAAGAAAACCATTTAAAATTTCAATCATGGTACTTTTTGAAAAAAATGATGCTTTAGGACCTTGATATTTTAAATAATTTTTGAAATGCTCTCCCTCAGTATGTGCTTCGATATACGAAAACATTTAGCACCTATGGAGAGAGATGCCTATTTATTGAGACTTGAAGATCACATTTTCTCCCCCGATCAAAAATTTCAAATCCTTTGAGATTTTGGATCTCAAGTGATTTAAATATGTATAAAACCTTTCGAAGAAAAATGTGTCATGTTTTATTTGATCTGAAAAGAAACACTACAATTCTCCCTCTTAAGACAGAGAGGGAAGCTACAAGCCATAAGAATATCACTACTATATACATTATAGTTATTATTGTTCATATTACAATCACCACATCACACATGAAAATTAAACCAAAAATAACTACTATGAGAAGATATCATCATTCTATTCTCTGAATTAGCTTATAATGTCCTTCACGAACTCTTCCTCCCACAAAACTTTCAAGGCTACATAATATCTTTCTAGTCTTGAGTCTTCTTCCGATAGCAGCAATGAAATCTTCACACCATTTTACGTCATGTTCCGTCCAAAACCTTGTATTGTTCCCCGGTCTCATCTCGAGCTTAAACTCCTCGACCCTTGAATCCAATTCTTCTTCAACAACTTTTAGCGCACCATCACGTAACTTGTAAAGCTCACACAATCTCAATAGCATCCTTGATCCATATTTATGCAGAAGACAACCGCTCTGGAGTGTCAATCATTATGTAGTCGTGTCTAAATTCATACCTGTAGCTTCCCATTGAGGCTTGTTAAGATTGACATGAGTCGATAGCTTTCCATGCCAGTCGAAAGTCACCTACACTTTGTCGTATCACTAACCCTCTTATCTATAGATTGATTCTGCGAGAAGAGACTTCTTTTGCGAATTGGCGGTGATCAAGGTGGCCTTGGAGGTTCAATAAGTACAAATCTTCAAAATCACTTGAAATAGATGTTTGAAGTCGCTTTATTCAATTACATGGTCTTTCGGATCGCTCTTCTAAGGACGATCTTCTTCAGATAATCATAACCATATATTGGAAAGATTTCCACGACCACACTTAGAATTTGCAATTTGGAACGAACAACTCTGCGCTTCTTTTACGCACCATGTCTTTCAATGTAGAATTTCTTCTTTTGAACCACCAATGAGAGATGCCGATGAGGAAGCAAGATTACACATATTCCTTGTCTATCCAAAATTGATCCGTATGATCCGCTCAAGACCGGATCTCGAATAATTTGCAGCCTTCATCTTAGAGATAGATAAAGCTGGTCTTCTGTCTTGAGTACCAGCACATAGATAATCCAAATCTCTGTTGAAGAAGAAGTCTGATTGAATAGTCTTCTGTCCGGGTTCACCACCAAGAGGAAGAGGGTTGTTGACGTTGTATCGACTGATATTCTCATCTACTTGATCTGTCAACAGCTTGTGGCATTCCTCCATTTGGTATTGTAAATGAGCGGCATCAGAATGGAAGGCTTTGACAATTTCATAAGCTGGGCCTTCCAGATCCTTTGGGGTGATTGATGATATTCCCTGCTTCTCATAATACCACTTAATAAAGCTTCCCATGTCACTAGTAATATGTAAGAGTGATTCTTCCGAAGGGGCTTCATGGTTGGTTGCAATGGTGGTTGCCCAGTTATTGTCAGGAACAATCAAATCAGATTCCGAAATGGCCCATGACGGTTCAGGAGATTCAGGTTTTTCTTCGGGCCACCAGCTTTGAGTCATATCTTTAGATGGTGTAGTCCTAGATGATTTAATGCATCATGTATGCATTCCACCAATCGTCATCATCAGAGGGCTTTGGAATGTGTTTTGTGGAAGCGTCATCATCCTCAATCTGATTCTTGAACAACATAAGACTCTTTATTCATCACCTGCTCTTCCGGGATTGTGGTGAAGGTGGGTGTAAACCGGGAGTCAAGTGTGGTCCATGCTGCATAGGATAAGGATTTTGAAGTCTTCTAAGACCCTTGCCCTGCTAAAGAACCGAGTTGGTTTGAAGGCTTGGAGGTGGAGTAGGTGGATTCGCCTTTTGAGTTTCACAGTACTCTGGTCCACCTGCACGAAGAACCACTCTACCAATTGGAGGAGGAGGATGTGGTGGTTTAGGAGTTCCAAACTTATATTCAAGCATCACTACCCTCCTTTTCTTCTTACCTCTCTTTACAATTTCTTCCAAGAACCGCAAATGATTATCATGATCGATAGAGTTCGGAGAGCTTCATACAACTTCATGTGAACTTCGTTCTCCTTATGCTCATCTCGTTTCAAACATTATATCGAAGAGGAATGATCTCATATCCAAGTAGGTAAATCTTTGAACCTCTTATGAAGCGGAGCTTCATTGCCCATTCAACTGCATCCTTGACTTCTGCTTCAATGGCATTTATCACTTCAGTATTAAAATAAAAACTCTTCAACTTGGATAGACGACGCTCAAGATGATTTACTGATTCGGGCAAGCGGTGTGTCTCGAGAGCATCGATTCGCTTTAATGCCTCATCAAGTAATTGCTCTATTGTCTTGCAGGGAGGTGTTGACGTCGGTGGTGTAGCAGGGTCATTGACAGTGATGACCGTTGGAGCGAGAATGGGTGGTGGAAGTGCGGTTGATAAGAGGGGTACCGGTGGAGGAAATGTGGTTGCTGGAGCTGTTGTTGATGTAGAGACTATTAGTGTCGACATAGGAGGAACGGTTGATGTATCCTGCTGAATGGTGACTGAGAACATGGATTCAACCTCTTCCTTTTCATCATTCTGTTTGTCCGACTCAGCATCTGAGGGTCTGTCCTTGAGGAATTGGTCACCATAGGTTATGTCTGCATCAAGGTTCTTCAGAGAAGATAAGGATCCTGTTGACACGTTTGCTTCTTCAAGACACACTTATTCTTCAGATCTTGGCTTTAGAGTTTCTTGAAGATTTGAGTGTGTTTCTTGCAACAGTTCATTCCCGCCTAACTCTATGCCTTGTCTATTAGCATCAGTTTGTTCAGTTTCAGGTTCCAGTTCAGGTATAGTTCCCGTCATAGTCTCTGTTTGCACCTTTGTCAGGAGTTCAGATTCGTGACTCCTTACTAGGTATCACTGGATTCAAGAGTGTCCTCCCGTGTAGCAGATTCTTCTCCTTCTACTCCAATTTGCTCTTGTGTAGAAGATGATTCAACATTTCTTTTCTTGAGCTCAAATTTGTTTGTTGTCTTTGGGGTTGGAGTGGAGATAGTCAACAACATCTGAGCAGCTTGCTCAACTTCTTCACTAGCCTTCCCCTTTCCTTTGCCTTGAGCAACCGAGGGGTTTGTCGTGGTACGTAATCGGTTCATGTATTGTAACCCCTTCCTTAGTGTCTCTGAGATACTTCTATACTCGCAAGCTTTCATGAATGCCTTGTTGGAGCGCAACATTGTCTTCATCCATGAAGGTCATCTCTTTCTCGGGTTCCTTGGACCCTTTACCTTCCGCTTTCCAAAGGTCACTCCTACCCTTCTTCCGCTACGTGAGGGTGACTCAGTGATTTTGACCTTTCCTGTCTTTTCTTAGGGAGGTTGGCATAAGATGACTTTGAGGATGATTTTGTTTATTTGGATGGTGTGGGAGTAGGATTAGGTGTGTCATCAACAGTTGTGCACAAGCCTTTTCATATATTTCTTGAAGTATTTGGCTTTCTTGATTCTATCAGTGAGAAGTGTTTCAGGTATCGGCATTCCAAAGATCTCTTTGTTCGATCCGTTAGCTACAAATTCAAGCTTCCAAGAATAAATTCATCAACGGCTTCATGGAGAGCAGACTCACTTCTTGGAGTAAATTGATGTTTTTGCTGTAGGTGCTGGATAATGAGCTTTGAGAACCTTATGCTGGGAATCACCCTTTTTCCTTTGGATATCTTTCCCTTGACTTGATTCAGAAAGTTTTGTTTATCAGTAAGGAAGGTGTCCATAGCTAAGGAGAATTGTTCCCAAATACGTTCCGCAAAGTCAATGTTTACCCTTTTCACTACTCCCCACAGAATTTGTAGCATTGGAGCCCTCACTCTCTCAAACCCAGAAGTCCTACAAGTTAAGAACATGTTGAGTATAGTGATAATAGCTCTCCAAGGTTGATACATTTCATTGGTGATGATTCCCGAGATCTTTGTGATCTTGCATGGGTATCCTAATTCTTTAACAAATTCCATTAGCTCTTTAGGCATGTAGGTGGAGTGATGAATGGATTGCGGGATCTCTTGGAGTGATTAGGAGAGCCTCCCTAAGAGTGTCTCATGGTTATGTCATACCACTTGTCTTCCAGCTTGACAAGTGTATACCGTGATCTTGTCCCATGTTACCGTATTCCAGAATTGTTGCAGGTATATTGAGGAAATTCTACACCGCATAGTTAGGGCACCAAAGAAGTTAGTGTTCTTCAGAAGATCGATTGCCATTCTATAGATGGGTTTTGGTTGATTTCTTTCTACGTCCACAAAGCAATTGCTTCTAGCAATATTAACCCATTCCTCAAATGGAAGAATTTCCTCATCAGTAGGTACAGTGGGTGGTGCAGCGGTAGCTTGATTCTCAAATGATGTGGTGCCTGCCATTGTATTTCTGTAGAGCACACATTCAACAACAATATTCGGAAATTTGTTATGTTAGACAAGGACAACAGAACAACCTTATTTGAAACAAAGTATCTTAGTCACTAAATTATTAATTCATGTTTATGACATAGCATACACATAGTAGTGAACATGATATCAATGAGGCAAAGGCACATCAAGTAATGGAAACTCATAAACACCACGTAGTATTGATGAAATGATGAACATGTTAAGTGCACAAAGACATAGCAAGTATACGATCAACACACAAGACCAAAGAGGTATAATGATGGATACATAGCAATCAAAGATATAAGAAAAATCGCGTAAGATCAACCTTTATATGGACAAACCGCTTAGGATCAAACCGCATAGGGACAAGTCGCATGGGTCAAACGACATGGGTTAAACCGCATTGTTAAAGCGTAAAAGTCGCATGCATCAAACCGCATTGGTCAAGGTTTTGGTCAAATCGCATATGTCAAATTGCATAGGTCAAAACGCTATGGTCAAGTCGCATGGGTCAAACAACACACATCAAATGGCATGGGTCAAACCACATATATCAAATCTCATAGGTCAAACCGCTTTCATCAAGTCGCATAGATCAAAACGCATACAACAAACCGCATATGTCAAAACGCATTAGGTATATAAACATACAAACCTCTTTCAAGAATTTGAAATGACAAATCGCATTCAAGAATTTTAAACGACAAATCGCTTTCAAGAAACATCCCTCAAACCGCTTTCAAGAACTTTGAACTGACAACTCGCTTACAAGCATGACTGTCAAACCGCTTTCAAGAATAAACTCGTGAAACAATTTCTACGAATGATCATAATCAACACACTCATCGGGCATACAAAAACACCAATATGCACCATAGACATGTTTATTAAGCACATAATTAACACAAAATATCATTCAATCCACTATCCTACAAAAAATCAAATCCACAACTAGGGGCACGAGAACATAAAAAGGAGCAAACATATACAAACTAAGCCTATTCATAATTCTAGCATCGTAACAATTTCCACACAAAACCCAGATAAATATTACAATGAGAACAAACCTAGGAAGAATTTTATTCGAATGGAAAAAGTCAAAGAATCTGCACAAATGATGAGACATATAAGTGTAAATCGTGATGGGTAAATGACAAATAGATGATAATTTTCGTGTTATAACATACCACAAGTATACGAGTTAATCAAATCGCTTCGAAGAATGAATTGAGAGAGAAAAACTTAGTTTGACTAGGTAATGGTTAGGTTTGACCAAATAAACAAATCACATCCATATATACCTAAGACCAAGTTTACTCTATTGACGCATTTAGTCCCTGTGAAAAGACAACTCGCATAGTACACCAAGGATATGACAAACTGCATACTTCTATAAATATTTAGACAAACCGCATACACATAATACATATCTTAACATTATTAGGCAGATTTTATACTGTTGGAATCACTCCTAAACCTAAATCAAGTGTTAGTGATTCATATGTAATAGTTAGCTTAATTATGGCCCTTATGTTTGTTATTAGCTTAAGCTTATGTAGAAGGCCCATGAGCTTAGGCCCATGTCCATTATGGAAAGGAAGGGAGTAGGAGTGTTGCTCTAGCTCCCTCTCTATAAATACTCTTGTATAACCCTCACTTGAGGGTTGGTTGTTCAATTATCTCTTTCATTCACTCTATGCCTAACCATTCTTCATATTTATGTGTGTGTGTGTTTGGATATTGTTCAACCGACCTCTATCTCTTCTCTATTCTTTCTATTGATGCTTGTGTTGTAAAACTAGTGACCTAACAGTGGTATCAATCGCCAAATAGTTGGGTGAACGTATTGTTCTTGAAGTGGGTTTTGGTCCTAAGCGTAGAACATACGGTTCGTTGTTGATACTTTGGTTTTCTTAAAAACGCATTTTTTCCCTTTTTAATCTAAGATTCTTGTACTTTCAATGATTTAAGGTGTTAAAATAACTGTTTTTGGCAAAAAGTTTCAACCTTTACACGTGGATCATAGTTTTTAAGCTTGTTTTTGAATGAGGGTTTCGTTCTACGCGTAACTGTTTTAGACGCTTTGGATCATCAAGTTTCACACTTTTGTGTTATTTTGGTGATATTGAAGCTATTTCATCACGAAATTCGGTTTAGAAACATCTTTGGGCAACAATCATTTTACGAGTAAGTCTCACGCGTAGCAAAACCCTAAAACTACGCGTAACTTGGTTCTTGGTTTGATCTTGAGTTTAGTGGTTTACTCGTGTTTTCTTGCTTGGATAAGCCTAAAATAAGTCGACTTGGGATATTTTTGCACTATGATAGTGTAAAAGATCACTTGGGCAAAACCCTAAAATTACGATAAGCATAAGCTTACGCCAGAAACTTCTACGCATAAGATTTATCTTACGCCTAAGCTTTGTCTTACGATAAGGTCATCCTCGCCTAACTTCTTGTTTTACGATAACTTTAGTGTTTTCACCTTTCTTACGCTGTAGCTAAACCTACGCGTAACTCTTGTCACACGCGTAACTTTGGTGTTTTTACGCATAATTGCTACTTGGTTTATTGGCTGGAAAATTTGAGTAAAATTTAATTTTTAGGGAGACTAAACGTTCAATTTTTACGAGATTCAAATTTTGGTTTAATGTGAAAATTTTGGTCAAAAATTTAAATTTTGGGCCCAAATTAATTTTTTCGGCGTCAAAATTGTCATAACTCAAATTTTCTTACAACCTTAGAATTGAATTTTATAGTGAATTTCAAATTTTGAGAGTCAAATTTTTTCAAAATTATTTTGGAGGAAATTTTGAAAATCACTATATCGGCCTTTTAAGTATGATGACTTCACAAATCTCATCACCTTCCATCTCTCGCTTAAAACCTTCATCACCAAACCTTGCTACCGATGATTATAGAGATGAAAAGGCATTTGTGGAATTGTACGGGATGGATTGTTTTGAAAGAGAAGTTGATCTCAATGAAAAGGCAAGGTGAAAGAGTTGATGTACATGGAAGGAATGCTCAAAGGATGTTGAGAATGTTGTGATTCTCGCATCATCGCTGTCATGCGGACAATGAGGTTGTTGCATTAGTAAGCGGGATGATGACGATCTGGAGAAGATATCATACTTAACTACGACACCGAGCCCAACGTGACAAAGAACAAATGGTTGAGGAAGATATATTACCCACCTATGAAACCGACACGAGCAGTATAGTCGAGGTACAATCATCGTTGATCATATTACGATGCAAATGCGACACAACATCTTGAGCAACCTGAATTTAGTAATGAAGGAGAGGTTGACGATGTGTTTGCACAATGTCCGCACAACTATCTCATGTACGAGCCCTTACTTGTTAACAATTCAACTCAAACGTCAAATCAAACTCTTGAATAAAAACATTCTTCTCAAAAATACCATTGCTCGGTTTCATAAAGATTTTTCAAAACTAGAGGCACATTGCATCTCTCTTGAACTTAAATTATAAAACAAATCATTTTCTTGAACACAATGGTCAAGATTCAAATGAACAAAGTAATCGTGAGGATACATTAGTAAAGAAAATGAGCATTTAAAGGCTCGATTCAAGCAAAGGGCTTGCACATGTTGCTTTACAAAACAAACCGAGAAGATTAATCGGCAAGAGTGTGGATATTATGTTTACGAACCAACAATCTTGGGAAATCATCTCTTCAACCAATCGTAAATCAATCAAGAATTAGACAACCAACCGCTTTTAAATCTGAGCGTTCTAAATCTTCAAAACCACGGTTTGCCTCCCAAGTTATTGAGAATAATCATTTGTCAAATCCAAATCCCACACTCTTGGCCTAAGAAAAATGCTTACATTTATAAAACTGTTTCTATTAAATCATTTCATTAAACCTCTACAAGTAGTTGCACCGCCGCCTAGGATTAGTTCGAACACAATGTCTAAACCAAGCATCAAAATTCGAATTCATATGATACAAAGGACTTGCACAAGAACTATGATCTAGAAAAGGCTAGGAAAAGGGCACTTCTTCAAAGGATGGAATCTTAGGTTCACGACCTAGTGTATCACCTTCAAGTGTATTCTTGAACACTACCGTAGTAGCAAACCAAAACCTAAGTTAACTCAACAAGCGATTAAAAATAAACCCGTTGGTCTAAACGTAAAATTTCAAAACCTAATAGGTGGATCAATATAGACGCAGACTCTTCCCAAAAGAAGTTTCAACATCCCTAGATCTAACCTAAGATGGATACCAACAGTGAGTTTTAAAACTGTTGGTCTTAGGTGGATTCCTACAGCAAGATACTAAGTAGTTGCACCATAACAAGTGTGAAACCCTCTACATCCATCCACAGGGTAGGAAAGGAACTTATCATAATAGCATGTTCAGTGTCAAGAAGATAATTAACACTACATGCCTCTAACATCTAAAACCCGCTACACACTTGGGGATCCATGTTTCTTCTTTCTTGTCCCCTCCTATTTTTCTATGCGGTACAACAATGATGGCTTCTCTTGCAATACAAAGGACCCGTTTCTCACCGTCTATAAACTTAATGATCCATCACCGCACCATCGGTATACTTAATCGTCAAAATTGGGAACATTGCTTGCTCCTCTAGTTAAAGATTACACAAAAGTCGTGCTTCGGATGTATCGAATGTTTCCATTGCACAACCTAATAATACTCTAATTTCGATACACTGTATCTACAACAACAACCATTCTCAGAATCGCACCTCCAATCGAATCTTCGATAACGAGAATATCAAACTGTTTCCTACAACAATGTCACGGTGATGATCAACAATATAAGCAGAAGTTTTATCGTGAGCTGATTCTCACGAGATATTTATTGTATTTCACACTTGTTCGATTAATTGAACATACATGGTTTATTGTCTCCTTATACATGGTTTGTTGTCTTCAATTCATCATCAACATCGTGGTGTATGATTACGAATCATTGAAAACATCGAGGGAGAGAGTGTGTAGGTGGTCATTGCTTCCTTGTTCTTCTACATGCTTCTTTGTGAAAACCCAATGCCTTTTTGAATTTCTTCAATTAGGGGGAAGAAATAAGACGATCTGTGGCTCAAACGTCTCACTTTGGTGTTATCGTCTCAATTTCACGTGTGAAGTTACCCAAATATGATGTTATGATGCCTCACACACGGTCTTGGTATCGAGTTATTACATATTCACAGGTAATAATCATGCCGAAAGACCACAACATTCAGGGGAAATTCGTGTCATTTCGTCTTTCGTGGTTTGTTTGGTGTGATGCGTCTACATACGTGAGAAGATCTTGTTGATTTCTGGCATGTTACCCTCGAACGAATCTTCCGCAATTAGTCGATTTTCTTTGTGTGGTTTCTTGCTCATCTACAAATTCCACGACATCTGAAACCTTCAAAGTTAGAGGAAATGTAGACTTCATCAAAATTTCAAATCTAAAAGGCAGGTTGTCGGTTTGAAGGAAGTCGATTATGAAACTTCTTCATAATGGCTTACGAGCATAACAACTTGGAACCCACCACAACCGCTTAAACTTCCTCAAACCCCATCATCGGTGAACAAAGCCCTCACTTACTCGTCAACAAATGGAAAGACTCTTTGCTCCGCTATTCGGTGATGATATTGATGAGCGTGCTCGGTGTATCCATTGCTTCATTGCACAACCCGATACTACTCTTATACGATACACACTGCTACAACAACTACGATTGAAGAAGCACCACCGCTTGACTCCACCACAACAGTTGAACAAACCGCTTCCAACAATGATGAACCGGTGATGATGTTCTTAATGAAGTACCCCACCTCTGATTTTGATCCAAATCGTTCTTTAACCCGTTTGCTAATGAAACGTGCACTGATGTCGCGAATCCACAAACCATTTGAATCCTCGAATCGCACAATTTATACCAACATCAACCTCTACACATCGATGGACAAAAGACCATCCTCTCGAAAATATTATTGGCAACCCGAATCAACTAGTGGTTATGAGACAACGTCTTCACTCGGATGGTGAACATTGCATTTATGCACTCGATTATCCGCTAACTGAGCCTAAAAACATTAAAGACGCAATGACAAAAGACAACTGGATTGAATCCATGCGGAAGAACTCAACCAATTCAAGCGTCTTGAAGTATGGGAACGGTTGAAAGACCAGCAGGGGTCTACGTCATTGGTCGTAAATGGATTTGGAAGAACAAATTGAATCTTTGAAGGGCGTAATCGAAACAAGTCACGTCACGGTGGCTAAGGGTTATCGACAGGAGGAGGGTGTCGACTTTGAAGAATCATTTGCTCGGTTGCTCGTCTTGAGGTTGTTCGGATATTTCTCGCGTTCGCGCTCATATGAATATGACGGTCTTTCGGATGGATGTCAAAACTGCGTTTCTCAACGGACAAGCGAAAAAACGGTTTATGTCGACCAACCGGAAGGATTCGTTGATCCCGAGTTCCCGAACCATGTCTACAAACTGAACAAAGCTCTGTATGGTCTCAAACAAGCTCCTCGGGCATGGTACGATAAGCTATCATCTTTCCTCATTGCCAATAATTTCACCAAAGGTTCGGTCGACCCTATTCTTTCATACATTATCACGGGGCACATATCTTAATTGTTCAAATTTACGTGGATGACATCATTTTTGGGTCTACACATAAAAGGTACTCAATCGCTTTTGCAAAACTAATGAAGAAAAAATTTGAAATGTCCATGATGGGTGAACTTACGTTCTTTCTAGGACTGCAAGTTTATCAATCACCCCATGGTATTTTCTTGAGTCAGTCCAAATATGCCCTTGAATTGTTAAACAAATTTGGAATGAAAACATGTGACACTTATGCCACACCAATGACTCATACCAAGAAGCTAGACGCTGATTTACATGGGAAATTAGTGGACCCTACCAAATACCAAGTATTATTGGTCTCTCATGTATCTAACGACTAGCAGACACGACATTGTCTTTTCCGTTTATCTCGCTCCCGTTATCGGTCAAGACCAACTAAAACCCACCTCTCGAGGCTAAAAGAATCCTCCGATACATCAAGGGAACCATTAACTTAGGGATCGGTATCCGAAGGATTCATTTTGGACTAATCGCTTTTAGGATCTTGATCACGCAGATGTTTAGACTTACGGAAAAGTACTTGAGCACTACAATTTCTTGCCGATAAACCGGTGTCCCGCAATCGAAAAGCGAGGATTGTACATGTTGTCATCAATCAAGCGAGAATATGTAGCCATGTTAGCATGTTGTGCTCAATTCATCCGGATGCGAACACAACTCAAAGACTATGGTTACGTGTTTGATGTAATCCGATGTCTGCGACAATCGGAGTGCCATTGTGATCTCGTGCAACTCGGTTCAGCGCTCGAAATCTAAGCACATCGATCTTAGCTATCATTTCATCAAGGACCTTGTGGAATAGGTGCAGTTGAATTATATTTAGTGAGGCAGAATACCAATTGGCGATCTACTCACCAAAGCCTTGCCTCCCGCTAGGTTTAATGAGTTGGTCCACGGATTGGTATGCGGTGTTTGACTCAAGCGGAATTGGATGAACTCTTAAAACAGTCCTAAATACCAACAAACACCAAAATCTCTTTTGTAAATAATTTTTCAAAACTAAATACAAAATAGAAAATCGATAAAACAACAAAAATATTCTTCTATCTATATTTCTTCAAACATGGCAAGTACATTTCTTCCGTCAACACTCAAATCTTTCAAAATTCAGATTTTTTCGATCAAGTGTTGAGAGGAGAAAATAAATTTTAATCGTTTCAAAATAACCGTGTACTTGCATGTTACCTTATCCCGGTTGTTTCTTCAATATTGGTGGTCACATTTCGGTTTCGACACTCCTCGGACTAAAATTTATAACCTTTCAATATTTATTAAGTCAAGGGGAGTGTCACAAAGTTATTTCCAAATATTCTTCGTTTGGTAACCAAATGGAAGTTAAATGGCTTTGGATGAAAATAGAAAAGGTGGAGGGACTAAAAGCACAAAAGGTTAAAGTAATTCTAATATACTCTCCACCTAACCTCCACTTCACATTTATTACACACAACTAACTAATCCTACGCCTAAAAATGAACCGCTAATCCGAAGTTTCGATCATCAATACGTAAGTGTTTACGTGTTTATAACAAGTTTTTAAACAATGGTTTTGAATTTTCATAAATCCAGCGGTTAAATCTTGAGATATTGTGATTTTTTGGTCTCTGCGTAAGTGTTAGAACACATGATCAAGATTGTGTGTTTATGGTTAAAATGATAGTGTCAAAATGTTTTATAACATCAATGATATCATTTTATCCTCAAAATGCACCCGGATACACGAATTGATGGATTATGAAAATTAGGGTTTATCGCTGGTTTGGGTATTTTAAAATGTAAATGTTTTGGTCAAAAATATTATTGTGTGATGTTGTTATCATGATGAATTGATGATATCCGTGCTTTAAAACAAGCGTAAACACTAATTGATTGTAAATTAGAAATTAGGGTTTAATTTTCTTCGCTTGGGTATTTTGATTCATTAAGAGTTTGTTGTTAAAACTTGGTTATTACACTCACATGACATCTATAAACCACCGAAAAACTTTGGTGTAATTCACGTGGCTAGAAATCTTATCGTAATCTTTGAACTATTAGGGTTTTAGTTTACGCATAAGGTTCTTCTGTGCCAGAATCGTTTGATTGTGTATTTGTGAGTAAATCATTATACAATGAATGTGGGTGTTAATATTGATCTTTGTGATGAATTTTATTTCGGGTTTGCTACTCGTAAAATCAGAATCAAGGTTGTTAACCATCTACGCATAAGGATCACCTTCGCGTGGCATGTTATCGTAAGAGAAATCTTACGCGTAAGGTTCTACAAAGGGACTACGCGTATCCCGTGAAGGATATCGTAACGGTGACCTCTGCGCATAAGGTCTACTCCTGGTAAGCCTTACGCGTGGGTTTTATATACCACTACGCGTAAGCTTTACGCATAAGGTCCCTTTTCCTCTGCGTAATATTTCTTACGCTGCAGTAGGGATCCCACGCCTAAGCTTGCGTCTACGCGTATACTTCTCCTGTTTACGCATAAGCTACCATTTCTACGCCTAAGCCTTGATCAAACCTTCATTATGAATTGTTACGCATGCAAACTTGTAAATAAATTAATCATAACGTCACGAAACCAATAATATCACAAATAAGCTTAAACGTTTAATATGTTGTGTTAAATAAGTGATAACATAAACTTTAAAAGTTAAAGTCAACTAACTCACAAAACTTATCACGACGTCATTGGACTATTGAACAAACAAGTGACTTTGGACTCGTAACAATCATTGACATTGCACATTCAATAATTAGACAATAAAACCATATGTTGACTAACATAATGTCTTTCGATATGTTGGTTCTTTTGGCTAAATGTGTTTCAGATCACGACATGGAAGCTCAAATGAATGTGGATGCACCAAATGTTCTCACCATTGTCGATATCTTCCGCATGGCTATCCAATGAAGATTGGAAAGAACAATCTCGAGTTGACTTTGAAACTCTCACCGGTCGGAATCTTCTTATCTCATTGCGGTGTATATTAGAAGAATCATCCCTATCGAACATGCTCACCAACTCGCCACTCTTCCGAGATCTACATACAGCAATTCTAGAATACAATGCAGGATCAAAGGTCAAAGTCGATAACTGTGACACTCAATCACAAACAAGTTACCATCACACATGCGAGACTTAAGGGCTGTTCTTCTCATTCGACATCGAGCCAATCAATTCTCTGCACGCACCAACCAAGAGACTATACTGCAATTTTGATTGATATTGGGTATGACGAAGCTTGTGGAGTTATCACTAAGCATTCACATGTGGATCTTAAAACATTCCTCGACCTTGGAGAACCCTTTATAACATCATCACAAAATCCGTTTCCTGGTCGTGACGGTGGCTATGAGCATCCCAAGCTCGTAGAACTGCAAATCTTTGGGCTCGATCAACATGAAACACATCGAAGTTGAAGCTCGATATGGGATGACATGATGACATTCCTCAAAATCTTGGCTCAAAGATTCCTTATATCGATATACAAAGCTGTTGATCCAAAGAGCACTTGGATATAACCTCGATATCCCCAAGAGAATCAATGACCCGACAATCTTGACGTGTTGTCCGAACCCACTCTAACGATCGGTTTAAGGAGTCAACTACCAAGAAACAAGGTCTTTGTTGTTGGGATCTCCTTCTCTCGGATGAACTCAAACAACTCTACTCTTATAAAAGATATTTGGTAGTCGTGAAGATAAAAAGTTGGCTTTCTTGATGAAAAATCTTACGTGCGCCTACAAGAAAACCCGAAGAGGAAGTGCGAGGAGTTCTATAAGCACCGAGAGTCGAGGAAGTTCCCAAAGGAATCCTCCTCGAAAATGACTGTTCCTTCTAAGGAAGCTGTTCCCATTCCGTGCCAAAGCCTAAACCGCCAAGAAAGCTAGTGGACGAAAGCTCAAGATACACAATCGATCGAAGAGGTCTTCTACAGAATCGCAACCAAGAACCTCCTTCATGAGCAAAACCTCCCACCACACCAGCAGAGATATAAGCAAAGGGAAGACTCCGGTGATTGAGCACGAAGAGAAAGCTCGGAAGACGAGCCACTGGGCGGACACAGGAGGAAATTCAAATTCTTTAGACTCCAACACGTTACGAAAGAGTTTGCAAAGGATCAAATGGGTGGCCGGAGGGTCAAGTGGTGATGTATAATCCACACCAATTCACGATGCGGTTAATCAACCCGATAAGGGAACCGGTGCCACCACTCTTGAGCAACAAAAAGCAACATGAGGAGTCTATTGAGCATGACATTGAGGAACCGTACACCGAGAAATCGAGAAAGATAGAGTGATGAAGAAGTCTGCGGCTCAAGCTAAAGCGAGATGAAGAAGCTAGGATTCAGTCAAGAAAAGCTAAAACTAAACAAGATGACGAAGTGAACTATGATCAATTTCTTCTAGACAGTCCAACTCGTTCCAAGGAGAAAACTTACGAACCTCCTAAGGACCCCGAATCTCCTCACATCTCATCATCATCGATTCATCTTCTCACTCTTCACCACCACCATCAAAAGAACAACCGATCCACATCCGGATCGTTGAAGAAGCCAACCGCATCTTAGATCTCTCAAGCAAAGACCGAATCGTTAAAGGCATCAAGCGGTCGAGAGAAAGATATTACAAAGAAGAGTTAGATTTTCTTGTGACCGGATCTGATATTTTCATGATGAGAAAGACAAGATGCAAGTTGAAAGGGAGTATGTCCATAAGCTCATGAAAGATGATCTTCAAGGAAAATGGACGAGATGATCAAAGGATACACTCACAAGTTCCTTCTTGACATCGTTCACGGAATTAAAAAGGAGATGTTCGCCAAACAACTCTATCCGAATCTCTTACACTGGCCAAATGTACTATGAAATCAACTCAATGCATGTGAACATCAATCCAGTTGATCCCATAATCTTCTCGGATGTTGAATTGGTTAACCGTCGGTAGCTCAAATGTCAAACGATGCAACATTTGCCTCCTACGAAGGTAAATTGTTTGAACCTTTGCCGAATACCAACTAAAATCGACATGCGAGAAGAAGTTGAAGGCCTAAGCGTCCACGCGACGATGAAGATAAGGATCGGGATAAGAATGACGAGCCTAAGCGCCCAAGAAGTCGGTGAATCATCTTCTATGCAACCTCCACCCAAACGGACTCAAAGACAACAAAGGTCTCCTCCTCGTTCTTCTACTAAAAACCTCAGATTCTTCCGAGTTACCACCCGAGACTCGAGAAAACCGTGATCACTTTTAGTATATGGGTGGTGACGATGAAGAATTCCATGAGCCCCAACAACAACCCACCTCTCCGACAAAGTTAAGAAACCGTAATCCTCATCCAAGCCTAAGAAAAAGAATAAAAAGGCGCTAAAGGCGGCGTCGTATCATGGCTAGATGAAGATGACACCGCGAATCTGATGGTTTTCTACACTTGTTAATTCTACTCCTACCCACTTTGAAGGTCAAGAACCGGAAGACGGTAGTACATTGGAGCATGCTAAGTTCTTGCAAGAGAAATTCCATGTGAAAAGATGACGAAATCGAGTTGAAGCGCATCAAGAATGAAGCATTTCAATGCTCAAAGATAGCTCGAAAGTGCTATTGAAGTTGAGTATCACCTTGATAATATAGCACGAGCTATGTCTAACAACATGGATTGGCTCAACCTCAAGCAAACATCGACTTCACCAAACGGGACAACCCTCCATATTACACCGATCGCTCTAAACCTCTACCAACAATTGGCCAACCAGATCGCCTTAGATTCCATTTCGATATTTCTTCAACAAAGACTTGGAATTTCTTCTACACGTTGGCGATGGTTCAAGAAATACGCTACATCTCGACACTTCCATTCCGTGACCATATACTCTAACCAGATAGCCATCGAGGAAAGGGCTAACCACATGTTCTCTAACAATGTGGCGATATGACCGTGATGCAATGTATGGATTCACCATTGGTGAACAAGCGAATCTACTACTGATGATTGTGTTCGTAAGTCTTCACATGAAGTGTTCAAGAATAAAGGAATCGTTGCTATTAAACATGTTGATCTTTCGTCTAAATGGGACTACACTTTTCTCAATAATATCGTGGTCAAAAGGCAAGACGAAAGGGATTATGCATTCTCTGAAGCGGACTTTGAGAATTTGTCTCTCAACAACATTGAAGACATGTACCTTGCCAAAGTACAAGGTCGCATGAGACAATTCTTGACTGAAGTACAACATGAATACATCAAGTCCTTGCTTATCTTCATCAGAAGCATAGTAATCAAAGAACGTGTAGAAGATCTCCAGCTTGCAGTTGAATCATATCGGACACGTGTCAACTTCACCAGACCTCAGCTAGAACTTCCCGACATCAACCAGCTTCCACAATACACCCTCGTCAGCAAACCATTCGGCGTATTTTATCGCAGTGAACTTCAACAATGTTAGGTCACTAGTTTTACAACACAAGCTTATAAGAGAAGAGATGAAGGCGGATGAACAAGTTATCACACACACACACACGTAATACTAAATACGGTTAAGGCAAAGAGAGTATGTGAAAAGAAAACTTGAACAACCAACCCTCAAATGAGGGTTTACAATAGTTTATATAGGCAAGGAGCTAGGGCAACACTCCTCTCCTTCCCTATTCCTTATTGAGCTTGGATCAAGCTTATGGGCCTTCTACATAAGCTTGACCTTAAACAAACATAAAGGCCATAATAAAGCTACCTATTACATATGAAATATAAATAATTGAAATCTTGTTTAGGGAGTGATTCCAACAATCTCCCCTCAAGTATATATGAATGTAAACGGTGAAGGCGTTGATGTAATAGTAGCTATGACGCCTCTTCGACATTCTTCTTTCTTGTGAGAGGAATTGTCTTGATTCGAACAATCTCCCAGTGTAGAGAGATAGTTATCTTTGAGAAGTTATGCTTTGACGTCATCTTTAACTTTGTTCTTTGATCATTGTTCTTTGTGGTGAAAGTGATAGTATGTTGTTGTCTCGCATCGATGCGCCTCAGTCCGCTTCGTTTGCTCGGTGTCTCACGTCATTCTTCAACATGCTCACACGCCTATGACGTTGGAATTCAATCGATGAAGTTCTCTAAGTCTTTAACTTTGTAGATTCTTTGGTTTGACAAAGAATCATTACGACGGTTGTGTTGCTTTTGAATAGAACTTCCATTAGTGATGATGTTGGCGTGAGCATGAGAGGAATCAACACGATCATCCCGCTCCCGAGCTTCCATAGGAAGAAAACATTTCAAGCGGTTAGTAATAAGTGGTTTCCGGCACTTACAAGTTTGAACTTGAGAGTGTTAACAACATAGTGTGAAAACACAACTCTAATTCTTACAAAGGCCGTTCTGAACTGGAGTCCCACAAGTGAGATAACGCGACGCATCAAGTACATCTACAGCTCGGATGAGTCGTTGAGG
This sequence comes from Chrysanthemum lavandulifolium, assembly GCA_022545495.1. NCBI lineage: Eukaryota > Viridiplantae > Streptophyta > Magnoliopsida > Asterales > Asteraceae > Chrysanthemum > Chrysanthemum lavandulifolium. Next base: position 212,558,155 of record CM040245.1, read on the forward strand.
TACACCGTAGCATCACCTCACGATCAGAGACCGTTTGAGACACACCCGCGTAATCCACGGGAGTTACCGGTGACTTCTTTGTCGCCGTGTTTGATGTTGACCGGCAGAGTTTCCATTCAATCACCGAGGATCACCGATGTGAACCTCTCATGAATGTTCTCGACAGATTGCTAAGATCCGTGAAGGACTCGATATGAACCATTGATGATCTTATTGTTGATCATCAAGTGATTAAATGTCAAGTGTACCTAAGTGATCTTTTGATGAATCTCGTGGCTCTAGACTCAATAGTGCGTTTTGGTTTTCTGAGCGGAGACTAGGGAGAGGGTCTCCTTCTTCAATACCAGCGATCTCTAAGAGAAAGCCAATAGATAATGTAGGGTTCCACGTGAGAATGAAACAAGTTTACATTGAGAGAAACTTGAGTAGCTAAGAAGGTTTAGTGCATGCGTCACCGGGTCCATGACGACTTTTAATCTTCAATACCGGTGTCACTATGTGACAACCAAGAGTATATGAATTGAACCCTGTTATACGCCCTAAGTTGAATAACTGGAGGCTATTTCTTTTCACCCTTTACTTTACATTTCTTTTGATTCTTCAACTCCTTCTTTCTCCGATTCTCATTTTCTCCTTTTTACAATCATTCCTAAGGACTTCTAACACTAACTAATGGTAGTGTCCTTGGGTAGATCCTCCGACTCTGGCGGATCATAGGACAGTTATTCCTAACCTTAGTCACCTTATAACTCCATGACTAACCTATGTTTGCCATTAAAACCACAGTGTGAAAATATCTCTCAAAGGGTTTGTAAATGAAAACATGTTTGAACCAATGTGAGAGATAAGTTTTTGCATAAATACTCCCCTCCACATGTGCTTAATAGTTTTAATGGTTAAATGCACGGTGAGGAAAGAGCGCACTTTTGAATTGATTCATCAAGATAGACAATCCCCGCGAGACACGGTTACGTTGCATAGTTAAAGAGTTACATTGTCGCCTTTTGGTGACAACTAGCTCTAATAACTATCTTGAAGGTGTAGACAAACCTCGAAGGTTGTCATACCCGTCGAGTTCATGTCTATCAAGAGTTTCTCGAATGGTACTTTCTACTTGGACAAGTCCTTTGTGAGACACGTTTACATCACTAGCGAACTAGCTTGAAATTATTACCGTCGGGACAAGTCTTTTCGAGTTACTAATAGTTTAGTACCGCTCGATTCGTTGGTTAAGTCTAAGGTAGATGATTCATTTGCATTTTGTACAACATATTTCTTATCACATAATTTTCTCCCCTCAAAAATGGCATATAAAATGTTATTTTTGAGCGTTGGAGAATAAATATGACCATTTTGAGTTTTGCAGAAGAGTGACCATTTGTGAACAATTTGTGAACAAAGTTTTTAGTTCAAATACTCCCTCAACTAGTGATATAAGCGGTTGAGGTTTTGAAAATCATAAGGGAAGTACTTGTCTTTTGAGCAAAACCTTAAAAATGAAAGGTTGGATAGGTTTTACTCAAAATTAAGAAGCTTTCGCTCCTTTTATAAGGATTGTGGCACCG